>CM021104.1:133862533-134213747 GCA_007115665.2 Sequoiadendron giganteum
TATGGGAGTGGTCAAATTTGGATGTCTACACTTTCAAACACATCTTCCACTGCAATACAATCCAAAACCTAAAAATTTGGGTATAGAACCTCTAAACACCTCTAATAATCATATCCAAACTACATAGTCATATCTTCAACCATGAATAAATGTGGATCGAAAAACTAAACACCACTTTGTCACAATGAACTCTCTTTTATTCTAACTTTCTCAAAAGCACTTGGAAACCAAGTGAACCAATTGCATTAGCAACACTACTAACATCTCTACAACATGTCTACAACATCTCTCATCAACTACAACAAAACCAACTATCTATCCAAGCACAAATTTTTCAACTATATTGAAGGAGGACATCAATGACAACACCAACATAGTGTTGACATCAATACCAACAACTCCAGGCTTCCAACAAATCCAATGCTATGGGTTGACATCATCAATAGTAGTATCATTCTAACATTCTCTTCATACAAGGGTTTGGAATCAATGACAACACCCAAAAATCTCACAAAAAACTCAAGCTTCCAACAATATCCCCCTTTGTCATTGATGGCAACACTGGTTCTAAAAAAAAATCAACAAAAAAATAAACCAACAACTCTAGAATAAGCATTACTTCCCTTGACTAGGGAAACTCTTTACTCTTCATACTCTCTCTTCACATGCTTCTCCTGCAACAGTAGCTCTCTCTCCCCCTTTGTTCAGAAACTGCACTAACTCTATATTTTTCATATTCTCTCTCCCCATTTGACATCAATGGAAAAGGGCCATAGACTCATCTAACTCTCTTTCCTATATTGAACTCTTTTTCTCTACCCCTTTTACAATATTCAAAGGGCAACACTTATACCTTTCACACATCATCTGCATACACCACTTTGACACCACTTGCAATACCAACAAGCAACTACACTCTCTCTTTAATGCAGTCTCCCCCTTAAGGGAACCAAACATGCTTCACCCAGGACTTCACCAAATAACAATACTACTAACTACTCCCATTGAGAGGTAGCCTTCATTTTTTCTGAAACAAAACAATAAATCTTGAATTTCTCCACCAGACTTATGAACACTCTTACATCTAGTTGAAATAAGAAGGGGAAATAGCCCCTAAAAACTACCAAATATCTCAAATGTATCTTTATGAAGAGCCTTTGTGAAAATATTTGCAACCTAATCCTTTGTAGGAACATACTCTAGCTTCACCTTATTTTTTTCAACCTTCTATCTCAAGAAGTGATACCAGATTGAGATATGCTTTGTCCTTGAATGCATAATTGGATTATTTGATATATTTATAGCACTTGTATTATCACATAAGATAGAAATAGATTCATCATATGAATTTTTGATATCCTTTAATTCCTGCTTCATCCACAACACCTATATGCAAAAAAATGCTACTAAAATATACTTTTCTTCCACAGTAGATAATGACACTAAGTCCTTCTTACTCAACCATGAAACCAATCTACTTCCAAGAAATAAATCACCCCCACTTCTACTTCTTATGTCATCCACACAACCTACTCAATCTACATCAGTATAGGCACTTAAAGAGAAGTCAGTATCCTTTGGATACCATAGACCATAGTCTAGAGTGCCTTGCAAATATCTAAATATCCTCTTTTATTGTTGTCACATGTGATTCTCTAGGATATTCTTGAAATCTAGCCACAATACAAACTACATGCATGATATCTAATCTATTATCAATTAGATACAAAATTCCTACAATCATTTATTTATACTTGCTTTGATCAGTCTTAGGAGAATCATCATTCTTGCTCAACTTTCAACCACTAACCATAGGATTACATACCAATTTAGAGCCTTCCATTCCAAACTTCTTCAACATTTCCTTGACATACTTTGACTATGAAATGAATATTCCTTTCTTTTCTCACTAATTTGTAGCCCAAGGAATAAATTCATCTCCCCAAACATAGACATCTCAAACTCTTTTTGTATCTCATTTGCAAAATTCTTAAATATTGCCTCATTTCCTTCAAGGATTATGTCATAAAATATATTAATATCATCTTTACTATTGCCACATGTGATTCTCTAGGATCTTCTTGAAATCTAGCCACAAGATAAACTAGATGCATGATATCTAGTCTAGTAGTAGTTAGATACAACAGTCCACCAATCATTGATATGTACTTGCTTTAATTAGTATTAGAAGATTCATCATTCTTGCTCAACTTTCAACTAGTAACCATAGGAGTACATACTAGTTTAGATCCTTCCATTCCAAACTTCTTCAGCATTTCCTTGACATACTTTGACTATGAAATGAATATTCCATTTTTTCTTTGACTTTTTTCTATCCCAAGAAATAAATTCATCTCCCCAAACATAGACATCTCAAACTCTTTTTGCATCCCATTTTCAAACTCCTTTTATATTGCCTCATTTACTCCAATTATTATATCATCAACATACACAACCACAATCAATATTTTATCCTTCTCAACTTTAAAGTAAATATTATTATCTATGGTACCTTTATTGAATCCTTGCTACAAAAAGTACCTATCTAATCTCGCATGCCAAGCTCTGGGAGCTTGCTTGAGACTATGCAATTCCTTCTTCAATCTACAAACCATATTAGGATCATCTAATAATTGAAATCCTTTTGGTTGTTCAATATATACCTCTTCTTCTAAATTTCTCCTCAAAATCTATTCCTTCCACTTGTAAGTATCCCTTACACACAAGTCTGGCCTTATTTTTGATAACTTCTCCATTCTCATTTAGCTTGTTCCAGAATACCCATTTAGTTCCTATTACATTCTTATTTGTTGGTCTTGGGACTAATTCCCAATTCTGATTCTTCTCAATCTTCATCAGCTCTTTTTCCATAGGTTTGTTCCCATTCTCATCCTTACATGCATCAATCACTATCTTAGGTTATACTTTAGAAAGTAGACACAAATTTACTTGTTCTATCATAGCAACTTTTCTTCTTGTCAACACACCTCTGCTCTTATCACCAATGATTTGATCTTCAAAATGATTCTCTTGCACATACTTAGGATTCTTGGGAATTCATTCAAAAGCTTCTTCCTCTCTAACCTGCATCTCATTTTCCTTTTCTTCTTCTTTTCCTTATTCTCTACAAGAAGACTCATCATATTCATATCCTTATATCAGTATCGAGATTTTATGTGGTTCTTCATCTACTTTGACACTTACACTTTCAAATATCTTCTTCAACCTCTTGTTGTAACATTGATAATCCTTGCTTCCTGTAGAATATTCAAGGAAGAATCCTTCATCTGAAATTGCATCAAAATTTCCCATTTTCTTCATCTTTTTTAATATAAAATTTGCTTCCAAACACTTTGAAATATTTAATAGTAGGAGTTCTTCCATAGCATAATTCATAGGGTCTTTGAACTATTTACTCTTTCTTATACTCTATTGAGTATGTATATTTCATTATGAATATATTCTCTCCAATAGACATTTGGTAGATTTGATTCCTTCAGCATTGTCCTTGTTGCTTCTTGAACTATCTTATTCTTTGTTTCCATAAATCCATTTTGTTGAGGAGTCCTAGGGGCTAACAAATGCCTCTTTGTCCCATGATCTTCACAAAAATTATTAAACTCATTGGAGGTTAACTCACCACCTCTTTCAAACCTTAAGCACTTCATTTTCATATCCATTTCATTCTCAACCATAGACTTAAATTCTTTAAACTTGTCTAGAGCTTTTGATTTTTCTCTAGGAAAAGTTACACGATTCATTCTAGAGTAATCATCAATTAACAACATGAAATACATGTCACCTTGAAAGCTTCTTGTTATTGTATGTCCACATAGGTTTGTATGCACCAACTCCAAAGGTTATGTGGTAGAATATTATTTGATATTGAACCTCTTTCTTGTTTGTTTCTCAACCTAACATTCCTTGCAAACTGCATTGATAGGTTTTGTAATTCTTGGGAGATCTTTCACAACTTGAAAATAAATGATCCTCACTAGGCTATCAAAATTGATGTGGCATATTCTTCTATTCCATAGCAAATTTCATTGATTTGAGTCATAAAGAACTTACCATTAGCACCTTTGAGTTGATAGATATTCCCATATGTGCTTATTCCTATAACAACCAGAGTTCTAGAGCTTCCTTTTTTCATTTCGCAACCACCATATTGAAATACAAGATTATATCCTTTGTTGCACATATGTCCTACTCTCAAAAGATTATGTTGCAGACCCTTGACATAAAGAACATCATATGTATTATGCTTGTAACCTCAAAACTAATTGAACCTTTACAACATATCTTAGCAGATGTATCATCACCAAACTTAACAAGACCTCCTTCAAACTTCTCAACTTTAACAAACTTTTTCTTGTCACCTTTCATATGATTTGAGCATCCGCTATCAATCATCCAATGATTTTTCTCCTCTCTAGCATAAAAATAGTCACTATAGTCACTTTGATGTTATGACCTATTTCAAAGACAGTTTCCTTCATACATCTTTTAGAGTTAGTAGAATTATTTCCAGCATTTAGAGCAATGAACAAGAACTCATCATTTTCATCATCTAGGTAGTCAGATTCATTATCAAGTATGCTATCATATTCTTTAACATAATAACTTCTCTTGACAGATTTACCTTTGTTATCCTTATACTTGTCATTTGAAACTTTGGTTGGACATATTGAAGCATAATGAACTATCTTTCCACAATTGAAACATTTGAAAGAAAACTTACCTTTGTACTTACTAGTGCTCTTTTTCAATCTTCTGAAAAAATGTGCTTCTATCTCATCAAGATCATCAGGATTTGATCCATCATCCTTCTCTATTTTTATAGCCTTAAAATAAATCTCTTTTCTTGAATCATTTTGACCTAACTCTCTCAATTCAAAATTAGTTAAAGCACCAAACAATTGATCTCTAGAATAATGATCTAAATCTTGAAATTCCTCAATAGTAGAAACTTTACGAATATAAGATTTAGGAAGAGTTCTTAATACCTTGTTTACCACCTCATCTTATTGCATTTTTCCACCAAGGCCATTGATGGAATTGACAAGTTCATCCACTCTATGTGTGTAGCTTGCAATATCTTCATATTCTAAAATCTTTAGGGTTTCAAACTTAGTCTTCAAATTTTGCATCTTTTCTTGTTTTACCTTATCATCTCCTTCATAGGCACTTTCCAACTTCTTCCATATTTCTTTAGCATATTTTTAGCTCATAACCTTCACAAGTTCTAAATCAACAAGACCACTCAAAAGAGAATTTATTGCTTTTTCATTTTTCTCATATGACTTGATCTCATCATCAGTTGTCAAACCATTAGTAGGCATGGTATATCCATATTCAATTGACTTCCAAACTCCAAAACCTAGGGAAACAAGGAAAGCTTATATCTTGGTTTTCCAAAATGCGTAATTTGTCCCATCAAACAAAGGAGCCTCCTTCCTATGCACCATCTAGATCTAGCTCAAGTGGTTAAGATTATTCCAAGAAACCTATCTCTGATACCAATTGTTAGATGCATAGGACAACTGAGAGGGGGGTGAGTCATTTGTTCATTAAAACATCAAAACCCTCATTATCATTCAGATCTTTATCAACCCTTAAACCCTTATCATGCATTAGCATAATGTAAACATATGAAACAGTAATGTAAACACGTAAGAACACTAGATTTACATGGAAAACCCAATAAAGGAAAAACCACGATGAGGATTAACTCATAATATAAAGTAATAGCAACACAAAATACAAAAGGCTCACTACCCAAAAGAAAGAAGGGTTCACTACCAAAGGAATCACTGTCCAAAAGAAAGAAGATAAAAGAAGGGGTGGCTCACTACCAATTTGAATTTCTAACAATGCATCTCTCTTATGTTGAAGGTAAAGTTCCACTGAAGCACAAATAACTCATTCAACAAACTAAAATGTAGACACCTTCTACTTATTGCATATGTGAGTCATAGGTATTAAATCTCACACTCAGATCACCACACTTGATCACTTTCACATCTTTTGCATCACACACCTTATCTACTTAATCCACACAATAACTCACCCTATATTTATACCATGTTTGCAACCTAAAACAATCTCAATTAGGTCAACCTTAAGGAAACATATGTACCTCAACTATGCAACATCAAATAGGTTGGCACCAAACACTTCCATGGTGTAAATAAGTGAAGGAAAACCATGACACAATTTAACTGGGACCCAAATCTACACTGACATGCTTCTCAACACTCCACAAACAACAATCATCCTCCATAATTAGTGCTATCATGCTAGGTCGGCCAAACCTACACTACCACTAATAAGAAACCACAAACATGCCTCTCCAGATCTCAAAAAAACTCACAGACCATACAAAAATAATCCAAAACATCTCAAAATATTCCACATCATTGTAATATTCGCCACTACTACTACAACCACCTGAAACTTAGGAACACATTTATTGTGTGCAACTAAACACACTGGCACAAACATCCAACTCACCAAACAACCTTGTGAAAAACCACAACACCTAAACTTTCAAGGGAAAATAGAAACAAAAAATATAAGCACATTCCTAGATCCACAAGACATGAATCTTCACTACAAATAAATGCAAAGAAATCTCATTTCTCCAAAACACCCTATTTCACCAAACAAACATACTATCAAATGCATCTTCCACTACAGTATGATCCAGAACCTAAAACTCTGGATATAGAACCTCTAAACACCTCTAATAATCATATCCAAACCACACAATAATATCTTCCTCTAATCATCATAGCCAAACCACACAAGCATATCTTCAACCATGAAGAAATGTGGAGTTTAACACAGAACACCACTATCACATTGAACTCTCTTTCATTCAATTTTTCTCAAAATCACTTGGAAACCAAGTGAACCAACTGCATCAACAACACTAATAACATATTTGTAACACATCTGCAACATCTTTCATCAACTATAGCACATCCAACGATCTATCCATGCACAATTTCTAAAACTTTATTGAAGTAATACATCAATGACAACACCAACATTGTGTTGACATCAATACCAACAACTCCACGCTTCCAACAACTCCAATTCTAGGGTTTGAAATCATCAATACCAGCACCATTCCAAAATTATCTTCATACAAGGGGCAGACATCAATGACAACTCACAAACAACTCAAGATTCCAAAATTTGGTCTTGTATTTAAAGGTGTGTCTTCCATTTCTACAAATAATTATGCATTATTTTTGTTGGATGAAACACTAAAAGAGGATCTAGAACTATGGAATTTTTATTCAAAATGAGTTGAAGAATAACTTTTAGTAGAAATAAACCTTGGTATAATATTTAATGGTGTGAATTTGCACCATAGGAAAATTCCCTATTTATTTTTACCTTTACTTTAGAAAATATAAGTTGGATGATGCAAACCCATTGTCGTCAACTTATTCTTTCCATGTGGCCTTGTCTTTTGTGTCGATGGAGGAATTTATTTCAAGGAAACATGTGCGCTACATGAACATACACATGTTGCACTAATTTCTTAATAGGATTCCTACCCTTGGAATCTGCAAAGGTATTACTTTTTTGGTTGGCTATGAAACTAACATCTTATGCCATTCCTTGAATAACAAAAATTGACCTCTTACTTCTATTTCAAGCATTCAAACTCACATTCTCTAACTTTATTTTCACTTCTTCACTCTTGGCTTGCAATTCTCTCACTCTCTCATTCATTCTTGCAACTTCTTGCTAATTCTCTCATTCTCCCAAGCTCGTTCTTGCTCTCTACTTGGCTTCTACAACATTCTTGTTGCAACTCCACCTCTCTTGTAGGTTGAAAAAGCTTTGTTCCCTCAACATGGTGTCATTTTCTCCTCTCATCCTTGAGTTCTACCAAGAAGAGGAGGTGATATTACTATTGTTATTTCATTTACATCATTGTGTCTTATAGTGAGGCATTTTGTGTGTCATTGTACTCTATTTGGTGTACTTTCTACTTCTCTTCTTTATCGATTTTTCTATCTCATTGTATATCTGGTTGTTCGTGGAGGTGGGAACACAAAAGTGGGGGTTTGACTAAGGAAGACCTTGAAATATAGCCCAAAATTTTTCTCATTTCTATGTGTGCAGGTGTTGGATCATCCATTTGGATTTGAAGTTGAAGAATCAAAGTGTGGTTGGAATGGTACCTTTTCCTTACCTTTCTTTGTTGTTTTCATACTAGATTAGTTTTTAGTATTCTTCTTATTGTACTTTTTGTTTCTTGTATTTTCTTCATCAAATTATAAAACTGTGGCAATCAGGTCGTTAGTAGGCCCTTTATGCTTTCTTCCTATTTGTCAGACCTTTTTTCTAATTAGGATGTCGGCACGTCGTGCTGGAGTCTGATTTCCATGCTGTCATCTTCAAATAGTGAGTTTTCTAGTCAACACTTTAAAACCTTTGAGACCAACACACCTAATTTTTGAAACACCTATCAAACAACTTGAAGTAGTTTAGTGCAGTTCATTCCCTTGGGCTCTCCCATGATCTAGAGCCTTGGAGGTGATGAATCCCCCTTCTCTATGTTTTTGGTGAACCTGACTTGAACTCCTTATTTTAGTTTCTTGGTATTGGAGAATCTTTCTCTTATTTCTTAGGTGTGTTGTTGATTTGTGTGTGCAACTTTGCAACCCAATCTACAACCCCTATATACATAGGCAGAAGGACTTTTAGATATTCAAAAACAGAATCTAGGTAGGTCATTGTCTATTAGCACAATATTCTACATCATTAGAGTCGGTTCCATCTATGTACATGAACATGGTTCCATTCATGTGTATCCCTCCCAAAAATGTGAGTGCTACACTTTACATAAAATTTGGCTCACATAATGAGTCTCTCATTAAAGAGCTCTCCCCTTTATACATCCCCACCTAGATCAATGGAAATGTTGTAACAGGAATTTTAGTTGATCCAATGAGTCAAGTCAATGTGGTAACAGAGGAGACTTTTTTCATAAATAGATAGCATAGGGAGTGGTACAAAGATTCGAAGACCACCCTCCGTACGCATGAAGGATATTTTGTCACTCCTTTGGGCTCCACTTCTCTATCAGTCATAGTGGGACTCAAGGTCCTCAATGCTTCTTTCATTATCATTCTAGATTCTAATATGTTCAGAGTTAGGTTGGGCATCCCTTGGCTTGCCTCTGTGAACGGTGTCACCTTTGTGGTTCGTAAATTTTTAAAATTTCCTTATGAAGGTTATGCATAGGTAGTGCATGAAACCAGATATAAACCACTGGTGTCACATGGAGGTTTTATATTGGATCACTTCTAGCTCAACTCGGTTAGACCTCTCCCCCTAGGAGAGATTTAATGTATAAGGCTTATATTGAATATAAGACCAGGGGCTCAACATCGAAGGCTATCTATCTAGTGTCCCCCTATGTAGTCTTCGTGAAGGCTTCCATGATCATACAACAACAATCTACTTCTTCCACCAAGAAAAAGGTAAGGAGAAGCTTTCTCACACTCAAGGGCCTTCTCCTTCCATATCATATGCTATCACTTTTGCTTCTTTCCCTACCATGGAACTCACTGCTCCTTCTCCCATGCCTCACATGGGAAGTGTGATGGTGCCCACATGGAGAAAACCAAAGCAGTAGGTCTTTGAGCTTCCAGTTTTTCCCATCATAATTCATAGGCCCATTGTCTATGGCAAGGGGAAAGGTCCTGATGGTGATTCTCATGTGTCTCGACCTTTGTCTCCTCCTACTACTTCTATACCTACCCCTAAGGTGGAGAACGAGAAAAGGCCTACCTATGAGGTGCCAGTTTCTATTTCTCTTCCTGTAGTTACTTCTGCCCCTCCATTCCCTCCTCCTACTCCTACCTAGGATCCTACCCTTCCACCAGCCATAGTTTTGAAGGATACTCTTGGGGTTGATCATCAACCTCCGACCTCTTCTCAAGTTGTGTCTTCCAACTACCATAGCTAATGTAACAAACTTGCACGTGAGCACAAGCACAAGAAAAAGGCTCTCACCACTAAACATGCAGCCTCACAGAAGATGAAGGGGGGGCTAGTGGCCTCTATTTTTGTGTCTTCTTCTACTATTTTGTCCTCTTCTGCTATGCCTACCTCAATTCCAATCGCCTCAATTCTACTTCTGGCTCCTCTAGCAAGGTCCAATGATCCTCACTCCAAAATGGTGCAGGTTTTCATCACTCCTTCCACTAAGCCCCCTCTTTTGATGTCCCTCCCTTTTCTCAACCCATAGACATGTCGAATACAATAGTGGTGTTTGTTACGGATTTGTCCTCTTCCTCCTTGGGTTCCACTTTTTCTATGGGGATTCTACATCCTCCACTGAAGCACAAGTTGGAGGATGACCTCGCTCCAAGTGGAGGTAAGAAAAATGGGTTGCCTTCTTCTGAAGTGGGATCTATCTTGGCTTGTGCCATCTTCATGACAGAGGTAGCCCTCGCCTCCCCTGAGTTTTTCACTACCCCTCTCGAAGAGGTTGGCATTGGATCTTGCATGCCTCCTTCTCCCTCTCAATTAACACATGGCACTCCAGTGAAGTGAATGTTTAATTTGGTGGATGATATCTCAATTTTGTCCTTAATCTTTGCAAGATCAATGAGTTTTGTCTCACATGAGCTTAGAGAAGAATACCTTGAGGGGTCTTCTTCCTTAGCCCTTGTTTCAAGAAATTTGGAGGGTACTACCCTCACTATCTTGCCTTTACAAGCTCATCCACCCTCCCCATATAATGATCTTGATTAGGAGCAAGACAACCTACTAGTCGATGAAGAGTAGGGTGGTACCTCTTCTTTGTCTGTAGATTAGATTGTTTGTGTGTTTGTGTTCCCTCATGATTATATTTATGTATTTGTTATCATTCCTGGAGGACCCTTGCTACCCTTGTAGATAATTGGATACAATCCTAGAAATTTTTTTGTGAACTTTTTCTATATGTAATCATCATTATTTTGTATTGTAAATTTATTTTTCGACAATTGGGGACAATGCAAAGTGTTGGGGTCATTTAGGCCCTCTTCCATGTTGACTCAATTTTTAATTTTATTTTGTCTTCAGGTGCTCTTCTTCATGATATAATTATTAATGACTTCTCATCATACAACATATTATATCTATTTGCATTTATGAACATATCTGATCCTAAACTCTCAGATCACCCTGTCTCTCTTGATTTTTTCGTCTTTGTCCACTTCTTAATGTTGTAGTTATTATATGTTGTCCCTTGTGTGTGTGTGTGTGGCAACATATGATGAAATACATCTCATCATGTGTTGCATGCCATAACATCTTTGTCTCTCCTTTCTCTCCTTAGGATGTCATGTGCTCCTTTGTGTAGCACACACCATCCTAAGGGGGGCTACCATGATGTTTTGATTTTCAATTTGGTGAATTATTTTCAAAAGGATTCCTTGGTGTTAAATTTCCTTTATAATGAATTCCTTGATAAAAAAATAACTTATTGAAATTTTTCATTTTCCAAAATGTTTTATTCTGTCAAGACTTCTGAATGAAATTTTCTTTTGAAAAGGACCTTGTATGTGAAAGGATTTGAAAACTTGCCTTTGAAAAAGGAGTACTTTTTTTCTAAAATAAAGAAGTCTAAAAATTTTCCTTTGAGAAGGAGCATTCCTTCCAATGGATTCCTTGATGAAAGGATCTTTCAAAAGTATTCCCTGATGACAGAATAACTTGAGGAAAATGTGGTGTTTTTCAATCAGAGTGTTCCTTTCAATGGACCCCTAGGTTTCTTGAAGGCTTTCTTGCCGAAGGGACTACCCTTTGAAAATTTCTCCTTCAATTTCATTCTCTGGTGTTTTGCAAAAATGGAGTGTCTTTTATTTGATATTCAATTTCATTGTGTCTTGGTGTTAGACATTGTATATCCTTGTGTCTAGCTTGGGGGTAGCCCAATTAGACCTGTCTTTTTTGTGACTATCTTGCAATAGAGTTTGCAGTAGTCGTAGGCTTATCTAGTTAGTGTATTTGACCAGGTTGTGTCTTATCATTTTGGCTTGTGTTTCTTGTGTGCGATTTATGATTTTTTGTCTAACATGTTTTTCTTGCAACCTAACATGTTTGTGGTGAGATCAAAGCTTTCTTTGCAGGACCGAGAACTTGTGGAGCCTCCTCTTTTATAGCTTTGCAAGATCGAGAACCTGTGGATCCTTTTCTCTCTCTCTCTCTCTTCATGTTCGGGTGCATCAAATCGAATATCTGGTTCCTCGATGCTATTGGTATATCCTCTTCAATATCTTTCTACTTTAGCTTGAATTCGCAATGATGTGTATGCTCGCTAAAGTGGGGGAAAAATGTAATGGCACGAATTTGCACCCTAGAAAAATTCCCCATTTATTTTAACCTTTACTTAAGAAAATATAAGTCAGATGATGCAAATTTTGGCAAATGGCTTTTGGTGTTGTCATTGATGGCAACCTAAGTCATTGATCCCATTTGTACTTCAATATTTTTCCACACCGGAAGACAAAGTGAAGAATAGGGTATCCGACTAAAATTGAGTTTGTCAATCCATATGCATTACCAGCTTATCAATTTGAGTTGTGGATCTCAGGGAATTTCGTTGGGTATCTGGAATATCTTACTCTCAATTTTTGGGTTGTTGCATTAATTGGTGTACGAGTTAGGAGATCCAGTTGACTGAATTTTTGTTTAACAGTGCTAGAAAGTTGACTAAGTGATTGTGGCGCATTGCAGATGGTCGAGGCAAAAAAATTTTAAGTATTTTTGGGTTTGAGGATTTTGTTTTGGGTCCTCACTATGTTGTGACCAACTTTGGATGGTGTGCAATGAAAATCATTTGTGGTTTGGGTCGACGGTTGGAAAATATTCTATTTTTTATTGAAGCTGACATATGGTTGATTAAATCTTTTGTTGCAAATATATATAAACGATCATTTATATCATTTTGAAAGGGGACAAGGGATGTGAATCAAGTGTGCGAAGTATGATGCAAAATTTAGGATAGCAGAGTGATTATGCACAGTTTCACTTGTGCATAAAAGGGATTTGTGATGTGAATAAAAGTAGACAGAGCAGAAGAGAAGAATCAAACAAGCAGGTTGAGGAATGCGACTGATGAGCTTAACTAGAATTTTAATCAGGCATTAGTAGATTTTACTCCTTTAGTTCAATTCTTCATATGGATTTAATCTGAATATTTTGTAAGACAGTGAGTCTTCATTTCTGAGCAGTGAGCTCTAGGCAGTGTGCCCGAATACATGTGCATTCCCCACTTGTAAAACACTTATATTTGAGTACTCAAATTGTGGATTGACCTCTACCGTGGTTTTTCCCCTAACAGGGTTTCCATGTAAAAATCTTTGTGTTTATGGTGTTGTGGATGATTTCTTTATGTGCTTGCATCTTTATTTTGGTTCAATGTTGTAAGTGCTTTAAAGATCAAACTAATAAATTTAAATATTGCAGAACACTAATTCACCTCCCCTCTCAGTGTTCCCTGATTCCAATAGCAAACCCACCATCATTGAAGCTTATTCCTTCCGCATGGCCTTGTCTTTTTGCATCGGTGGAGGAATTTTTGTTGGGGACGCATGTGCACTATGTAGATTTCCACACACTACGCTAACGTCCTAACATGATTCCTACCCCTATAATTTGTAGAGGCGTTACATTTTTGGTTGGTTGTGAAACTAGCATCTTCTACCCTTCCTTGACCGACAAAAATTAACCTCTTACCTCCATTTCAAGCATCCAAACTCACATTCTCTAACTTTATTTTCACTTCTTCACTCTTGGCTTGCAATTCTCTCACTCTCTCATTCATTCTTGCAACTTCTTGCTAAATTCTCTCATTCTCTCAATCTCATTCTTGCTCTCTACTTGGCTTCTATAGTGTTCTTGTTGCAACCACCTCTCTTGTAGGTTAACGAAGCTCTATTCTCTCAGTGTGGGATCATATTATCCTCTCATCCTTGAGTGCTAGCAAGAAGAGGATGTGATATTTCTCTTGTTATTTCATTTGCATCATTGTTTCTTATAGTGTAGCATTTTGTGTGTCTTTGCACTCTATTTGGTGTACTTTCTACTTCTCTTCTTTATCGATTTTTCTATCTCATTGTATATCTAGCTATCCATGGAGGTGGGAACACCAAAGTGGGGGTATGACTAAGGTAGACCTTGAAATGCAGCCCAACATTTTTCCTTTTTTCATGTGTGTAGGTGTTGGATCATCTATTTGGAGTTGAAGTTCAAGAATCAAAGCATGGGTGGAGTGTTACCTTTGCCTTACCTTTCTTTGTCATTTTTGTATTAGAGTAGTTTCTAGTATTCTTCTTGTTGTAATTTTTGATTCTTGTATTTTCTTTGTCAAATTATAAAATTGTGCCAATCTTGTCATTAGTAGGTCCTTTGCGCTTTCTATCTGTTTTCTAGACCTTTTTCCATATAGGATGCCAACGATTCCTTAAGATGTCAGTGCATCATGCTAGAGTTTGGTTCATGCATTGTCATCCTCAGAAAATGAGCTATCTGGTCAGTAGTTTGAAACCTTTGAGGCCAACTCACCCGATTTCTAAAACACTCATCAAACAACATGAGGTAGTTTAGGGCAATTCATTCCCTTGGGCTCTTTCATGACCTAGAGCCATGGAGGTGACGAATCCCCCTTCTCTACAAATACTTATATGGTTCTGACTAACATTATGGAATGGTTTGGTAGCTTCTAATGACCTGGGTACAACATACTGCATCCAATCAAGTCTACATCCCAAAGGAATATCAATTATATTAATGTGTCCCTTTTGTAGCTGCAATTCACCATGCATTGCTCTAGCATATAGTAAATTTTCAAGAATAGCAGGATTATTTATATTCATCATAAAATACAAGACATATTTTATAGAACCATATGTGAACCTACCAAGCATATCCAGACCATATAAGGAAGTAAATATACCCCGACAATTTAAGGATCCATATTTTACTTATGAAGATCCTTTATCTCTAGCTACTATTGTAAGATTAGGGAAATAAGTAAAGTAGACAAAAAAATTGGTCAATATAGAAAGACTGGATATTTGGTAGGCATGATTATAATCTACTTGTCTTCTATCATAGAGAGATAAATAACACACAATTCAAATGTTTTCAAGAATAAATGACCCTATAGTGACTTGGATGGCTCCAAAATGCTCAAAATTCACATCTTTGTGTTTTCTAATATAATTTATTTCTTCAAGAGGGAAGAGAGATATCATTTTGGTCTAGAAATTTTTCTTAGGATCATATTCTAATATTAGTTTGTTTGTCTTCATCTATGGAATGACATAATGCTTGAAAGTAGATTTTGAAATGAAATTCTTTAGCAATCTTGGACCTAAAGCATTTTTCTTATATATTGTCTCTGCTTTTAATTGAGGAGGTTGATAGTTACTTACTTGGCCTTCAACAATTTCTTTTGAATTATGAATATGAGATATTTCTTGTCTTTCTAAGTCTCCTTCTATTGGTTGCATAGGAGGTAGCTCAAACTATCCCTCCATACTGGCTTCATTGATATTTTCAACACCATCTTGAATATAAAAGTCATGGAATTCCACCATTCTTTGAAAAGTGAGAAGTTTGGACGATCTAGAGTAAGCTTACAAGGGTTTTATGAGAGAGAAACAAATCAATCTTTGAAGGAGAGAAAATAGACAATATCAAGACAATAATTGAAATATAGATGTAGAATAAACTCTCAATCTCAATCAAATTCAAGCTCTTTAATCTTGGCATTATCCAACACATTATCAAAACCATGAGAGTGTGTTCATTCCCACATAAAGGTGACTCCTTCATATATCCCTATCTACAGAGCACCTTAGAGCCAAACAAATGTTGCTATTACATCCAAAAGACTTGGGAAATGAAAAAATATCTTGCATTTCATCAAATTTTTATAATTTTCATCTTTTGCAATTTTTTGAGCCTTTGTGCTTATTCTATGAAAAGTTGTAAAAAAAATTTAAAAAAATAGCAAAGGACCTATCTACCCTCTACCATCTGCTCATTTTGGTAGATTTTGCCTTTGTTAGACATGTTGGACATTTCAGCCTATTATGTAAAGTTTTGGCCTATCTGACTTATTGTTGCAGTTTGTAGCCTTCATCGGCCTGTTTGCAAGATTGTGTGATTTTTTTCTTACAAAAGAAAATTGTTTTATTGGTTTCAGTTGCCATAGTGAAGATCATGCATCAAATTCCATTTTTTTATTCGGCATCCAGCAAATTCATTGTCAGCAATTCACCACAAGAAAATTCACCGCCAACAATTCACCACAAAAAAAATCACATAATCTTTGCAGGTTGACTAGCCTTTAGAATAACCACCACCGAGTACGTGGATATAAAATTCGAGGTGCTTGCTCTGTTGGATTGTCAATTGTAGGTTGAGAGCCCTCGTAGACTCAATTTTGTATTGTGCCTCTATTTTTACAGGCCACAAAATTAGCTAGCATATCATTTGATGGATTGTAAAACCATCATCGAGCAGAGGCATCGACCAACATCTCTCACTTGTAGGGGTGAATTTTTTCTTTGCAGGCCTTTGCAGTGGCTTCATTGCACTCTATGACCCATCCTCAGGAAGACCGATCTTCCTCATATGCAACCTACATTTATCTTTGTTTGCATTGATTATTGTGCATTCAGTGGTCATGCGGGTTTGGTGTCTCTTAATCGTGACCTCCTCAAAGATTTTCTCTTTCAACTATAAGTTGCCTTCTATTAGGTGTGCACACCTTAATCTGCAGGTTTTTCCTCAAAAGCACCTCAGTCAGAGGTACCAGTGGTTTGAGTTCTTAATGGCTGCTCCCTCATATTTAACTACCCACTCATGGTGTATTAGAGAAGGTGCCTGCTCTGGCAATCATCTGCTATCAGCTACACTCTCCATAGGCACAATAGCTCTCAAAGGACATATGATTGCATATTTTGGGAGGGAAAAAGATTTAGTCACAGCCTCAAATCTCCTCCAGTAGCTTATATTTTAACATGACTTGGTTGATGACCTCTCCCAATGGCTCCACTAGCTTGAATCACTATTTTTGACTCCTGGTTTTTGGTGCATGTCTCTCCAGCTGCAACATTTATCTTCCTTCAACAACCTGTCCTCAACAACCTCCACCATTAGCATATGTCTTGGCTTCTTGACTCCTTTTTCGGCTACCACATGACCTACAGTCCCTCCACATGGTCCCACTATCGGCCTCTATAGATAGCAACCACAATTTCGTTTACTTGCATTTATCTGTCTTAGTTTTGTTTTTTTTTTTTGGGTTAACCATAACATTTTATACTAGATGGTATCACTAGCATTTATTGTAACAATTAAACTTTAAACTGTCAATATAAATAACCAAGTAGCCATTAGTGCTTGTAATGGTTTTTTTTATGTTTTTGCATAACTTGAAAATGGGGGATATTTTTTGAAATGTGAATAGTTGATAGGAAGTTGGTTTCATCACCAACATTTTAGCATTGAAATGTTTTTGATTTGATATTGTTTAACAACAAAGTTTAATTTTTGAAGTTATATTTGTAAGAAAATCTCAACAGGACATAACTTTACAAAAAAACAATATTTCTATCAAAATTTCACAAGGAATCTAATTTTACATGTAATTTTAAGATTTAGGTTGCAATTTTATCACAAAATTGAAAAAATATCTGAGTTATAAATAGAATTTTCGGCATTTGATTTTCATAACTTGTAAAAATTATCTTGCACATTGTTCTAGGGGGCTACAATCAACACTAATCATTTTAGGGGCATCAATCTTGCATTTCACATTGATATTTTTCTTATGATTAGACAATGTCTAGAAAATGCAAAAAGAAGTACAAATATTATGGGAGCAATCAACATGTGGATGAATTTTTTCTTCATGTCTCCCATCAAATTATTGACTTACTATTGGAGCTTGCAAAATCTCACTAAGGTATCTTGTAAGACACTGTCATTTGTGGATGAACAATGTAGTTGAATAGCTTACATTGATATCTCATCACCCAAAAAACATGTTGCTACATCTAAATCTAGTGTTGACTCATTCATGAGTTTCAATGATTCTTTGCATCAACTCATTGCTATCATCTTTCTAGGTCCACCACATTGGGATGCATATCTACCAAACCCCACATATTTGTTTGTAGAATCCCTAATTATAGATTTGGATGACACCATTGAGGGTATTCATCTTCTATTTGATGTTAGCTTTGATGAAGTTACATCAACATTTCTATCTTTGGATATTTCTCTTTGCTTGCCTACACTGACTTCTATCATGACAGATTATGCAGACATTCATGAGTTGGCCTATCCAACTTAGTTATCATCATCTACAACAATATCAGATTCACACCAGTCCAATTATCACCTACATCCATTGCCCCTATTCTTGAATCTTCTATCTTACCTTATCCATCTTATCACCATTTGTCACACATTAGCATTGGTTTAGATATCTTTGAGCATCATTTGAAGGCATCATTGGCATCATTTTAGTCTTTGGATCATGTGCATCATTTAGAGACACTCATTTTACTTCCTACATATTCATATCTGAAATGGGAAGTCATATTGCACACATCTATGGTGTTATTTCTTCCCAAGGGAAGAAATGTTGTTCAACATTCATGGATCATCTTCAAAATCCAATGTCAAGCATCTACTAGCACTACATGCATCATTTTGAGGGGAGGCTATATGGTTTCTCTTCTCCTATCAGTTTTGGGAGCAAGTATTTCCTTACATGGAGTTCATCACTTCACATTTTTGAGGGGGTCATATAGACCTTCTCTCTTTTCTCTCCTATGGGGGGGACATTCATTGTAATTTGTGCTAGAAGTAGTCCTTAGGGAGTCATCATGAGTCCTTCTATCTTCTTCACTTGTACATTTTATTTCATTGCATCATTTCTCTTTTGGAGAGGGGTTTTTATTTTCCATTGGCGTTTTTACCTTTACTCCACTTTATGAGAAATTTGTACATGAGTACCAAACAAGGCATAGTAGTCGAGATTCATCCTTAGTGCATACATTACTCCATAAGTTTCACTTGAAGGGGGTGTTAGTGTAAATAGAGTCATTATCATACCTAGTTAGCTAATCATCTTTCTAAGATTAACCTATTCACACCTAGCTTAAGTTTACTTAGGTTTCTTTTGCTTTCGTCTTACTTCATATGGTTGAGACATGTGTCCTCATGACTTGAGATGCCTATTGACACTTCCTCACCATTTTTCAAGTGAGGTCATAAGTGTCCCACCTATGGAGGGGTAGTCAAAGTTTCACTCCTACCTTCTCACCTCCTCATCCTTGCTTATATATGCAAGGCTTGATCATTATATTATACTTTCTTCATTATATTGATAGACATACTATTGTGTTCATCATTTCACTTGTGTAAGGTTATCAAATTTGATCTCTTTGATCTTGGCATTCTCCTATATGGACCCACTAGACTATGACTTGTGACAAGAAAAACTAGAAATTCTAGCAAATAATTAGTAAAAGGGATGCGGGTCCCACTGGTCGTGTTGGAAATATTCACAAAAATATGAAAATAAAAGAACAAGATACACTAAGCTAACCAATTCAATTCAAATTTAAATATTTAACACTCAGAACTAGACCATAAGAAGACTCAAAAAGGCATAAGAAAAACATGCAATATACCTTCACTCAAACCTTCTTAATGTACCAAGCTATGGTGGATAGGTCCAACAATTTGAGACTAGATATGATAGTATCTAAGGTGCTCACAATGATAACATAGCATTAGCATTTAAGATTATGTTGCAAATGGATTTTGGTGATATGTATTTATATATTTTTGGGGATGTCAATAAAGGGCTAAGATGTGTTGGGAAGATCAAGGGATCACATGCCTTGAGAAGCTTGGAGGCATGGGAAGCCTCCAAGTGGCATGTGGGGAATGGAGGTCACAGGGGATTCTTAGATCCAAGGAAGATCAAGGGTGAGGAATGTGTCTTGAAGAAAGTGAAGGGCTAAGATCCAAAAAGCAACTTTTTGAAAGGAAGTGAAGATCTCCTTCATACCTCAAGTACTCCATGTGTACAAATGATATGATAATCTGAGTACCCACATGGGGTAATAAATCCTTTATTGATCATTGAGAAAATGTGCAAATAATTATAGAGCCTAGTTTTTTGATTAATTGACTTATTAGAATGTGCACAAAATAGGCAATCTAAATAAGTACAGATTTTATTTTATTTTTTTAGGATGGGTTGGGATAGGCTTAGGTAAATAAATATTTGTATCTATTTATTGATAGACCATCTAATAATGAAGCAATATATATATTAAAGGCAAAAGGAATAAAATTGAAAATAGTGGTTTCATTGATTAAATAATAAAGTATTATTTAATTATTTTTGAAAGAAATATCAAATAACCAATCAAGTGCAAATGATTAGTTATAGAGGAAACAATGAGTGACAAGCTAAAATGATGGTGTGTCAATTTTAGGTGTCTATAAGGATACAAATTAAATGGGAATGCCTAGTATGTCTAAACAAGGTTACTAAATCAACATTAGAAAGGGGATATTGGTGACTAGGGGTGGCATAGGCTAAGCAAAAGAGGTTAAAGCAACACAAGACACACACACTTGCTAAGGGTTAAAATAGACACAAAGATGTAATAAGGAAGTTGTAGGGTTAAAATTAAATGTGAATACTAATACAAGTTTGATTCATTTCACACACTTTTCAATTAAAAGATGAATGCTTTGTGTGGGTTTGAAATCTTTCTTATGAATGGTGAGATTCAAAAACTAGTAGTATATTTGTCTAATCATAGGACTATTATGTAAAACTTGACTTTATTAACAATTTTTATTTAAAATTAGGTGGTTGGTAGAAAACATGTTAGAATGTATTTGAAAATTAAAAAATCATATTGCTAACAAGTCAAACTATCCACAGTGAAATTTTAAGACCCTAAGACCCTAATATGATATTGTTTTATTTGTGAAAACCTCTAAAACTAGAGTACACCATCATTGAGCTCTCTCCCCTAATTATAATACATTCCAATTAAAATTAAAAACTTGTTAACCAAAGTACATTGTTAAGAGGTCATAAAACCATTATAACATGAATTCAAAAGGCTTTTATATAAGTGATTGTAGTGTGTCCCAATTAGAGTCAAGAACTTGTTGACCAAAATAAATTGTTAAGATTACTCATTAGATCATTATGACAACTCTTCAAAAGACTCCTCTAAAGTGAGGTCCTCATGACATAATGCTTATGACTTGACTTAAGTCACCTCCAATTAGTCTCCTCCCACCATTTACTCAATCTAAATTGTACTAAGATTACATACGTTAAAACATATCTACAGTTCAAAATGGATTTGAAATCATTTGTACTTGCACATTATAATCCTAGAGTACATTACTTGAAACTTTACCCATCACAAAGAATCCTTAATCATCTCAATTTTTATTAGATATAATGATCTCCATATTTGTTGGGATACATTCAATTTGCCCGCATTTGAAATCTTGTGAAGTACTCTAATGGCTTAGGTTTCATCCATATTTGTGCTTGAAAAGTTTGATAATGCTTATCAATATCTACAACTGTCCCCCACCAACAACACACTACACTAGCCAAGTCAAAGACGCTACCTTCACCATGCTTGTGACAGAAACCCCTCTTAACCAATGAGTACTTATAATATTAACCCATGAAACCCCTCTTAACCAATGAGTTGTTATAATATTAGCCCATGACAAGGTAATACTGTTACATAAAGTATTTCAGAGTTAGTTTGATGTAACGTATGGTCTATCCTACGAAAGAAATAATCCTGTGTTCAGAGAACAATAGACATTTCTGGGCATGCATGTCCTTAAGTACAATCAAGTGCCCTTGTCAAAAGAAAATGCCACAGTATCTAACAGGGCATTTAACCTTCACAGCTGTTGGTCACTATCCCATAGAGACGAAATGTACTTTCGAATAGACAAAACTTCTTTCCAACCAACCATAATATATGCCACCTAATTAGGAGGCCTGCAAATCTTTGTTTTTTAAGGACATATTTAATGTTTGTTGTTGTTCATATAAAAATACCAGGGTATATTATGAAATCCCTTCATTCTCTATCTTTTAACAGTCAAAATATACTTCACTCTCAATGAGACACCACAATAAGACAGAACCTTGTGGGAAAATATCGTTTGTTGTGATTACAGCTGGCAAGGCCATAGCAGACATGGAAAATTAGAGGTAACTGTACAGCCTGCTTCTTACATCTGTTAAATGAACAATAAGATATCATACAATTGGAATACTTGAGACGAGAAGAACAGCAGAAACTATGACAATGGATAATGAGTGCCATGATAAACCGATGACAATGGAAAATGGAAGCCATGATAAACCAATGACAATGGAAAATGGATGCCATGATAAACATGGCAAATTCCACTTTGTACTGATACATGGTGCAGGCCATGGAGCTTGGTGTTGGTACAAAATTGTTCATCTTCTACAAAACTCAGGACATAAGGTGACTGTCTTGGATCTTACAGGGGCAGGCATCAATCCTGTCAATCCTGATTCTATCACATCTTTTGAGGATTATGATGCACCTCTTATGAATTTTCTATCTCAGATATCCAACTCTGAAAAGGTTTGTGACTGAACAACTATTTGTGATCATGTTTGCTACAGGTGGTCAAATGAGCTGTATTGATGATATGGGTGTTGTTTTAATTCTATGTATTTGGTCAGGTTGTGCTAGTTGGTCACAGTGCTGGAGGGCTAAGCTTGAGCCATGCAATCCATGTATTCGGTTATAAGATTGCAGTTGCAGTTTACATTGCTGCCACAATGCTGCCAAGTGGGTTTTGTTCAGAGCAAGATGTTCAGCTGGTTTGTTTACATTCCTACATATGAATTGCCACTTATATGCATTTTCATAAAGCAAAATCCTAGAGAGAGATGGTTGATTGGAAGTATCTATATTTATCTATGTTGTTTAAAAAAACATAGAGACTTGCTTGGTAATCAGCTGATTCAATTCAATATTAACACCACATAGATGAGAATAACAGATTTATTGAGATTTTGATTAAACAATACATGACCAATTGTGCCCACCTCAATATATCCTATAAGATTTTTGCATAGTTTCATGTAAACTATGTTTCTTGGAGAAGTTGCTTTGATTAGTTCAGTTGCGTAATTTGTACTGAATACAAATTGAGAACAAGCTTCTTTTTGAGTTGGAATTTCCTCCCACAATTCTTACTGGTCTGCGAAAATGAATATCATTACATTGCTATCAGACCAACTAATGGTTTTGGGTATATTTCAGAAACTGCGTTGTATCTGGGAGAACTTAAAATTCTGGTAGTAAAACCAACATGGTGTAAGAATATAGGCTAATGGGCATGAAAGATCTGTCAATTTATGATATTAGGCAGAAGTTGTTTTGAAGCTTTCCACATTACTTTTTAACAAACCATGTGAGATATGAGAATTCGGCCATCTGCTTTTGCTTTTCATTTATAGAAAGTGAAGCCAAGGCTTCATTTCCGATTACAGTTCTATTTAATTAAAATGATGAGTATTAACCCCTTAAAACTTTTTCTGCAGGGAGTTCCAGACTTGCTGAAAGTGAGTGAATTCAACCACGGTCTTGGTCCAGAGCATCCCCCAACAACTTATAAAATCTGCACAGAATTCCAAAGAGAAACCCTTTATCAACTCAGCCCTCCTGAGGTATGAATCAAATTTATATGTCTAAAACCTCATTGTTTGTTTGTCTAAAAGACACAGCAGCCCGTCTTTTAACCCATTGCCTTGTGCCTGACTTTTAAGTGAAATTGCTGATGGGTGTTCAATATCATATTCAAATTTTCAGGATGCAGCTCTGGCTTCACTCCTCATGAGACCAGCACCATTATTGGCATTCCAGACAGCCAGATTTTATGAAGAGTCGGAAGAATTCATGAAGGTTCCAAGAGTTTATATGAAAACATTGAAGGACAGAGTAATTTTACCAGAAAAACAAGAGGCCATGATCAAACTGTGGCCTCCTGATAATGTCCTAAGCATGGATACTGATCACAGTCCTTTCTTCTCTTCACCTCTGGAACTCCATACACACCTGCTTCAAATCGCCCACCTTTTCCAATGATTGATTACTGTAGTTCTATTGAAGCAAAAATTCTAATCTGTGTTTTTTCACACATTGTATGCAGTATATACCACCCTATTGATGGTATGTACCTTTGTTAGGTGTATCTGACAGACCTGAGCATATGCTGGCTGTGCTGCATGGGTTTTCTCAATCTTCTGCATAGTTAGTTGCATTGTAAGTAGTAATAGTGGTTGGAAATGCAGATGGCAACTAAACTAGATAACTGGCCTCTTGGGCTTAGAAGCATGCTGTTTGTTAGTCATGAGTTTGGATTGAAAGGAGTGTTTTAAATGCCTATGGCATGTTATACGAGGATTTTCAGCAGAAAAAGCAAAAAGAAATTTATCTTTTCATGTTATCTTGATGATCATTCATTGAAAAAACAAATTCATGTAGTCAAATTTAGAAACATTTCAAATTAGTAAGTCTTAAATTGTACATGAAACATTTCAAATTAGTAAGTTTTAAATTGTACATGTTTTACCTGTATTTAATTTGAAGGAAACAAAATTAAGTTAAAAAATTATTGATCATGGAATATGATTCAAAACAAATTCATGTAGTCAAATTTAGAAACATTTCAAACTAGTAACTCTTAGATTGTACATGTTTTACGTGTATTTGATTTGAAGGAAACAAGATTAAGTTGAAAAAATAAGCTTATCTAAAGATGATTTTGAAGTTTTAGATTGCACTCTTTCTTAAAGATGATTTTTAAGTTTTAGATTTCACTGTTTTACATGTATTTGATATGAGCAAAAGGAGATTGTTAAGTTTTTAGATTGTATAAAAAAAAATCACCTAAATAAATTTTTTTGTTTTTAGACTATTCATTTTTACGAAAAAAAAGTTCACCTAAAGAAGATTTTTGAGTTTTTAGAGTTTTTAGATCACACATGTAAAGGAGATTTTTAGTAAATAATTACTTAAACTTTAATGATATGCTATGCTATGCTATGCTATTTTTATCTTTAGTATTGTTCAATACAAAAGAAATATACAGGCTCTTTATAATAACATTGTTTACTATATTGTGGAGTTTATAAGATTCATCAGCCAATAATGGGATTATAACTTCAACTATATCAAAGGCCTCCATTTTCTTATGATTTTTTAATGATGTGGAAGCATTGTTATTGCATTGAAAAGGAACTTTACCATAAAAAGATTGGATTGTTTTCATGATTGTTCAGAGTCAAAATGGGTCACTAAGTAAGTTTGAGCAGCCTTTCTAATAACGATAAGACCACAATATCTCTTTTTGGGGGAATGTGTGCTCATAATTGATATTGTGTGACCATCAATAAAATACTGCACGTGAAGTGGTATGTTTGTGCTGTCATGGCAGGCTTGGCTTTATGTGATTTTTCATGATTCCCTACCTTAGTGCTTGACGACTTATGCTGCTTTTGGCTTTACTTTATTTCCATTATCTTGTGCTGATATTCGTGTGGCAAGTACTAAAAAATTCCACATAATAATGGGATTGAAGATAAAAGAAAAGAATGTTTGAAGTGGTTAAAGTGAAATTAGGTAGTTGTGGTTTAAAATGATAAAGTTGTGTAGGCATGTAGATCTATAATTTTTGGCCTGGCTTAAGTATCATACATTAATGATTTATGATTTGGTCAAAAGGTTTTTTATTTTTTTCGTTTTCTTTTCGTTCATCTTTGTCGTATTGTTTGTCTTTTTATTTTTCTGTTTTCTCTTCGTTCGTCCATCTGTTACGAGCGAAGGGAAAATGGAAAAATGAAAAGATTTTTGACCAAGTCATTAGTGTGTGATACTTAAGTTGGGCCATAATTTTTAGGTGTGTTTTATTTGAGGGGTGTAAAGGAAAATTGTACCTTTATTATTATGTATAAATTAATCTTGCTTGAATCAATTTTAAGTTGAGGGAGTGATAATTGAACAATTAAATGTTAAGAGAATAATTATAATGTAGTACCATATTTGAACGTCTTAAAAGAATAAACAAAATCCTCTCTATCTATACTCATCTCAAAATGAGAATATGTAATTCTATTGTGGATTGAATTTGAGATTTGGGTCGATTCTATGGAAATGAATTTATCATGTGAGGCATATGGATCTAATTTGGAACACTGTGTAATGATTGAGGACAACAATCCTAATATATGCATGCTGTTTATTTAATGATAATACAAACTTGGGTTCATCTTAGCACTCTAATTAAAGTTTTTTTAATTCAATAAATTTTCTTTCTTTATGAATGAAGTAATGATTGAGGACAACAATCCTAATATATGCATGCTGTTTATTTAATGATAATACAAACTTGGGTTCATCTTAGCACTCTAATTAAAGTTTTTTTAATTCAATAAATTTTCTTTCTTTATGAATGAAGTAATGATTGAGGACAACAATCCTAATATATGCATGTTGTTTATTTAATGATAATACAAACTTGGGTTCATCTTAGCACTCTAATTAAAGTGTTCATAGAATGATGTGTGAAGATTTATTCAATGAATGTTTGATTCACTCTTATACTAAATGAATGGTTTCTAAATTATGTTTTTAGTTACAAGTACATGTAGTAATAAATAATGTCAAACATGTATCAAGTTAGGTCATCTAGTAATAAATAATGTCAAACATGTACCAATTTAGGTCATATAGTAATAAATAATGCCAAACATGTACTAAGTTAGGTCATAGAGAGAATGAAATGGACAAGATTCAACCAAAGTTTGAATTTAAAATTTAAAAATTCAGGGGTTAAATCTATGGTATGGAATTGGTCTTAAACTTCTATGATTAATTTAGGACAATGAAATGGCAAGTCTAGTGTGGGTAATGAATGTCCATACATGGGGGTGCAATAAATGTAAAGTTTATGGGAAAAGATGTAGGAAAGGATGTGATCAAGTCAAGTGTGTGAGCATCTATGCAAATAGGTATAGGACAAAGATTGTGGAATGATCCTAATTTCACACAATATTGCACCAAATTTGTTGAGATGTAATTGTATTAATCTATTTTCTCAAAATGATCCAAAAATTTAATGGGAATTAACATGGGTATGTAAATTTCGCCATTACATTTTTCCCCCACTTTGAGGTTCATGTGAATTCTATCATAAGTATGCATTTTAAAGTAAAGAAGCATTCAAAAACATGCATGTAACATAATTATTTAGATGTAAAAGGATATTGATTCCATATAAAGTAATTAAACTACTTAAACATATAGGCATTCAAACTAATAAAAAAAATCCAATTATATCATTTTAAATAATGGAATATCATTGATCTATGAACCCGTAACTTTTGAAAATAGATCAACTATAAAATATATAGAGGATTTGACATAGTCCAATACTCATGAGCCTTTTCAAGATTTTGAGTCAAGTAACAAACTTCAACTTCAAATAATACTAAGTATCTTATTAATAATCAAATGAAAAAATTACAATAGAAGCAAATGATGTTTCAATATATTAAAGTTCATCATGCATCCATACTTGGAATCATACATACCTTGGCATTAAACCTTACAATACAAATACATTCAAACTAGGCAAGCCTTTCCAACACTTGCCTTGAAACCCTTCTCAAAACTATAGAAAGTTCTCCAAACTCTCACTTTAGCAAAATAAATCCAAAACAAGTCCCTCTACAATAAATGTAGATCTTAATTTATAGAGTAACATGTTGAATTTGGTAGCCACCCACGTCTAGACATGATGGGACACGTACCACACCTTCATTTTCTCATGAGATCTATATGTAAGGCCATTATAATTGATTATTTGTCATTGTTTAACATTATGGAGTGCATTGTGAGATTCCAAGGGGTATTCAAATATGGTCAATAATTCCATAATTATTGAGTCTGAAGGATATTAGCCTAATTTGGAGTTTGAGGGGGTAAGAGGAACTACATAAATTTAGGGGGTAAGTGGACAAGTACACATAACATAAAAAAAATTGTTCATTCATTACTTTATAGAGAAAATGGGGTAATCAAAATCTTAAAAAGATTCAAGAGGGTTAGGGATAAATTGGGTAAGGCAAAGAAGTTTCACCATTTATTGGTCTTTTAGAGAATAAGACATAACGAGATATTGTGGGATTTCAAAGGGTTTTAGGATATGGCCAAGAACCCCAAAAAAATTCACAATCCATGTACCTGTTGAAATTTCACAATGTGGAGATTCCATGTTCAGAAGGACATGTGGGGATTAAGAGGCATCCAAGATGGTCCAAAATTTTTGTAATTGCAGGGATTTGAGAATTTTTTGCAATTTCATCTTATTCAATATAACTTGGATCATTTTCAAATTTGAAACATGAGCACCCAATTAGCTCCTCTTTAAGGAAATGAAGACATTTGTCCAAGGAACAAATAAAATCCTTAGGAAATTAGTCACCAACTCC
The DNA here is from genome assembly GCA_007115665.2 of Sequoiadendron giganteum. Classification (NCBI taxonomy): domain Eukaryota; kingdom Viridiplantae; phylum Streptophyta; class Pinopsida; order Cupressales; family Cupressaceae; genus Sequoiadendron; species Sequoiadendron giganteum. Next base: position 133,891,185 of record CM021104.1, read on the forward strand.
TACAAATGAAAATAAACAAGAAAAGCAAAGTCAAATCTTTTTAGGTGATGTTAGATTTCTCATGAACCCAAATGCTCTTACATCAAGAACCAAGTTGTCCAAGATAATTTAGATCATATAATGGCCTAATCCATAAATCACAATAAAAGAGAGGAAACAAGAACTGGCCAAAAGCTTAAAAATATAAAACATACCAACTTCACAACCCACAAGAAACCGATGATAATCATCTAGTTCTTTCATGTAACTATAGATTGAAACCATGAACCCAACATAAGCACTCCATATTATAGTTCAAATATTAAGTTATTTCCCATGTGGCTAAGGGGCCTAAAGTACCAACCCAACTTGAACACTCTTTCACTACACATGACCACAAGGAAGGGGGAAATTATTTACATGCACTTGAGGAGAGTCAAATATAGCCAAAAAGGAGCTCTAGGTCACCATCAAGCAAGAATAAAACACGGTAAAATCCACAACAATATAAGATATTATATTTTAATCTTTCATTTCCCACCATAGATCACATTAGAAATATCCATATGGAGTTATATTTCATATATTCTAGTCTAATAGATTTACAAAAAAATGTTAACACATAGAGCATCCATTATAGTCCACAAGCATCTAACAACTCTTTCTTATACAAATATAGCTCTTATACTAAATTTTGGTTAAAATAACAATCTCTAATCCAATTGTTGATCATCATTTCTCTATACAAGCTATGATACAAATTGCCAAGATAAAAGTCTTAGACTACTATGATATGAAAATATAAGAAAAAATATGCAAATATATAAATAAGTTATCTTAATATGGAATTATCATGTAGACATTCAATCCTTTTATGATTCTTAAATCAGACACTTTAACATGCTTAATATAACCATCTTAGATGAACTTAAAAAACAATAAAAGGAAGATAGCATAACCATAAGATAGTAACAACAAAGACATAAATCAAAAACATAAGAATGAAAGAAACTCTAGAAGATCATCTCACAACATAAGATTTACATTGAAAAACCCTTTTGAGAAAAAAAAATCCACCAATTATAGAGGGAAATCATGCATTATCTTCAAATTCAAGATTGTAATATATTCACTTCCATCACTCCTTATGTGTCTTCAATCTGATAACACCTATATATACATATTTTCCTCACAACTCACACACTCAAGCACCTATGAATATAAGTTTCTTACTAATCCTCTAGATTACTTACTACCAACTTCAAAACTCTTAAATATTTTGTATCCCCTAAATGGGAAATCCAAGTTAGTTTCACATCCCAACACCCATCCTTCAACATCTACAAGCTTTCTTAACATAGGCCAATGTAGCTTGCAACCAAATTACTAATATACTCCATTTGGATAGTTAGTTTTTTTTAGTTCCAAGGTGGTTAAATAAATTTAATAACCATCTCAAAATTGATTTCAATATCAAAATAACCCCATGGTAAGTTGGGTGCCCAAAGCCACTATAACAACCAAGATGGTTTACCCTAGTGATTTTTTTCCTCCAGTAAATAAAAATTATCACTCCAATAAAACCCTAATGGTCAAAATTAATTTCCATTATCGATGAAACCTTCATCCCTTATGAGTGATTTACAAAAAATGTCATGAATAATTAAATACCTAGAATTTAAAAGGTTGATGGTGGCTTAATCCTAATAGTTATGATTGGTTTATTCATAATGGCCCTCTAGTGTTTTTTTCATTATCATTATCTCTCTTTCTATTGGAATGAAAATTGGAAAATCCTTTATATGTATTTAGTACTTTCTCACATTCATCACTCCTCGCATTGCACTTATTTCTTTCTTAAGAGTATATCCATCTTTCTATTTCCTTCATGGCCATTTATATATACCTTAATTATTGTATTAGAGTACAAAAAAATCTTGTTAGAAGTTCCCACTCTTTCCTTATCTATCCATCAATAGCCTAGTTTCATGAATATTGTTATTGGTGTTTTAAGAGTGAGGGGAATAATTGTTGGGTTGCAGATTTATCTTAAATAGAGACCTTTGATTGTATTTCATCTTGGTGTTGTGAAATATCAAAATACTCTTTAGTTTGAAAGCTAAAATGAAGGCCACCTTCATTGATTTTATACCCTCTAAAAAACTAATGGGGTTGAAGAATATTCAAATTACATTCAAAATTAATCTAGATACCTCTCCATGTGCTTTTATGAGTCGTGACTAGAAGAGGACTACCCATTATCTCTAACCCAATCTCTAAGATCTATTAATCTAGGAATCTAGGCAACACATATACTCGAGAAATTAGAATGGAGACACTATATTTATAAGAGTTAACCTCATCAATTTATTATCTTCTAGATAGTGCCAATATTCTAAAATTAAGTACAACTATAAATCATCCTAGACATGTTTTAGAGGATTAAGCTATCACTTTCACCTTGATTATGTAAATCTAAAGATTCTAGAGGATACTCAAGATCACACATATATTTTAATTCAATAATTTCAAAATCTAGATAATTGAATCCATATGAAGCTCTTCTAATGTGACCAATGCTTTAAGAATATAGGCCCACCTTCAAATGTTAAATTTGATCATAATTTCAAAGAGAACCCCTAAATTCTTCTTGCCTATAATATTTCTATTAACCTTTTAACTTATATCTTATGCTAAAAATTATATAACCTTATTTCATTATAAATATGTTCTTAAAAATTATAAAAATATTATATCCATGTATCAATTATTTTAAAAAATATTATTTTAATTATAATTATTTAATAACGTAATGAATAATTATATAAATAAAATAAAAATATTTTTAAAAATTAATTTAAAATTAGTTAATTACATGGAGATGAATAATAATAATGATAAGAGATGGAATATAGTGATGTGATTGTGTTAAAAAAACTATTAAATATTTGATATATATTTAAAAACTTAAAATCATGAAATAACTCTATGTAAATAAAAACAAAACAAAATAAATAATAATTAAGTAAATATAATAATTTTAAATTAATTAGGTCACGTTATTCTTGTCATCAAGGTTCAAACCTCATTGAGGTGGAATTGTTGAGAATTTATATTGGGGATGAGGTCTCCCATTTTGACCTCATCGATTCCTAATTCTAAGTCAAAAACATTTACCCACTTGAATAAAAAATAATAATTAAGTTAAATATATATGATTAAATAAATATAAATCATATAAATAAATTTAAATAATTATAAAATAGCCAATATTGGCATGGTGTGATGGTTTAAAGGTGACCTTGTTGTTCTTTCCACCAAGGTTCAAACCCTCATTAGGATGGTATTGTTGAATGGTTATGTTGGAAATTAGATCCCCATTTGTAACTTCACTAGTTTATAATTCAAGATAAAAAAATATTTACTTCTTAAAAAATTAAAAAAACTAACATATCAATTTTAAAAAATTTACAATAAAAAACACATTAAATAAAATAATATAAAATTTTCCAATAATATTAAAATTATATCTCTACAATCTATGGTTAGATATTCTTTTTAAAATTATATAAAAATTATTATAAAGTCAAATATTATATAATAAATTGTTTTTTCATATTTAATATAAATTATATATCAAATTGATATATTATAATAAATATAATATATTTTTTGTATTGAGTAATTTTGAATTATATTAAAAAAAAATTATAAAAGTTGTAAGGAATTAAAATATCAATTTAAAAAAATTAATATATACAATTTTTTCATATTTAATATATAATTATGTGTCAAATTGATTTAATTGAATAATGTTGAATTATAATAAAATAAATAATCATAAAAGTTGCAAGGAATCAAAATATTGACTTAAGACAAAATAAATATTAATATATACAATTAATATAATTTTTTAACTAATAATTTTAATAAATATTTCATAATAAGATATTCTTCAAAAAATAATAAATAAAAATAAGAAAAAATAGACTAATTTAGTGGTAAATTATTGGGAGTTCAAACTTTAGTACATGTTTGAGTCATGGATTGTACTTGAAAATGAGATCACCTTCTAACTATCTATAATTAAATATTTAATATTTTAAATTTTTTATTAAATAATGTTAAATTATAGTTTTGAAAACTACAAAGACTATAAGAAATTAAAATATTAACACAATGTAAAAATTATTAATTTATATAGTTAATATACCATATAGCTAATAAATTTTATATGATATTTAATAATAATAAATATTCTTTAAGAAAAATATCAATAGTAATATAAAAAATATAATAGTTTAGTGGTAAGTTGTTGGGAGTCATAATACATAATAGTTTAGTGGTAAGTTGTTGGGAGTCATAATACTAACACATACTTGATTCATGGCATTTTTTAAGGTTGATATCACCTTTTAACTATTTATAGTAAAAATATTTAAGATCTTAATCTTTTTGTATTAAATAATAAGAAAACATAATTAAAAATAAAAATTATAAGTTGTAAAAAAAAGAGAGTAAATGTTAATATATACAATTAATATAACATATAATCAATAAATTTTATAAGATAATTAATAGAATATTATTTTCTTGAAGTAACAAATAGTAAAGTAAGTCATTGGGAGTTATATACACTAACACATGTTTGAGACATGACCTATCTTCTTAAACATGATATCACCTCTTAACTATCCATTAATAAAATACTTGATATTTTTTAATTTTTGATCATCCCTAAAGCTTTAATTAACCATATATTCTAGTACAATAATTTTTTTAGCATACCATTTGGTATGTTGTTTGAGAGTGAGATTCAAATTAAATATATGCATATGTACATACATATTTAATTATATTTTACAATAAATATATGTATATGCATTTATGTATGTAAACACCATATATATTTATAGAAAATGAATAATAGTTTAGTGGTAAGTTGTTGGGAGTCATAATACATAATAGTTTAGTGGTAAGTTGTTGGGAGTCATAATACTAACACATACTTGATTCATGGCATTTTTTAAGGTTGATATCACCTTTTAACTATTTATAGTAAAAATATTTAAGATCTTAATCTTTTTGTATTAAATAATAAGAAAACATAATTAAAAATAAAAATTATAAGTTGTAAAAAAAAAAGAGTAAATGTTAATATATACAATTAATATAACATATAATCAATAAATTTTATAAGATAATTAATAGAATATTATTTTCTTGAAGTAACAAATAGTAAAGTAAGTCATTGGGAGTTATATACACTAACACATGTTTGAGACATGACCTATCTTCTTAAACATGATATCACCTCTTAACTATCCATTAATAAAATACTTGATATTTTTTAATTTTTGATCATCCCTAAAGCTTTAATTAACCATATATTCTAGTACAATAATTTTTTTAGCATACCATTTGGTATGTTGTTTGAGAGTGAGATTCAAATTAAATATATGCATATGTACATACATATTTAATTATATTTACAATAAATATATGTATATGCATTTATGTATGTAAACACCATATATATTTATAGAAAATGAATCTTTCTGGAGAAATGAAAAGACCAAAATTTTAAGTGAAGTTAGGAGACTAACAAGAGACTTAGGGATCTTTAAAAAATTGCAATAAAAATTTGAATGTTAAAAACTTATTTCTAAGGTGTGATGGTGGAAGGACTCAAAACCAAGCTAACAGCGTGTGTTGATTGGGATATTTATTGGTTTTTGACCATCTAGATGAAGCATACTAGATAGGACGAAAAAATAATAGAGACCAATGCTAACAACATGGTTTCTTCCCAAAGTATTTTTTCTTACCACCATTGAGATCATGGAGAATAGAGACTATTGATCAACCTAAGTAATTGGAAGATGGAGAATGTACCATTCTTTCTTCAAAAGGATACCCTAAATTTAACCATTTAAAGTATTCTTGAGTTGAATATCCATTATGGCTTTGGCTATACAATTTTCATTGGAATAATGGTTAATTGAAGGGATATTTGAAATTGAAAATAGTTTGAGGATCCTAGTGTCAATTAAAAAGGGAATATTAAATAGAAAATACAATTTGTATGTATGGAGCTACTTTATCCCTACTCAAAAAATCCCCCAAGAATTCATCATTGATAAAAGTAAGATAGTGATTGGAATAAATTGGTTGAAATAGAAGATAAAAAAATTTATGGCATGTGATGTGGGCATTGAGATCATTATTCGAGAAATATCCTCAACATGCCTAATCACAAATGAGAACAAAGGATCATTATCAAAATAGATAGCAATTTAGATTCATGCTTCCTTGAGAAATTATGTTTCAAACATGAAGGAAGAAAAAACTCCTTCCTTCTAGAAAGGGAAAATATTGAAGAGCTCCTCTAAGCAACTACTTTGTTTAGTGATAGGGATTGATCTCACAATGGTTTATGTGGACCTCTAAAACTAATGCTTAAGAGGTACCTTTTATGGGAAGTTTTGAAAATGGGGGACTAAGATGTGCTTTGTAGAACAACTTTCAAGATTTTAGAAGTTGATTCTTCGTTGTGTTAACAATGGGGAGGAAAAGGGAGAAGGAAAGAAAAGTAATACATAAAATGAACTATCCTAAGGCAATGCACCAATCTTTTACAACATTTCAGATAGCATAATAAAATCTCACTTAAATCAACCTCTGTAGAAACTTGAAAGAGTATTAAACATATTCCAAAGTTCTGCATATATTAAAGTAACTAAGACTATAAAAGTTGAAAGGGAATTAATTACAACTGCAAAAACTTTGATAGACATAGAGCATGAATTAAAAAAAACAAACAAAGCTAAACACGTAGAAAAGGTGAACAATGCACAATTCTTATGTATTCAATCCCTATTCTTCAAGAAAAATAGCATACTAAGGTTTATGCTACAGAAAAATAATAAATTCCTTTTGAGTTTTGTATTAAGTCCTTGAATCAATCTAAGAAGAACCCCCAAAGCAATGCCATGCAGGGATTAAATATGAAAAATCATCCACTTGGGATGAGAACTGTCACAACCAAAAATATTCCCCACTTGTGTGCTTGTCGGACTTGCCTCCATCCAAGCCTTTGAAATGGCCATATTGGGTAATCATGAGCCACCCCCCAATAAGGTCAATTATGCCACTTGTTCCTCCATGTTCTTACCAGTAATGATCTGTGAGCCTTCATAATTTGAGTGCCAGTGATGAGCATCCATTTCCAAGATGCACACAAGAGGGTGAGCACTTGATGAGAAGAAAATATCACTCATTCCTTTAAGTTAGTGTGTGGAGCTGCTATGTGGTGTCTCAGCACATTGTTCCTTGAGTATAGTCCTCGAGCTTGATTGTAACTGTGTGGGCATCTTTATGGAAATTCTTAAAACAATGATCTGGTGAAAATTAAAATATTGTAATTCTAGTTGCATAAGAGACTTTCCAATGCCAAGAGATGCTTGAAACCACCAACACAATCCAAAACTGAAAAATAAAAAATGAAAATATTTTTGGGCAATGTAGGATCAAGCCTATGGACCAGATGCTCTTGAATTAGACATGTTGGGTAAAAATTTTGTGAGCATAGCTCACAAAATGGAGCTAAGTAGTAGGACTACCCTTTCAAATTGCAAGAAAATTGTAGCATACTTTAATGCTAAGATAGGTACCTTGCAATTTTTTATCTTCCTTCTTTTCCAACACTTGGTTGGAACACTTTTCATATTCCTCTCCCAAATCTGCCCTTAATCTTTATTTCTCTTCATGGAATTTCTTCCATCTTGATCTGACCTCATTCTATAATTGTGTCTTCCTCTCATGGGATTCAACCCACCATAACTCATCCACCTCCACCAAATTCCTCCTTCATCTTCTTCTTTTGTGGGAATTAAACCACCATAATCCGTCCATTTCCACCAAAAACTTTATTCCAATTCCTTACTAGCCACTATTCTTGTATACAAATCCATCTTAATATTATGGAAATCAAATATTTTCATCATATTCTCATTGACACTTACTACTCCTTCAAACTCTCCTTTTTGCATTTCAATACTTTTATCAACATATGGTTGCACAATAACTTTAAGCTCTTTCAAGCTTTCTTCCTTTATTCTCTTCAAATTAATTTGATGCAAATCACCATATATTTCATAATTATAAGATTTTGAAAAATCAAATTTTACCTCATCTTCTTCACCTGTTGCTACAAATTTTCTTCTTGCAAGTTCAGCTGTTGTAATGAGGATTTAATTTCCCTGCAAGATAGATCACTTGATTAGTTGTACCTGCAAGTTAAATAAACATCATACAATAGAATGCAAAAGAGAAACTACAAGAAATGGAAGAAACTGAAAGGATCTCACCCATTTACTACTCCATGTCTGACTTCTATTGCACCTCCTCAAGCTTGTTGTTGATGAATGGATGCCCTCAGATTTGTGAGCAACACTATGTGCCTAGCCTTAGCAAAAGCCTTTCAAGGATTTGAACAATAAACTAATGTGCAAACTAGAATTTCACTCCTATTATGCAAGTAGTAATAATGAAAGACTAAGATGTGAGAATTCCTATAATAAAAATATAATAAGCAAATGATCCCTGAAAATGAGATCAAGATTGTCATTTTATAGAAAATGCAATCTTGAACGGATGGACAAGATGAGAGATTTGAAGAATGCCCTAGGATCAAAGGTCAAGATTCAATAAGGCAACTCTCAATTAGGGTTAGGGCAAAATACCCATATGAATGAATTAAATCAAGACTGAATGTGATAGTTGAGATGAAATTAGTAAAAATCGGAAGACAAGAGGATGAGATTTTAGAAAATCAATAATTTTAGAAATTACTTGATTTGTAGAAGAATATTTCCCTTTTGAATTAAATTAATTCAAAAGAAAGATTTTGTGAGATAATAAGTAATTGATTTTTGAAATTAATTACTAAATGAAGAATCAGTTAACCATGTGAGATATTTTTAAATGATTTGTTTTATTTAAAAATATAAAAGTGTCACATGCCATAATTAAATAATTACAAATAATTATTTAATTTAGAAGTAGTTAATTAAATAAATAAATTATCAAATCTATTTAATTAAGAGGATTTAGGAATTAGTGACATATTAAATCAATATATTTTAAATATATTTATTTAATAATCAGGAGGACATTAATGATAAAGATTTAATTAAATAAATAGGTTGACTTTATTTAATTATTAGAAGACTTTGATAGTTAGTGACATATTAAATAAATAAACATGATTTATTTATTTAATAATCATGAAGAATGAGAGATATTATGAATTAATTAAATAATTATAAATTATTTAATTAATAGTTGAATGAGGGTTAGAAACATAATTAAAATGTTATAATCATGTTATGATGAAAGGTAGTAAAATATTGGTCGCGGGCCTAAGTCATTTTTAGGTGTCTACATTTGCCCTTCTTTGTCAAAATGCAGCTTGTCACACTGTGGCAAAGAAAACAAGTCAAGAAAATGCCCCAGTGAAGGTACTGAGTGTCTATGCCCCCTCGGGAAAATTTTTGAATTTTGACCTGGGGTCAGAAAAATTTGGAAAATATCCTGACTAGCTCTATCAATGACCAGATAAGTAATGGCGCGAACGATTTCAAAAATGGAGGACGTTAAGCTAGCCAAAAGGCCAATCAAAGGTGGTCAAATGAGCCTCCAGTATAACCTACTAGGTCAAAACCCTAATTTTCAGCCTATAAATAGGTTGAAAAGTTCAAATCAAATGTCATTTGCTCATTTGTCATTTAGGAAATTTAGAAACCAGAGCTCTGATAGACGATGGTGATTTCGACAACTACACACCGTGGATACCGCGTGCGCACGTTCTGACGACCCAAGGGTGCAAAGGCACCGGTAAGTACCCTATCCCACTTGTCAAATTTTGAAATTTATGCATTTATTAGGGTTTAATGGGAGGTAAACAAATGTGGTGTGACACAAATGTCGTCGTGTAAGCCGCAAACGCCTTCGCGTTCACCGCATTTGATTGCGTCGCGATGCAAGTGCGATGGGTAGTCTAGGATTTTGTGTGATTGCACAATCGCCAAATAAAACGATGCAATCGCCATATTGCAACGCAATCAAGGCTTTTGAAACGCATTCGCCAATTTTCAACACATTTGGCAAGTAGAACGACGCATTCGTTGTTCGATCACGCATTTGCCGTCTATAATGACGCATTTGTTGTTAGATTGCACATTTGCAAGTCAGAATGATGCATTTGATAGATTGCAACACAATTGATATGCTTAGAGCCGCAATTGAATAATTGTGATGCATTTGTGGTCAATGCGACACAATTGAAGTTGACCAAAGTTGACTTTTGTTGACCTTGCCGAGATTAACCTTTATTTACCCTTGATTTGCCAGTAGTAGTGAACTTTCCATAATGTTGATCGATATGTGTTAATCCTTGGCCTTTCCTTGTGCAGAATCGGCTTCCCCCCATTTATACCCGAGAGTTCCGACCAGCTACCTATGCTTTCAGAGATCGCCTCAGTGATAGACAGAGATAGCAGTTGATGGCCCTAGGCCTGTACTATGTTACCTGCATGCCCATTATTCGGGCAAACAGAGGTTTGCTAATAGCCCTCTGTGAGAGGTGGCATTCTGAGACCTGCTCATTCCACCTACCTACTGGAGAGGCAACAGTGACTTTGGAGGACATGTATCGTATTCTCTGAATTTCGATTAGCGGAGAGAGGGTGGTCTATGATCCGCACCGAGGACGACAGGTCCTATCTGAGATGTACGAGGGTGTTGATGGTGCTCAGTTGGGCCTAGACAGTTATGAGATCGGTTGGGACATTGTAGCTTATCAGTTTCCCATATTTGATGCCATGCTTATGACCTTGATCGCCGGATTGTTGATCCCAGATCGCCGTGGTCATGGATTTCCCATTGGGTGGAGGGATGTTCTTGTGCGCATGTGAGGACAGAGGATTGTGTTCACTTGGGGGCCATGCTTGTTGGCCATGCTCTATCACCAGTTACACGAGGTTGTCTATCATCAAGGGCACAGTATCAGTTGCGGCACTAGCCTCCTGATGATCTGGGTATGGGAGCGCATTCTCGTGTTTCGACCACCGGTACAAATTCAGCAGCTAGGTGATGGGATGCCTTATGTTTATTTATATGTGGAATCAATGAGCCTGAATCGCATGGGAGATATCGGGTATTGGCATCATCGGATTGATACGATGATCTGCTTTGTTTGGAGACCCTACAGAGATTGTGCATAGTGGTCAGATGAGGATGGCCATTTATCCTTTTGCAGACAATTTCGGTATCTGATTGGCCGCACGGCACAGATGCAGCGGATTATCGAGATGTACCTGCCCCAACGGGTACTATGGCAGTTTGGGGAGCAGCAGGTTGTGCCAGTAGGCACGACAGAGTATGCTCGGTCTTCCAGGGAGACCATGTGGGGGCCACCCATATCAGTGATAGTGGTAGAGCAGTAGGTTGACAGCTTGGTGGCAGTTCAGTGGGTATGGAGAGGGGGTCCAGCAGATCCAGGGACGTCTGCTGAGTTTGACACCTGGTGGCAGGTTCACAAGCCCATCCCTTTGACAGATCCAGATGGTCCACCGTAGATAGATCGGAGGTCAGTCATTCCACAGATGCCAAGGAGAGGTCGAGGTGGTAGGGATGGAGGGAGAGATGGCAGAGGTGTCGAGGGGAGAGATGCAGGCAGGGGTGATGGAGGTGGAGGAGACGGGAGGGGTGCCAGGAGGAGGAGGGATGACGGGGGGTGGAGGCAGCCCAGGAGAGTCAGGAGGAGAGTAGGTGGTGCACCCATGTCGCCCATAGGAGAGGAGGGTGAGGAGAGAGAGATGCCTGCCGAGCAGGAGGCAGTGGCGGAGGTCAGAGGTGGGGAGGAGGAGGTGGAGGTGAGGGTTGAGGAGGAGGCTGAGGTGAGGGTGGAGGAGAGAGCAGAGGAGGATCCACTTGTTGGGGTACAACCTCTTGACATAGATGTGGAGGAGGTTTGGGCAGAGGAGAGAGATGAGGAGGAGGAGGAGGAGACCGATAAGCGACTGTGGGAGTGCATGATTTTCGGAGATGATGAGGGTGTCAAGTCACCCATTTTTCCTATTGATGCTACTATTGATCAGCGGATTGCAGATTTACATAGAAGACTAGATGCGGCCTTGTCTCAGAACAAGGCCTTAGCAGCAGAGTTAGAGGTCACCCGGGTGGAGAGAGATCAGGAGATCCTTCGACATTAGGAGTCAGATTGGTGGGTTATAGAGTTCGTCGAGCTATGCTTGGGGCCGATGGGGGAAATGGCCAGGGAGTTGGCTAGGATGGCAGAGAGCAAGGGGTGATACAGGTTGTTGTACAAGCAGGCAGTTCCCCTGGAGAGATGGGACCTAGGATTGTCTCAATCTTATAGCAAGACAGGCAGTGGTAGTCGTACACACAGTAGCAGCAGATCTCATAGCAATAGTCACACCAGTGCTGGGGGTCTACTGCATCAGGGCATTCATCAGGTCATAGATCACATAGTTCTCATAGGCACTCATCAGGGCACAGTCATAGGTCAGAGCATGGTCATAGATCAGTGTCTTTAGGGCAGCAGACAAGGCAGAGCCAACCTCCGGTTAATGATCCTACAGGATCTCTGAGTCAGACGCAGGACACCCCTCCCATTTAGGTCACATTTCATGTGGTCGGTTAGGCACAGCCACCTCGCAGTTCACCTCCATGGGACGGAGGAGGGCCATCCAAGGACTTTTTTTGTAGACATTTGTATTTTGATATTCGATCCTGTGAGCTCTATTTTTGGGATGTTATATGACTCTATCCTGTGACATGACATTTTTTGAGATTGTATATATATGTGATGCAGTTTTGATGTGACCTATATGATGTTATGTGTTATGGTATTCTATACTTTTATGAGATATTTATGTGATGCTTTTATGATATGAGATGCATGGATATTATGCTTATGTTCATGAATGCAATTATGGATGTGATTATGTATGAATGCCATGTGCAATGTGATAATGATGTGATATGTTGATGAAAGGATGTAGATGATGGTGTTTATGCAATGTGAATTATGATATTTGATTTATGCAGATGTGAATATGAAATGCTCATTCCATTATGTATGCAACTTTGTTTTTGTATGTCACAATATATCATCCGAGAACCATAGAAGAGAAGACGAAGACGGATGTTAGTGCGAAGAAAGATATGCATGTTAGTGCGGAAAATTAAAAATCCTTCAAAGCTTTGATATAGTGTTATTCTAGTTGTTGCTCTTTAATCATCATTGGGCGAAAATATCATGATGGTCAAAAAACACTATGATATGACATAGATCAATAGTGTGCAAGGTTGAACCATCACGTAAGTTAATAGTCGCAGACGAAGGATGATCATAACTCATGCAAGGAACACAATTTCCCCTAGCCACTTATCATGACCAACCGCCAGAAAAACCAAACTAATCATGAGACATCGTTGCTTCTCTAAATCCTGACGATAGGACATCGTGGAGAAACTAGTCACATGATAGTAAAAAAACAGACAGTAAAATCATTGTACTATGTCATTGCTTCTCTAGATCCTAAAGTCAGGACATCTTGGAGAAGCTAATAGTAGAGTGATAAGCAGACAAGGATAATCATCATGATATGTCATTGTTCCTAAGACATAAGGAACTAATATCCTAATAATCATCAAAAGAGAGAGAAAAAAAGTTTGCCAAGTGTTTTAATGTTGGGTGTTGTTGAATGTCAAGCAATATCAAATTCAGGAAGGACACATCCTGAATGACGTTGATATCTAGGAGATCGATTCTCGGAGTTAGGAGAATCCATCAAAATGCCAGATGATGATGATGATGCTTAGGAAGGACACATCCAAAAGCATAAAGAAGTGACGAGAGCCACTCTTCAGAAGGACACATCTGAAGAAGAACCCAAATTTTTGCCATGATAAATTGCCTTGATATGATTTTGACTACATGTCATTGCTGACATGCTGAATTGACTGAAAATGTTTGACGAAGCAGATTGCCGATAGATTGATAGTTCGAGATTGACATAAGATTTGCTTGATTTGAAGGTAGTTTGTTGTGTGTGAATGTGTAGTGCCAAGAACCCTAATGGACTGACCTAGTGCAGCCTCAAGGGTCCATCAATTGATGGCCTTGCCTACGTCGTGCACTCAGAGACCTCGTAGTTCGACACGACCAATGACATTGTCTGAAGGACAAAAGCTTGAATCATGATTTATTTTGTGACAAACCTAAAAGGACTGACCTAATGTCTTGGGGATTCAATGATGAATCTTTCCTACGTAGAAAATACGTAGAGACAACGTAGTTCGGACTTGGATGAAATATACTGATTGACGAGACTGACTGGATTGATCGGATTGACTTTGATTTTGGATTTTGACATTGATTTTGGATGTTTTTGTATTTTCTCAGGACTTTTTCAGAGTTTTATGATTTTTTCAAGACTTTTAAGAATGCAAGATCATGTGCGGTACCCATTGCAGTTGCATGATAAAGGTCTTGCCCCCAGATAGAGCGGGGAGTATCTGAGTCCAATGAAATGGAGATAGGTAGACGCAAGGCACAGGCAAGGATATGCCAGGAATGATGTCAACCAAATGTTAACCATGGTTGAAATTAACAGGACTTAGGACGGATGTCGTGAATGTGTTGGGCCTTTGAGATTATGACAAATGGATAAAGGTCAATTTGAGTGACAGTAGATGGCGAAGCAACAATTGACTATGCATGGCGCCTGTTTGCCAGGTTTTCACCATGGTACCTATCCAAAGCGCCTGTTTGCCAGGTTTTCACCATTGGATGAATTCATTTCTTTTTACTATTTTTGTCATTTTTTTATTTTTTTGGTGTCACCCAGACGCCCGTTTGCCAAGTTTTCATCAAGGGATGATTTTTTTGTATTTTCCAATTATTTTTTGTATTTTGTAGGTTTTTAGCTAGGCTCTTTGATGCTATGTGTAGAAATTTCTCAGATGTAAATTGTTGATCAGTTATGTCAATTGTTATCCATCAGGTGTAGCCAATTGATAAGCTCCAGAACCAAATGTGACAGTAATGATATAAGGACCAAGCCAATTAGCCTCAAACTTACCAGGCTTTTCATGGTCCGCCTGATTTTTGGGATTCTGCATGAGAACTAAGTCACCGATTTCAAACTTTCTCACCATGAATCTTTTGTTATAACTTCGGCAGAGACAATTTTGATATGCCTGTAGATGATTTAAGGAATTTTTTCATCTTTCTTGTAGCATTTCCAGCTCATGTAGGCAAGTATGTTTGTACTCTTCATCATCAATCATTCCTTTCAAAGAGACTCGGAGAGAAGGAATTTCGACCTCGATGGGTAATATGGCCTCAAATCCATAGACCAGGGAAAATGGAGTGGCTCCAGTGGGGGTACAGATGCTGGTACAATAGGCCCATAAAGCAGGATTAAGTTGTAGGTACCAATCTCGGCCAACGTCGTTGACGGTCTTCTTCAGAATGCGAAGAATTGTTTTGTTAGATGCCTCAGCTTGGTCGTTACCTTGTGGGTAGTATGGGGTGGAAAAATGGTGTTGGATGTGGAATCGCTCACAGAGCTCATGAACATCCTAATTTTTGAATGGACTGTCATTATCTGTGATGATGGATTGTGGGACACCATACTGGCAAATGATGTAGTTTAGGATAAATTTGGATATTTGCTTGCCCGTGATGTAGGTGAGAGGGACAGCTTCAATCCACTTAGTAAAATACTCAGTGGCGGTGATTATGAATTTATGGCCATTAGAAGAGGATGGATGGATCTTACCCACGAGGCCGAGTCCCCATTGTGTAAAAGGTCGTGGAGAAGTGATAGGTCTCAATTCCTGTGCAGGTGCGTGAATCAGATCACTATGCACCTGGAATTTCTGACATGTTTTGACAAACTAAAGAGCATCTTTTTCCAATGTCGGCCAGTAGTATCCCAGTCTAGTGACTTTCCTAGCTAAGGTTGGACCACTTGATTGAGATCCACATATACCTTCATGTACTTCTCATAAATTCGTTTGGGCTTCATCAGTGTCGAGACAGCGAAGAAGGGTGTTGTCAAAGCCACGGCGGTATAAGGTGTCACTGACGATGGTATGTCTGGCCGCTTTTTGAATAAAGGATTTTCTTTGGTTGTTGGACAGGTTGGGTGGGAGGGTTTGGGATTTAAGATAGTCGTATATGTCTTGGTACCAAGGCAAACTGGGACCAACAATCTCACACACCATTGTTGACTCTAGAATATCATATGCAGGCATCAAAAGCTGTTCCACTAAGAATTCAAACTGTGACACATTCTTAGGAATGTCTAAAAGAGATCCAATGGTAGCCATTGCATCAGCTGCCTTACTTTGTGTTCTTGGGATTTTTTCAAATGCAATCATCTTGAAGTACATTAGCAAACTATCCACCATGTGTTTGTAAGGGAACAACTTTTCATCCTTTGTGTCATAGTCATCATTCACTTGGTTGATGACTAATTGAGAATCCCCAAATACGAGGAGTGTTTGAATTTTCCATTGAATTGCTATCTTGGGACTTGTGACCAATGCCTCATATTCTGAAATATTATTTGTACAAGGGAAAGCAATCCAAAATTATTTAGGAATTGAATCCCCTTGTGGTGTGATAAATAATATGCCAGCTCTTGAGTCGTGTCCAATGTGGGACCCATCAAAGTATAGTTTCCATGGTAAAGTTGGTTCTGCGTGAAAGATCGACTCATCAGGAAAATCGGTTATCAGCGGATGAGTGGCTTGGATTGGTGCATCTGCCAATTGATCTGCTATTACTTGACCTTTTATAGCCTTGCGCTCCACATACTATATGTCATACTCACTTAAAATCATGACCCACCTCGCCAAGTGACCTGTCAATGTTGCACGACTCAAGAGATATTTTAATGGGTCAATCTTTGCTATCAAATGTGTTTGATGACTTAGCATATAGTGTCTTAGTTTTTGCGCCGCAAAGACAACTGCTAGGCATGCCCGTTCAATGGTTGTGTAGTTGAGCTCATATCCAATTAATGTGCAACTGATGTAATATATGGCTCTTTCTTTTTCTTCATGGTCATTTCGCGCCAATAATGCCCCCAGTGCATTTGTCGTTGTAGAGACATATAGGATCAGTGGTTTTCCCTCAATAGACGGCATTAACATGAGAGTTGTTAATAAATATTCTTTAATTTTGTCAAAGGCCATGTTGCACTTATTTGTCCATACAAATGGAATGCTTTTGCGGAGCAGATATTGGAGTGGTTGACACTTGTCTGCCAATTGTGCAATGAAGCAGCAAATAGATTGCAATCTTCCTTGAAGTGTTCGCAACTCACTAATTCCTCTTAGAGGGGGCATGTAATGAGGATTTAATTTCCCTGCAAGATAGATCACTTGATTAGTTGTACCTGCAAGTTAAATAAACATCATAAAATAGAATGCAAAAGAGAAACTACTAGAAATTGAAGAAACTGAAAGGATCTCACCCATTTACTACTCCATGTCTGACTCTATTGCACCTCCTCAAGCTTGTTGTTGATGAACGGATGCCCTCAGATTTGTGAGCAACACTATGTGCCTAGCCTTAGCAAAACCCTTTCAAGGATTTGAACAATAAACTAATGTGCAAACTAGAATTTTACTCCTATTATGCAAGTAGTAATAATGAAAGACTAAGATGTGAGAATGCCTATAATAAAAATATATTAAGCAAATGATCCCTGAAAATGAGATCAAGATTGTCATTTTATAGAAAATGCAATCTTGAACGGACGGACAAGATGAGAGATTTGAAGAATGCCCTAGAATCAAAGGTCAATATTCAATAAGGCAACTCTCAATTAGGGTTAGGGAAAAATACCCATATGAATGAATTAAATCAAGACTGAATGTGATAGTTGAGATGAAATTAGTAAAAATCGGAAGACAAGAGGATGAGATTTTAGAAAATCAATAATTTTAGAAATTACTTGATTTGTAGAAGAATATTTCCCTTTTGAATTAAATTAATTCAAAATAAAGATTTTGTGAGATAATAAGTAATTGATTTTTGAAATTAATTACTAAATGAAGAATCAGTTAACCATGTGAGATATTTTTAAATGATTTGTTTTATTTAAAAATATAAAAGTGTCACATGCCATAATTAAATAATTACAAATAATTATTTAATTTAGAAGTAGTTAATTAATTAAATAAATTATCAAATCTATTTAATTAAGAGGATTTAGGAATTAGTGACATATTAAATCAATATATTTTAAATATATTTATTTAATAATCAGGAGGACATTGATGATAAAGATTTAATTAAATAAATAGGATGACTTTATTTAATTATTAGAAGACTTTGATAGTTAGTGACATATTAAATAAATAAACATGATTTATTTATTTAATAATCATGAAGAATGAGAGATATTATGAATTAATTAAATAATTATAAATTATTTAATTAATAGTTTAATGAGGGTTAGAAACATAATTAAAATGTTATAATCATGTTATGACGAAAGGTGGTAAAATATTGGTTGCAGGCCTAAGTCATTTTTAGGTGTCTACAGCTGCAACTATCTCATCTTCACCACCTATTTCCATCATTATCTTCATGTCCTCCAAAGGACTCACTACTACTGCAACTTCCCTCTTTTCTTCTTCTTTATCCTCTTGAATGAGAATCTCTCCTTCAAATAAAATATCTTTTTTCTCATCTCTTCTTTCAATAAGAGATATTCTTCACCAAGTTCATCAAATAAAGGACCTTCAAATACCTTCATTTATGCTCCTCTTGTTTCACTTGACTCTTCTTCACATTCACTCCAATCTTTACCTCTTTCTTTAGGACAGCAATCTGTCATCTCTATATGCCATTCAACATCATCCTTTTTGTTCTTTATCAAGCCACCTTCACATAATTTTTCCTCATAATTTGTCTCATCTACTTCAACTTCCTTATTTTGTCTAGCTTCTAAGGCCTCCAATCTAGCTTGGGTTCTTGCTACCTCTCCATTAACAAATTATGTAAACCTTCTTCCTTACTGCTCTATGTATGAAGTCTTCACTAGCCTATTTGATAAGGGTTCAACCCGAGACATAGAAAAATCACACAGAAAACCAGAGAATATTGTTATATTCAAAATAATGAAATTCTTACATGCAAAGATCTCAAATCCTCGAGTTCTGCAATACATGCATATTACAGAAAACTACAAAAATTCCCCCTTTTGCAACATGCGATCTCCTTTCCCCAAAATCTACTCAAACAAATCAGAAACTAGCCCATAAATGGCCCCTTTCTCCGTTTGGAGCAAAAAACAACATTCTGATTATACACCAACTTCTGGAAGCCCTAACTTAAGATCTGACCGTCGGATCTTCAATCATAATACTTTTTCGGAAAACTCTTGCAAAAAATGAAGTTCCAGTAAGTGGGGCCTAAAGGCTAAGCACTTTCTTTTTCCACTAATTTTCGGGCCCATTTGGAGCCTTTAAGTACCTCAAATTTAGCTTTGAAGATTTTATAGGGCAAAAAGCAGAAACTAAAACTTGAATAACTTTTGAACCGAGAATGATCTTAGCATGATTCTTTCACCAAAGTGTTTATTTTTCTGTCCTGAAGCTTCCCTTAAATTTTTGTCTCCTCATGCCTTCAAATTCACACCTGCTAAAAATAGCATTTGAGCAGAAAAAGCAGAAAAGCAGTTTTGAAAGCTAGGAATCCTCCTACGACGAAAAGGGTATCCAGAAATGCAAAAACATCTACAAAAATCTAAATGCAAGTAAGATATTTTTGGGTGATGTAGGATTGCCCTTACACCACTGGATGCTCCTGCATCACTATTCATGACCCTCCTTGTTCTCTTTCTTGAAGAAATATTTCTCACACTCTCAATTTTCAACCTACACACAATTTCTAGAGCTAGTACTCTATGCAATTGCGGGTACTCTCTATAATAAAAATTCACACTTACACACTATCCTCTATCTAACAAAGACTTTGGAATATGCTCTTCTCAAAACCCTCTCAACCCACTTTCACACTATGGAGGAATTTTACACGCCTTCTACCCAACTTTATACTCGATGGAGGACAACCAACCACTTCACATACAATTGAACTCTGCAGTTGCAAAAATTTCAACACTTTCCTCTCCACAATTTTTCCAGCGAGCTACCCTCTTTGATACCAAATGATGCAGAATGAATTTTGAAAGTCTTATCAAATTGGTGAAATTTGCAGCCAACACAATCTAATTTCAACAATTCTATTTTTCAATTAATGAACAATTTAAAATTGCATATGAACAATGGTGGAAAATTCATTTGATTGATAATAAACTTGCAAAATAATTACATCAAAAACTTACTATAAAATTCGGCAACAACATTACAAACACGAAATGAGATCCCTCTTCAAATTGCTGCCCTTAATTTACCACTCTCTTCTCTCCAAATTTTTGTTGCCTCTTCTTTTTCTTTATCTTTTCTTAGTCTCTTTTTCTATTGTGTGGTGTCTTCTCTTCACCTTCTTCTTATGACTTCTCTCCTTCCTCCTACATGGCCTCCAATCTATTTAATTTTGTTATTTTCTTTTTCATTTTTCTTCAATTTTCATTATGAAAGGATGCCTCTAGCATTTGTTTAAACTAGAAAATAAATAACCTCCAGCTTAGCAAAGAAAACAAAGTAAAAATTGTTGTGATTAAACATTATTGGTCAACATAGTAATGTTATAAGAAACAAAACTTGGAGGCTCAAATTAAAAATTATTCCTAAATCATTGTAAAAGTTGGTATGGCATGTTCATTGAATCAATTGGTGCAACCAAGGAACTAGGGATGCTTTAGAAACTAAGCATTGTCAAAGCCAAGATTGTGCATTCCTCCCCTAATTGGATGGTGGTATTTATGTATATTTTTTCAAATCTTTCTTTGGTCCTTCTCAATGTTTATGGCCTAGCTAAGATAGAGGAGAAAAAACATATCTACATACAAATTATTTCCTTCCTATAGTCATTAACTAATGATAAATTCTTATTCGAGGGGGATTTCATTGTGATATTATCTAGTTCAAAGAAAATAAAGGACTTAGTCATATTCCATAGTAATAGATATTTCCAAAACTTTATGGGAGAAGTGAATATTTTGGACATTTTTCTTGAGACTAGGTACTTCACTTGGACAAATAGGAGATTGAGCTTACACTATATTAAAGATATTGGATAGATTTTATAATTCACTAATTAGCTATCATATGCACATCATTTGGAATATTTCATTTATGTTAAGAAAATGTGTCTCAACCTTGCAATTACATAAGGTATTGTTCAACCGATGATGATGGGGGGCATGGGGGGGATCCCTGGATCATCCCCCCAGCTGGGGTCCAAGGGTTGTGCGCCCTAGCAGAGGCTTGGGGGCACCACCCCCAAAAGGAAAATTTTATTTATATTTTATTATTGTAAATCTAGACCGTTCATCATTATGTCTCATATCTGACGACCCATATTTTATTAGTTTGAATTTCCCTAGAAGGCAACCCTATTTTATGAGGGCATTATATTACAGTTAAGTATTATGAGAGTCCGATAGTGGTTGTGTTGCCTCTAAATCTCTAAGTGGTGATACTCCTATGATAATCTTTCTCTGCAAGTATATTGTAATCTTTTTTATTGTTGAATAATATATTGGGTGGCTTTTGGAGCGTGGATTTTTTCTCTCGAAAGGGTTTTCCCCATGTAAATAATTGTGTTGTGGTATGCATGATATTTGTGTTTATTTTTGTTTAAATTTTTGTAACTGTTAAAGATCTGTAAAAGTTTTGCATTATTCTCCTCTCAAGATTAGTTTAGGAAGTTGTTTCACTACCTTAACTTTCTTACAATTTACCCTATTTCTAGTTATTCTCATTACCTGATCCTTATCTCCATTAATGAAGATCATATACTATTGTGTTTCCCCTTCAAGTTTGAATGGATGTGGTTTTGAAGTATCATTCTTTTGGATCTCATACAAGAATGGTGGTTTAAACTTGAGACATAAAAATGTTTAAGTTTTTTCTTTTCCAAGGAACTAAATATTATTAATTCATGATTGAAGGACTTAAATCAAACATAATTAAAATAAATAAATAAAAGGAGTAGATTGGGGAAAAAATGAAGACTTTAAGCCAACAGATTATATCCCAAGGCATGTTCCAAGTTGATTATCTAAGGGAGAAAAAGATCATGGGAGAACATGAGAAAGTTCTTTCAATGGAGAAAATATACTAGAAACATAAAGTGAGAAAATAATGGTTAGAAGTGGGCGACTTGAATACATTTTTTTTCTCAATGCTTTAAAATTTTGATAAAATTAATTCAATTGATGGAACTACTCTAAATAATATGGAGGACATACAAGAAAAAATATTGAATATTTCAAAGAATCATTAGCTCTTAAGGAGCTAAAAACAATCAAAACTTAGCAAACTTACTTGATAATATACCAAGTTTAGGTTTATTTTAAGATAATTTAGCCCTTATGTCACCTATTATAATGGAGGAAGAGTGCAACATTCCAACTTCACCCAAACAAGGTATCTATTCTGAATGGTTTTATGACACATTTATATTAAAAGTGTTGGGTATCATAAGTAAGGATTTGCATAGTATGGTGGACTATCAAAAATCCAAGAAGACTATCATATAAATCAACATCATGAACATAACCATCATCCCAAAGATACTAAATTTTGATACCTTTCTCAACTACTACCCCATCTCCTTTTTTAACACAATTTAAAAAAATGATGTAGGAGCATCCAGTGGTGTAGGGGCAATCTTTCATCACCCAAAAAAATATGTTTCCTTGTTTTATTTTGTGTTTTTGAGTCCCATTATGACACTTAAGGGGTGTAAGAAAACTAGAAGTATGAAAAGGTTAAAAATAATCACTTAATATTTTTAGTAAGTCAACCTAAACAGGCACATATGGACCTAAAAATTTACTTTAAGGAGTGGAATTGAAAAATGTATCTAATCGTAGAAGAATAATCTCAATATCATGTACCATTTGGAAGATATTAAATTTTTCATCCCTATAAATTTCTCCAATACAACTCAAAACTCAAATTTGAAACCCTTAGAATCCTCAAAAAAACTCAAAAAATGGAAAAAAAGATCTTCAGATCATTTCAACGTTGTAGATTTGTTCGAGAGATTTCCAATGATATATTATAATAGAAAATTGGACACTTGAGTCAAAATTTATGGCTCTGAGAAGTTGATCCACCAAAAAGTGAATTTCAATCAAATATCTTCTTAAGCCGGAAATTTAACAATTAGACTTTTGGCACCAAAATAAAATGGGAAGTTACACTTTATAGAACATTCTAAAGCATTTATTGGTGTCAAATAAAGGTTTTAATAGATTTGACATGAGGCGACTCCATTATTGTAGATTGTGGCTTAGAATAATAGATTTTTCTTACAAAATTGAGTTTACTTGTAGTGAATCAAACCCATGTGGTTGTAGCATTATAATTTTTAAATCTATAATTTTTTTTCTTGAAAGTAATTGGTGGTTGTAGCACTATAATTTTTGAATCTGTAATTTCATTTCTTGAAAGTAATCGAAAGTGGGTTGTTTTATATCTTGCATTTTATGTGTTGATATCTATTGTTGTGTTTTGTGTGGGTGTTGGGTGGAGCATCCCTCATCAAAACCATATCAAAATCCATTTCTTATTGGCTCAAATCCATCCTCCCAAGGTTCATATCGCAAGCACAAAAGAGATTTAGTCTTGGAAGAACTTTTAATTGATAGAATTTTAATCACATAAAGTTATGCATTCAATTGTTAGCTCAAAGAATTATATGGTTATAAAGATCAATATCAATAAAGCATATGAATATCCCCACCTTACAAGAATAACTACTTCTAAATATTCTCATGGATTACATCATTAAGTACAAAGTTTTATAAATATATTAGTTTAGTGGTAAGTTATTGGGAGTTATAAAGACTAGTACATGTTTGAGTCATGGTCTATTTCCTTGAGGATGTTACACCTTATATATGTGTGTGTGTGTGTGTGTGTGTGTGTGTGTGTGTGTGTACATATATATATGTATATATGTATATATATACATATACATATACATATACATATATATATGTACATATATATGTGTGTATATATGTATGTATGTATGTATATATATAAGGTAAAAATATTAACTATATAAACTTAATATATCATACAAACAATAATATTTATACGATATTTATTATAATTAATGCTCCTAAAAAAATAGTAACATGAAGAATAAAAAGTAGTTTAGTGGAAACTTGTTGAGAGTTATAAATGCTAACACATGTTTGAGTCATGACCTATCTTTTTAAAATAACATCACCATTTAGTAATAAAAATATTTAATGTTTTATATTTTTTAATTGAATAATGCTAGAGCATAATGAAAAGTTAAAGTTATAAGGGCATCAAGGAATCAAAATATTGACTTGAGAGAGTAAATACTATTTTTTACAATTGTTATAACCTATAAACAATAAATTTTATAAAATATTTCAACATAACAGATATTATTTAAAAATTAATAAATAGTGTAAAGAACAAATATAATGAGTTAGTGGTAAGTCATAGTATATCTCCTTAAAGATGTCACTCCTCCTAATTATATATATAAACAAATAAATACAAAGGTTGCTAAGGAATCAATATATTGACTTAAGGAAAAATAAATATTAATTATATACACTTAATATATCATATAAACAATAATTTTTATAAGATATTTAATCATAATTAATGTTCTCAAAAAAATAGTAACATGAAGAAAAACAAGTATTTTAGTGGTAAGTTGTTGGGAGTTATAAATTTTAGCACATTTTTGACATGACCTATCTTTCTAAAATAAAAATATTTAATGTCATATTTTTTTTATTGAATAGTGATAAAGTATAAGAAAAACTAAAAATTATGAGAGCTACAAGGAATCAAAATATTGACTTTAGAAAAAGTAAATATTAATATATACAATTAATATATTTTTTTCCCACTCATCCCTGTTTTGAATTGTCTATGCGTACGGTTGATACCACATCAGGGGTACCCCTCAGTCCCCCCCTATCCCCTTCTAACTAGATTCTTGCCACTGCACATGTGGTTCCATCTTTGGGGGTTTCCAATGTGTCATCTACTTCTAGGGATCGTGTGATTCCTGGCATGCTTATTGTTGAAGTGCATGTGATTCCTTTCACCCCGATGTCTAAAGGATGGAAATATGTGTTGACCAATACAAGCTCAGCTCCAAAATGTCCCTTTCCCAGCCTTGAAGAGGAAATTTTTGTATCAGGCACTGATTTGTCTATCCCTGAAGCTATTAGCAATAGGATTGTCTCTTCCATGGAGAAAGTGTTGGTCCAAAAGCTTTTGTGCTTCCGACCCTCTATTGATATGGTTCGGAGATGGGTTTCTGTGAAATGGAATTTGAAGGTCAATGTGAGTGTATGTGCCATGGCTAGTGGTCTTTTCCTCTTTAAGTTCACAACTAAGGAAGATTTGATATTGGTGCTTTCTTTGGCCCCTAGGTCTATGAAAAGCATGGGTTATCATTGTGTTGTTGGAAACTAGGATTTGATCCTATTGTTGATCTCAACAAGTTGGCTCTTGTCTTGGTGCATCTCCTTGGCCTTCCCCTCTAGAATATTGGGACGATTCGATCTTTAAGAGTATTAGTGATTCCTTGGGCTAGTTCATCACCTCGAATTCAATCACCAGATCCATGTCTAGGTTAATTTTTGCTCGCTTCTATGTCAACATTGATATAAATAAGACATTAACCAATATTTTGTGAGAATGTTGTGATATACTAGCAAAAATGTGCTAAACCAGGCCACCTTATTTTGAACTACAATTCCATGATTAGACTTAACCCTAGCCCTAGTGATCCAAGTGAGGAGTTCCCCTCAAATGACTACCCTTTTGAATCTGGCATTCTTAAGGTCCTTGAGTCCCCATCCAAGGTTGGACTTTCTAACCTTGTGATCATGTCAGACTTACCGGTCGTGGTCTCGTTTGACTCTGATGTGGAGCTCGATAGTCACTCCCCCAAAAGTGTTATAGTGTGTAGATCCCTGAGTCCTAACTCTAGTGTGGCTCAGGACTCTGTCATGACTATGGAGAAGCTTCCTTCACCTACTTTTGGTGTGGAGTAAGGTGAGATACAAGAGGAAGGAGCATCATTGGCTATGACTAGTCTAGGACTGACTGAGACAGTCATAATGGCTCATGCTCAACCTATTGAATAATATTTATGGATAAATCCTAAAAGGAAGGGTAAACAAAAGAAGGCATATGTGGGTGGTGAGTCAAAGCTCGATAGACCCAGCTAGTGATCGACTAGGAACAGAGAGACGGCAAAAGAAATTGTGATAGGTAAACAGAGGACATTGGAAGTGTCACCAAAGAAAACTTCAAAATGAAAATCCTTTCATGGAATGTGAGAGGGATAAATATCCTCCACGAGCAGTTGGCCCTGAAGAACTATGTGTTGGAACACAAGATTGATGTTTTACTCCTACAAGAAACTAAGATGAAGAAAACTAATTTTGAACCCATAGCAAATTATATTTGGTTGAACACCCTATTTTCTTATAGTGATGTAGATGGGGCTTCATGTGGTCTTTCTATGATGTGGAATCCCATTAGGATCTCTAGTACTGAACTATTCCATTGTAAGAACAGTGTGGGAGTCAGTTTCTCCAATACTGGAGGCTCTTGGTCTTTATCAACATTTATGGCCCAAATATCAAGAATGTGAGGAAAACCCTTTGGCAAGAAATATCTAACTGGATCTTGACAAATAGAGGTTCTCATTGGATAGTTGTTGGTGACTTCAATTCCCCCCTCTACCCATCAAAAAAGAATGGTGGTCTAATGGATTACTCTGATAGCATGTTTGACCTGGTTGACTTCCTGAATCGTACTGGCCTAGTGGATGTTGATTTTCAAGACCAATCTTTTACTTGGTCCAATAGATGCCTTGAGGTAGGCCTGATCCAAGTCCATCTTGATACTTTTTTTTTCCCCTAATTAGACTGTCATGCTTAATGCTAATTTTTTGACTTTACCCTAGACTATTTCTGACCACAATCCTTTGTTGCTGACCCTAAATGAACACTCTATTTTTGGTCCTTTCCCTTTCCATTTTGAGATTATACATAACTCCCATACTGGATTTAGGAATAATACTACTACTTGGGGGAATATCTATGTGCATGGTTCCCCTATGTTCAGGATCTTCCATAGGCTCAAACACATCAAAAATATGGTTAAAGGATGGAACAAACGAGTTTTTGGGGATGTGTTCCATCAAAAAAATGTGTCTAACAAGCTCTATGAGTTACAGAAGATGATGGGGGAAGGAGATACCTACATCCTGACCTTTCAATAGGAGAGGGTTGAGTGTCTAGAAAGGGAGAAAATCTTGAAGAAAGAAGAAATATTCTGGAAGCGGAAATCCAAAATTCAATGGCTGACCAAGGGGGATCAAAACACCTCTTTCTTTCATGTTTCAGCCCTCAAACATAGGAAAAGAAATCAAATGATAAAGTTGTAAAATGAGGCAGGGGATGGTGTCTACTCCTTTTTGGATTGGGCTATTGGTTGTTGGCCACTTCAATAGGGATTTCTCCACTCATGTTGAGGATCCTGTCCTAGATCTGGATACTTTGTTGTTTGAACCCCTTCCTAATTCCATGACCAGTGAGGAAAATAATTCTATTATGGGGTTTGTTACTCCTAAGGACCTAAGGAGGTTAGATATACTACATTTAGTATGGGTGCTTATAAAGCCCCTGGACTCGATGGTTACCCCTTGCCCTTCTTCCAAATCTTTTGGGACATTATGGGTGAGGACCTTACTATAGCAGCTAGGGATTTTTTCAACTCAAGGAAATTGCTCAAACAACTAAACCACACCTTCATTTCCCTTGTGCCAAAAATTGATGAACCTCGGACCATGGCAGATTTTCGGCCCATCAACCTTTGCAACATTGTTTATAAGATCTTTTCCAAAATATTGATGAACCGCTTAAAACCCCTCCTGATAAAATAATAAGCCTAAGTCAAAAATTCTTTGTTCTTGGTCACCATATCTTGGATGTGGCATTATCCACCCATGAAATCTTACATTCTATATACATGTGCAATAATGCTAGTATGGCTCTGAAGCTTGACATTTCTAAAGATTATGATAATTTTTTGTGGGACTTCCTTCCCAAAGTCCTTGATATGTTTTAATCAAAAAGTGATCAACATCATTTTGGAATGTGTTACCATGGTTTGGTACTTTGTCCTAGTCAATGGAGTGCCTCATGGGTTCTTTGAGGCTAAGAGGGGAATCCGTCAGGGGGACCCCCTCTCCCCATATTTATTTATAATGGTGTTTGATGTCGTGAGTAGGAATATTACTTGTATGATGTTGGAGGACTCCATCAAGGGTGTCAAGTCATCCACCACCCTTGAACCTGCTTCTATTCAACAATTCATGGATGACACTATGTTATTTGGGAAGGCCTCGGAGGGAAGCCGAGAAAGGGAAAAGTTGCCTCAATCTTTATGTGACTTGTTTATGTCAATGTATCAATTACAATAAAACTATGATCTATTTTTTTAACAGCACTCTTGGTCTGTAGGATCGTGTGACTATTGTTTTAGGCTATGTGAGTGTTTCTCTTCCATTGGTGTACCTAGGCCTCCCTCTCACTATTAAGGAAGCTACTCCTAATTTTTGGAATACTATTCTTGAAAGGATACAAAGGAAACTTCTTGGGTGGAAAGGTTCACTCTTGAGTCATGTTGGCAAGCTACAACTCCTCACTATTACCCTTCAAGGGATCCCGGTCTATTTTCTCTCTATGTTCAAAATGCCCAATTACATTGCTAAGAAGTTCAAAAAGATTCGGAGAGTTTTCCTTTGGTATGGGATTGAAGACAAGAATAAAATTTCTCTTATTAGTTGGGAGAAAGCGTAACTTCCCAAATCTAAGGGTGGGTTGGGCATTAGAAGGGTCCATTCTACTAACAAAGCTCTATTGGCCAAGGTTGGATGGGACCAGTTAAGAAATAAAAAATATTGGTGTGGAATAATGAATGCCAAATATCTGGAAAATAGCCCCCTGATCAAATGTATTGAGAATGATCACCCTCATGGATCCTTAGCCTGGAATAATATCTACAAAATGAAGAGTGTGCTTCAAACTGGTTTATGATGGAAGCTTGGTAGAGGCGATTGTATTCACTTCTAGGAAGACCCTTGGCTATTTAATTCCCCTTTGGCCAGTTCTGAGTTTAAAAACCTAATTGAGCTAGCGACTCATTTATTTGGCTTGAATGTCTATGACTAAATTTTTGATCCACTTGGTGCTAGGTGTTGGAAATACCTCGGCTTATGTTGCCCTCTTTCCCCTGACTTGAAATGTCTTGCTAATTCCTTACAATTTTGTCTCTCCTTATCCAAAATCCCTTTATTTGATATTGAAGATAATTTATTTTGGTCCTTGGAAAGCAAGGGAAAACTATCTATTATGTCGGCTTACTATCTTCTGCTAGACAAGGGCACTCAAAGTAGGTTTTAGAAACTAATTTAGAATCGGCACTTGATTCCTAAAATAATTTTTTCTGGTGGATGGATTTTCATAACAAGATTTTAACCCAAGACAGCCTAAAGAAAAGGGGCTTTCTGATCACGAATAGGTGTATGTTATGAAAATGTAATGAAGAATCAATTGATCACCTTCTATTGTAGTGTCTATATGCTACTGAGGTCTAAGACTTAGCTTTCCAAAAATTTGGCACTCACTGGACCTTGAATAAGGATTTAAAATCCCTTATAGATAGTTGGATTGGTCCCTTTCAACACCCCCTTCCCATGGAAATCTAGAGGAAAATTCCCCCTATCATCTGTTGGTGCCTTTGGAAAGAAAGGAGCAATCAGATCTTTAGAGACATTAAAATATGCCCCAAGGAAGTTTTTGACATTGAGTCTAGACTTATTTATGAAAGTATCTCCCTGTACAAATGGAAACCTCTAGATAAATCCCCTATTGAGTGGGAGATTAAAATATGTTCCTGGAATTTCAAACTTGGTACACAGTCCTTTGATGATTCCAAGACCACTGCTAGGAAAAACATTGTTTGGAAACCCCCAGAGGTAAACTAGTTTAAACTAAATTTTGATGGCGCGGCCAAGGGGAACCCTAGTCTTTCCAACATTGGGGGTGTTATTAGGGATTGTAAAGGCAACCTAGTTGTTGGGTTTTCTAAAGGAATTGGTATTCATTATTCCATGATGGCTAAGTCACGGACACTTCTCAAGGGCATCGAGATTGTTGTCACTCTAGGTATAAAAAATCTACATATTGAAGGGGACTTAATGTTTGTGATTGACTCTATTATTCATGGTAAATTTCTTAGCTAGAACATCAAGAATATTCTACTTGAAATAAATTTATTGATCTCAAAATTGGACAGGAAATACTTGACTCACACCTACAAGGAAGGTAATCAAGTTGTCAATAGTCTAGCTAACTTGGGTTACACTTGGATTTTGTGTAGGTGTTGGAAGAGGCTCGAGGAATTACCCGCTAATATACAAGGATAAATCCCTGTGGAACAAAGGAATATAATGCTTAATGATGGTTAACAATTTTTTTCTTAATGGGTACAGGTGGCCCCACTTGATGGGTCCTTGGGTGATGTGAACCTGGTCGGGTGAGGTTGCAAGGTTAAAATAGGGCACTACATGGCTTTATTACTTATTTAATACTTATGGTGGGTTCATCGGCTTTTATGGGATGTCTTTTCAATCGTACTTCACATCCTATCAAATCTTCAGGGATGTGTGTAATGAGATGTTCATCACTAGTCTATTTAATAATTCCAATTTAATCTAACTTATGATTTGCATAAGATCATTTGAGATGCACTTTAAAATTTCAAATCCCCCCCCCCTAAGGCTAATTGGAATGGGGAAATGTGTGACTTCAAAATGACCTTTGGCATAACAGATATTATTTATCTGGATTTAATTTACAAATGGATTTCCCTATGGTTCTATCATGTTAATCATAGCCCTATGGTGCTGACATCATTGGGAATGAATGCTAAAGCGTGTACACATCAATTTTCTTCCATTACTCCTTACTACCATGGATGGTGGAGATTTGATACTTTTAAAAAGGGTAAATTCATCAACGGGCAGTCATTTTTTTGGCTAACTTTGTTTCTTAGAACTTGTTACTATGTGATGTGGGTCGTGATGGGAGGAGATAGAGTGAGAAATGAGCCTGATAATTGTGAAGATTTTCGTAGGGACCCCATCGCTTGGCACATTTGTAAAGAAGGTGGTCTAGTGCCACTTTTAGAGAATCTTGTAAGCCATGATGAGAGGTTTTCGGCCTAGTTTTCTGGTTCGTGGAAATATAGGCGAGTCACCAAGGGAAACATCTCGTTTGAGGTGAATGAGGAGGTTATTGGAAAAGCAATGGGCCTATCCTGTGACAGAAATAAATACAAAAATCACACTAAAATGAAAGACTTGGAGAGTCTTAACGATTTCTTCAAGGAGGATGAGGAGTCGATTCAAAATTAGTCTACTTTCGATCGTGAGGCGCTTCCAAAACCCTAGGACAAGGTGTGTCTTGCTATAATAAAATATATTACTTTAGAAGGTCATTTCAAGGTGCTCTATTTTTACCATTTTCCTCTGTTAAACCACCTCCAACACAAGATAACCCTCAACTTTCTATTTTTTCTGCTCACTTCTTTAGAAAATTTGATTAAAGACTCCCTTGATGTTGCCGCTCTCAACCCAGATGACCTACCCCCCTTACTATTGAATCAAGGCCTAATCTATAGGATCTATCAATTTCATGTAGCCCTGTGCCCACCTAAACCTATCTCTATTTTGCATATTAAGTAACTAGAACCCCCTAATGTTTCCCCCATTAACCCTTCTCTTGTTGCTTATGAGGTTTCAAAAAGGAAAACCCCCATACCTGAATTTGAACCCATTACAAAACCTAATGCTAAACCCCCTTCCAAAAAGAAGAAAGGTGTAGCTAGGTTGGCCCAGTCTAAAGTGGTGGTTGGTTTATGTGAGCTATAAAATAAACCCATCAAGGAGGACAGTGGAACCACTACTAAGAAGAAAGGGGAAAATGTGTCTCTTAGCCAGGTGCACTTGTCGGCCATTGACAACAAAGGGAGAAGCTCCAAGGAAAAAGACTCTAAGGGTGACAACATGGTGGTTCCTAGCTTTGAAGTGGGGATGAAAAAAACTAGTGTGAGGAGGTCCTACAGACTGGTGAACAACAAAAAAGGTGCCTCGATGGATGAGATTTCTAGTGACATGGAGCAAACTGGTGGTAAGACTAAAGGCAAAAAAGAAACTAGTGAGAAGAGGGAAGAAGGGTTTGAAGAGGGCCATAGTAATTTTTCTGACATGAACCAGATGCTTAAGGAGGATTCCACCCACTCCTTAGATTCTAAAGTTGGTAGGGAAGAGGATATCCGAAGCAAGAAGGGCAAGAACGAGGACCCCGGTGTGTTACAAGAATAGATTACTAAGCTAGAGCAGAAATTCAATTATCTGGCTTGGTTCACTATCAGAATGATTCACATATCTATTTTCACTCTATTTTACATCATCAAGGAGGAAGTGGATAATAATACTGAGGGGGAAAATCCCAACTAGATTGGGGACGATGTGTTAAACCTCATGGTTTAGAAATGGGAAAATATAGATAGTTAGTGTTCAGGTATGGCTGGTGTTCGGTTTTTGTTGTTGATATGTTGAGTCTATGTCTTGTTTTTGTTGTTTTTCATTATAGAATTTTTTATAATGTTTTGTACTAGCTTCCTTTTTGGCCCTAGGGGCTCTCCATGTAAATGGTACAACACCCTATAAATGTTTCTTATATAATCAAAAACATATAACCAATAAATTTTATAATATTTTTAATCATAATAATAATTAATACATACGTATATATGTGTATATATGTAAATAAACATATACATATATACATCATATATGTATGTGTATATTGTTGGAGTACATAAAACACTAAGAGGGGGAGGTAAATCAATGTTTTAATAACCAAATTTAATTCAATTGTTTTTCAAAACATGTAACTTTATAATCATGGAATGTTCAATTTCAAGAATGTATTCAAATTTGATAGTCAATATCAGATCCTTAAACCACATGAAAAACTCAAATGTTGTAAAGTACATAAAGGAAGCTACAAGACTCAATTGCATGAATCGTGATAACCACATAGATCACAAAAGAACCATAACAAAGTGTTTTTATGAGTGGAAAACCCTCATAGGGATAAAAAACCACTCGAGAAAATTGCCTCACTAGCTTAATAAATCTCACTGATTATAGAGCTTCACTAGCTACCTTTTTTGCCTCACTAGCTACACAATATTCCTCACTAGCAAAGGAACCTCACTAGCTACAGCCTCACTAGCATTTAATGTTGCTATAACCTCACTGGCTTTTCAAGTTAGCAATTGCCTCAATGGAAAATAATCTTTTCACATCAAAACGATTCTAAAAAACAAGGACATAGTATAGTATTTGTTTCATTACAAAGAATTTCTTGATTGTCTCATTTTCATTTGAGACTCTAGAATCTATATATGTGTATGTATGCACATACAACTGGCACTATGAAGTGCTTCACAATTTTAAAATAGATTGTTCATCAAATCTTTCAACACAAAAACAATAATGACTCTTTGCAGAGTATAAATCACATCTTCATCAAACCTAATGATAGTGACTACGTCACCTCTTTAAATGCATCAAAATACCATCTAAAAATTGCCTTCTCATGGTTTCATAACTGTATTTTTGTGTCAA
Source organism: Sequoiadendron giganteum (assembly GCA_007115665.2). Taxonomy (NCBI): domain Eukaryota; kingdom Viridiplantae; phylum Streptophyta; class Pinopsida; order Cupressales; family Cupressaceae; genus Sequoiadendron; species Sequoiadendron giganteum. Next base: position 133,925,194 of record CM021104.1, read on the forward strand.
TGTGGAGCAGCTTTTGCAAATGCTTAAACAACTACTAGTTAAATAAACAACATTCAATGAAATCCTTTTAAACTAATGCATTAAGCACAAAAATGCATAAATGCAAAATTGACATGCTATCCTATGAAGTTGGAGCTCTTTTCAAACAAAAATCAACACCCTTATACACTGTCTCTTTTATGTCTAAAACAACAAGATTAATAAATATTGTGCAAGAAAAAGAGACTCTTTTTCAAGTTACAACTCGACCATGAAAACCTGTGTACCACAATATGTCGACCTCCAATAAACCCTTTTGCAATGAACATATTTAAGCTTCGTAAACCCGAATCACATTCGACAAGTAACGACATTTAGACCATTTAAATACTGAAACCTATGCATAATAAACTATGAATCAAAGTGCACCAAAATCCAAACAAAACCAACTGGAGTATATAATAAGCCTTGTATAACCAAGCATTGAAATATTATGCAAGAGCCAACTACAAACTAAACTTTTGAAAAAAAAATCATTCAAACCTTTGTTAACACTTGGAGAGGTCGAAATCACACTGTCTGGAAACCACTTCTTGCAACTTCTAGCCACCATTTCTCCAAGCCCTAGCACAGACAGTACTCTCCATAGTGGACTACCTTTGAGTTTAGACAAAGTGACTTTTGGGTTATCATTGTGTCAACCCTTTTACATAATGATCAAAACATCAACACCCTTGTCGAGCCAATATTTCCTCAATGTCAAACACTTTATTATTGCCTTTTTCCATTTCAATAATGTAAACATCATTATACCATGTGCAAATAATAATCAAGGCATGACATACTTCAAACTCTTGTGAAAATTAATCAACTCATAGTGTTTGACCTCCCAAATAAAGCCCAACATAATGATGTGCATGAAAACAACCTTGTAAATCATAGTTTGACATCTATGCCAAATCACTGCCAATGCCAACAAGGGTTCCACAAACTCCCCCTTTGGCATTGATTTCAAACAACCTGTCACACTATCAAGAGTATCACTATTACAAGCTACACCAACCACTCACTACCCAACATATAAATGAACTAAAACAAATTAAAATGCATATAAAGTGAGTGGCACAAATAAACTGAAAAATTTTACCTTTTCTCCCCCTTTGACAACAATGCCAAAGGCTAGGGACAACAAAAGATGGAAGAATATTATCTTGTAAAGTAATGTATTAATGGAGAAAATATCCAACCAATGTAGTATCAAAAAAGACAAATTTTGAAATGCAGAGACAATGTCAAATGTGTCAAGTACCAACTAAAGGACCAGTTGTATCATGTTACCATTGTCCTTAGTAAAATCAATGTTGCAACTAACATATCAATTATCAGGATCATGATAGAAAGACAATAATAATGTTTTCCCAAATCAAAATAAATACCAGTTGTGTAACCTGTGTAAATGAAACCATGAATCAAGACATCAAATGTATATTCCTCATAAAGTGTTGGCACAAGTAACACCAAAGCACTATTAGAACAAAATAAATATTCCACAATCAAATCACTGTCATAATAACTACCAATGCATAATATTATCAAATTACGCATGCCACCAAGTATAGAAGATAACAACTATGCATATCGTTGCCATGCCGAAAGAGTAACAGCTAGCATTGAGCATCATCACTTGCATTTTTTACTACATATACATGGTGAAAAAAAATGATAAGGAACCACAAATAGAAACATCAAAGCAATGATCCAGTCTACCACCACTGCAGCATAAATGCATTACAAATACAATGTAAAAAGATCAAGATTGATTGTATGAAAACTTAATTGCATCAAAAGCTACATATAGAAACTAGAAATGAATGAGCAACAAGATGAAACATCAGGGATAAATAGTAAGCTTAGAATCTCCCCTTGAAACCATGGGAAACACTCAGGCATTATCCATACAAACTCACAACCATTTTATTATTTGTCGGCATGTCAAGAAATAAAATCATTGATCAATGCAAGATCCACTATCATACAAGATCCATAATCATCATGAAAATCATAAGCAATACTCCTCCTACATGCACACTCTTCAACCAAGATATTTTATCAATTTCAAAGATAGAAAAATGCAACATGAACAAGATCCAAGTGAACTAAGTGTAAGTTAAAATTGACTATCCTTATATAGCAGCATTGCCATCACAATTATTTCTCTGGCAGTAAACAACACACTATGAACTATCATTTTCTGGCACTAGAACATTGATCAAGGTGCTAGAACATTGATCAAGGCACTATAAAATTTTCATAAAGAAAACGTGATAAACAAGAGCCAAGTGTATTATCAACACACCAAGCACTACGCAACTGAATATAGTGAATTATTATGCAAGAAACCCTTGCCATCAATGCATCATATATTTAGAATAGAATTTTTCCAAATGAAGGTATGCAATGAAAATCACTTCAAATCAAATGTAAATGGTTTTTCATCATCAATCCACATTGTTACCTTATTACACTATCGCTAACATTGTTACCTTGTTGCAGAAGTAAGATTTGCAAACTATCAACTGTCATATGAAAGAACACATTTAACTGCAACAAATCATTTCCAATACTGGCAAGAGCCTCTCAAGAAAATTGTGAATGAACTGAGACAAAAACAACATTACCAAGAATAATTACATGTCCAAATAATTGCACCTACAAAAAGTTATTGGAAGGGAAGGAGTATAAATAGTATAGCATTTTCAAGTGAACTTCCACCAAACCACTATCTAGGCAAAAAGAACATTGCAACAAGTTGTCTAAAGATAAGAACTGGAAGCAATTTCAAAGACTCAAAAGACATTATCAAACTAGAACTATTACCATCATTAGAATACCAAAACATTGCAAAGATACAACTTCTTTGTTGCTTAATAGAGGGTTTATATGATAAAACTATAAGTATCTCCCCCTAACTTCATGCTTCCCTTTATGTACTAATAGATGTCACTTGTGAAAAATGCACAAGCCTAGACTCAACTTTACTTTTGTTCATAGTCTCATGATGATTATAAATGTTCTTTTGTCCTTAAGCCTGTTGCAACTATCATTCCTGATTTCTTACTTATCTCACAACCTTGAGCATTAAATGTAACACTAAATCCATTGTCACAAATTTGACTTATGCTCAGAATATTGTGTGTTAAACCTTCTAAAGAGTACACATCATGTAAAGGAGTTTTATCATCTAGAAGAATGGTGCCTTTTCCATTAATCAGAATACATAAATCATTCCAAGACTTGACTAAACCACCAACATAATCTTCAATATTGATAAACTTTCTCTTATCACCAGTCATGTGGTGAGAGCATCCACTATCTACAACCCATTGCTCTTCCTTTTGGGCATGTAGGTTTGTTTGAACAAGCATTTCTTAAGCCTTTTTTTCAACTCTCTTTGGTTTCCATACCAATTTTGTTTTATCTACATTAGTAGGTGTCTTGAGATGAATGTTGGTTTTGTCTTGGTGTACTTCAAAGTTAGGTTTGCAAAACCTGGCTACATGTCCAAGGTTTCCACAATTAAAAAATTTCAGCTTATTCAATGAATTACACCTTATGTCAATTGATAGTTTCATAAACTTTTCATTTGTGACATCAACACATTGTGGTTCATTGGAATGTGAGCATTGCCCTTCTACAAACCCTAGACCAGTCTTATCCTTATGGTCTTCTTGTTTTCCCAAAAGGTCTGCTAGCTTATCAATTTCTGCTGCTAATATGCAACATCACTTTTCTTTGGTGTCCAGCTGGATTTTAGTAACTTTTGTAACTTCAAGTTCCAGTTTTAGATCTGCAATTTGTTTTTCAAACTCATTAATTTTGTTAATCAATTTTTCAATGTCTTTTTGGATCTAGTTTTTTTGTACCACAGCTTCCTTCTTGATTTTTTCATTTTACTAAGAGCACTTCTCATCTCACCCTCAAAATCCACCTCAAGTTCAGATTGATCTACAATCTTTTTATTTTTATTCTGATTTGGACTAATTATTGGCACAAACAAGGTTTCTTCTCCTTCTTCAATGGATGCTTCTGAACCACAGTTTGTTACATCAACAAACAAGCTTTTCTTCTTTATAAAAACTATTTTCTTTTTAAATTTATACTATTTTTCCTTTCCATATTTTCTACTATCTTCCTCATCACTTTCAGGAACTCTGTTAGGGCATTGAGTGGCATAATTCCCAATTTTACCACAATTGAATAATTTAAATGGAAGCTTCCCTTTATATCTACCTGACCCTCTTCTTAGTTTTCTCACAAGGATGGATTCACTGTTATTTAATTTTTTTGAGTCAAAATTTATGTCATTGTCCCTTTTTCAGATTTAAAGGTAGCTTCTTTTGTACTGGGATTATCACTACACATTCTCATTTAATAGGTTGTAAATACACCATGAAGTTCATCTAAAGTGAGTTTTTTTATGTCTCTCTCTTCTACACTAGAGATTTTAGGATCATATTTAGGTGTCAATGACCTTAACACTTTTTTAACAACTTTTTCTTCTAAAGCTTCACTAAGACCACAAATTGAGTTTATAGTTTCTTGGACTCTTAGAAGGTAATCAACTACCTTTTCTTCCTCGATCATCTTTAGACCTTCAAACTTGGCTCTAAAATTTTGTAATTTAGCCTCTTTAATTTTATCATCACCCTCACAAATACTAGACAGTTTATCCTAGATAGACTTTCCACTTTTACAGTCCATAATTTAACAAGCACATCATTAGTCAGTCCATAAAAAATAGCATTTGCAACCCTAGCATCATATTCATATGCCTTTTTTTGGTTTGCAGTAGAGGGTGCCATTGTGGATTTTTACTCAATCTTAATTGAATGCCAAACCTCATAGCCTAGAGAAGTTATATGACGTTGCATTCTATATTTCCAAAAAGCATAGCCAGCACCATCAAATAATGGTGCTCTGGAAGTAGAAATACCTTCCTAATTTTCCATGGCAAGTACTCCACCAGGAATCCCCTAAGTTGGTTAAACTTTTGGCAAGGGTATGGCTCGGATACCACTTGTTGGAGTACAAAAAACACTAAGAGGGGGTGAATCCATGTTTTAATAACCAAATTCAATTCAATTGTTTTTCAAAACACATAGATTCTTTGTAATCACGGAATGTTCAATTTCAAGAATGTATTCAAATGTGATAGTCAATATCAGATCCTTAAACCACATGAAAAACTCAAATGTTGCAAAGTACATAAAGGAAGTTGCAAGACTAAATTGCATGAATCATGATAACCACATAGATCACAAAAGAACCATAACATATTGATTTATGAGTGGAAAACCATCATAGGGATAAAAAACCACTCGGAAAAATTGCCTCACTAGCTTAATAAATCCCACTGATTACAGAGCTTCACTGGCTACTTTTTGTGCATCACTGGAAAATCCTCACTAGCAAAGGAACCTCACTAGTTACAGCCTCACTGCCATTTAATGTTGTTATAGCCTCATTGGCTTTTCAAGTTAGCGATTGCCTCACTGACTTTCAAGTTAGTGATTGCCTCGCTGGCAAATAATCATTTCACATCAAAATGATTCTGGAAAAAAAAAAAGGACATAGTATAATATTTGTTTCATTACAAAGCATTTCTTGATTGTCTCATTTTCATTTGAGATTCAATAATCTATATATGTTTGTGTATGAAAATACAACCAGCACTATGAAGTGCTTCACAATTTTAAAATAGATTGTTCATCAAAGCTTTCAACATAAAAACAATAATGACTCTTTTTAGAGTATAAATCACATCTTCATAGAACCCAATGATAGTGACTATGTCAACTCTTTAAATGCATCAAAATACCATCTAAAAATTGCCTTCTTGTGGTTTCATAATTGTCTTTTTGTGTCAATGTGGAGCAACTTTTACAAATGCTTAAATAGCTACTAGTTAAGTAAACAACATTCAATGAAACCTTTTTAAACTTTAATTCATTAAGCACAAAAATTCTTAAATGTAAGATCAACATGCTTCCCTATGAAGTTGGAGCTCTTTTCAAACAAAAAATGGCACCCTTATACATTGTCTCTTTTGTGTCTAAAATAGCAAGATTAATAAATATTGTGCAAGAAACAGAGACTCTTTTTCAAGCTACAACTCGACCATGAAAACATGTGTACCACAATATGTTGACCTCCAATAAACCCTTGTGCAATGAACATATTTAAGCTTCAAAAACCCAAATCACAGACGACAAGTAACGACATTTAGACCATTTTAAAAATTGAAACCTATGCATAATAAACTATTGAATCAAAGTGCACCAAACTCCAAAAAAAACCAACTGGAGTATATAATAAACCTTGTATAACCAAGAATTGAAATAAAATTCAAGACCCAACTACAAACTAAACCTTTGAACGATGTTTTCATTCAAACCTTTGATAGCACTTGGAGAGGTTGAAATCACACTATATAGAAACCACTTCTTGCAACTTCTAGCCGCCATACCACCATTTATCCAAGCCCTAGCATGGTCAGTATTCTCTACAATGGACTACCTTTGAGTTTAGACAAAATGACTTTTAGGTTATCATTGTGTCGACCATTTTACATAATGATCAAAACATCAACACCCTTGTCAAGCCAATATTTCCTCAATGTCAAACACTTTATTATTGCCTTTTTCCATTTCAATAATGTAAACATCATTAGACCTTGTGCAAATAATAATCAAGGCATGACATACTTCAAACTCTTGTGCAAAGTAATCAAATCAAAGTGTTTGACCTCCCAAATAAAGCCCAGCATAATGATGTGCACAAAAACAACCTTGTCAAGCATAGTTTGACATCTATGCCAAATCATTATCAATGCCAACAAGGTTTCAACATATATATACACATATGTGTGTGTATACATATACATACATATACACATATGTGTGTGTGTAAAGCAATAAATAGTAACATGAAGAAAAAATTATAATAATTTAGTGGAAAGTCATTGGGAGCTATACACACTAACACATGTTTTATATGTGGCTTGTCTTCTTAAGGATTTCATCACCTCTTAACCATTCTTTAATAAAATATTTAATAATTAAAAAAATGTAGTCATCCCTAAAACTTTATTAAGCACATATTATAGCAAGATAAATACTTGAGCATACCATTTGGTATGAGATTTGAAAATTAGATTCATGTTAAGTATATGCATATGTATATTTATGTACATGAACATACATATAGGATGATATTTACATTAAATGAATACATATGTATACACACATATATATGAATAGATGTAGAAAATGACTCATTTCTAAAAAAATTAGAGATCAAAATTTTAAGAAAAGGTGGGAATCTAGTAAAACATGCAAGGATTTTTAAATAATAGTATGGAATAATTAAATGTTAAAAAATATTTCAAAGGTGTGATGGTAGGAAGGATTACAACCAAAATAACAAAGTGTAAGTTGATTAGTATATTTCTTTAGTGTGTACTCATCTAGATAAAGCATGCTAGATTGGGTGGAAAAGAATGGAGGTCAAATCTAAGAAAATAATTTCTTCCCAAACATTTATTTTCAACCACCTTAAAGAGAATAGAGGATGGAGATCAATTTATCAACCTAGGTTGTTGGAAGATAGATAATTCATAAACCTTTCTTCAAAAGTGGTGCCCCAACTTTAACTATTTAGATTATAATATCCATTATGATTTAGGATATACAATCTTCCATTAGAATATTGTTTGATTTAAGTTTTATCTAAAATTAGAAATAGTTTTGGATCCCAATGTCAAATAATAATGCGATATTAAAAATAAAATTAAAGCTATATACACAAATCTACATCTCTATTTTTAATATCTCCCAATACTTCATCATATATTCAAAGATGGTGATTGAACTCAACTATTTGAAATAAAAGAAAAATTATTCTACTACATGGGGTGTGGGTTGATTTAATAAATTAAACTATACTATCTACACTCCCCTATGCAATTATGTTTCAAAAAAAGAGTAAGAAATAACTACTTCCTTCTAAAAAAGGAAAATATTGGAGACCTCCACTAATAAATTCCTTTATTTAGAGATAGAGATTGATCTCACAATGGTGCCCTTTAAGGAACCTCTACGAAATGAATAAATAATAGAGGAAGCTAATTTAGACTTTTATGAGATAGAGAGTAAAATAAATGATGGTTTAGGTATCTCAAATATGATATGCATTAGATAGTTTATGTAGAAGATAGTGAAGGAAAATATTGGCTCTAGGAAAAATGGGGAAGAAACACTAGTAAGGAAAGAAGAGGAAAGAGAACTTTATGTAGGGGTTAGTCATGAATTAATCAATACCTATTATGACATAAGGGAGGAAAATCCTCCCTTAGAGATCAATGAAGATCATCACCTAGAATGTTAGGGTCTTAAATTCCCCTAAAAAATGACTCATAATCAACCACCACATATAAACATTATTGGTTAATGTAGTAATGTTCCAAAAAAATAAAACTTGGAGGCTCAAAAGAAAAAATATTCCTTAATCATTGTAAAGGGTAGAATGACATGTTCATAGAATCAATTTTTGTAGTTGGGAGGATAGGGATGCTTTAAAAACCAAGAAAATTCAAATTCAATCTTGCACATTCCTTCCCGATGTATGGCAATATTTAAGTAGTACTTGTCTTTCAATTTTTATTTTATCCTTCTTAATTTCTATTTATTAAATAAGGTAGAGGATAAAAATGGATTTTGGTATAAAGTAATTCCTTCCTCTAGTTGTTGACTGATGAGAAATTCTTAATTGATGGATTTCAATTAATTCAAATAAAAAAGGACTTAGTCACATTCCATAGTGTGTGTGTATCCACATATTTGTGAGAAAAGTGGATCTTTTGGATATTGTTCCCAAAAATGGGGACTTCACTTGGAAAAATAGGAGATTTTATTTTATAAATATATCAGAGAGATTAAATAGATTTTTGTAATCTTTTGTGTGCAAGTGTTTATTTCTACTCTAGAGTGTAAAAACAAATGAAATGCAAAAGGAAAATACACAAACAAACACTCAATGATTAGTTAAAGTTAAATCCAAACAAAAACAACAAAAAGAATGAAACGTTATACCTTATTCAGATTGACGAGTTGGTTGGCCCTTTGATGATGCTTGGTTGTATGCTCCTTTGATGGAAAATGCATGCAATAATGGAGGTGGGTATTGTGATGAAGATGGTAGTTGGATGCAATGAAAGCTAATATTGATGCAAATGCTAAGTGTGCTAATGGTTTGAATGCTAGAGAATGAATTCAAAATATTACTTAACTCTTGTCTCTAATCTCCTTAACTTGAGACCAAGCCCCTCAATTTAAATAAGAATGGACATCTAGGATTAAGCCATCATGGACAAGATGGAGGGTTGTGGTGAGCTGAAGACTCACAAGTCCTCACATCTTTCCATGTGGAATGTGAGATGTGAAGAGGAAAAATTATGTGGAAAAGAACATGTGAGGTGGAGGTACTTGCAAGTACCTTGGTATTAGGAGAGGATTTCCTCAAAAAGGAAGTCCTTGTCCCCATATGAGGTTGATGGTGACAAGTGAGTAATTTTAGAGAGTCCTCTCTTGTCACCATGGGGATGGGAGAAGTTGTTGGATAAATATATGTGAATTTTATATTCACATGATTGGAAGTACCCAATGGATAAAATGAGGTTCTCCTAAAGGAGTTCTTTGTCCCATGTGACTGAGGTGACCTATGAGTGGTTATGGGGAAGGTAAATGCATGGGATAAATAAATGGAATTTAAAATTCCATTGGAAAGGACATGGGGATTGTAAATGGAATTAAAAATTCCATTAAAGGTGTTTGAAGAATAAAATGGAATGTGGGAAGAGTTCTCTAAAGGATTGGTTAGACTAGTGATGAAAGATTAGAAGAGGGTTAGGTTTGTAATTATGATTAGGAGCCAACTTGCAAAAGTTGGAGGATGTGACACATCCTAATCATGGGTTAGGGATGTGTCACATCCCTAATGATGGAATTAGGAGATGAATTAGGATTAAGTGTGGATGGGACATAAAGGGAATTAAATAAGTGGGTTATTTATTTAATTCCTTGGAAGAAAGGGATAAATAAGGTATTTAATCATTTAACTAAATACTTTAGGGGTTTGGAATACTTTAGGGGTATTCATTAAATAATAGTACCATTATTTAACTAATGTGGATAAAAGTATATTTAGACGAAAAGGGTAAATTTGGCCAAATATAAGTGGTCAAATTTAGATGTCTACATCTTCTAATTGGTTTTTTTGTGCACATAATTTGAAATATTTCGTAAAACTTATTTTGGGTTTTGATAATTACTTAACTCTTCTCTTTGTCATTGAATATCATCCATCATTATATTTCTCCTTTAAGTTTTGAAAAAAATTGTTTTGAAGTGATAGTCTTTTGGATCTCAAACAAGAATGGTGATCTAAGTCTAAGGCATAAAGCTCAAAAATTAATGAAGGGCACTCCCCTTACAATTTGAAACTCACATCAACAATAGAGATATGCGCAAACAAAATGCAAGAAGGAATCAAAGATTTTCTATTATCACTAAAATGAAAATGAAATTACAACATTACAATTGCCATCACATGGGCTTTCTAATTACATAAATCTATAAATTTTCAAATCGAAGCCACCATATATGTTGCTCTGCCCTCCCCACTATAATCCCCATTCACGTCCTTTATTTGGAAGGTGTAACTACCCTAGAATCTTCTGGAAAGTATAACTTCCCCAAGAAGATGTTTTGAAATTTTATTAATTTTGGTAGTACAACTTCACGGGGTCATAACTTTTGATCCAACTTTTGGATTTTCAATTATAATACCTTTTTAGAAATCTCTCAAGAAGGTGCATCCCACAAAAGTAGTATCTAAAGGTAGAATTCTATTTTTTTCCAAATCTTCAGTTGCATATTATTATTTGAAAGTTTCTATTTGTTGTTGAAGGTCAATATATTTGTAATATTGGAGATTTGTCATAATTTATTATGGGGTTTTCATTTCATCCATCACTGGTAATGTTGGGAACAGGACACTAGAGACAATGGAGAGATTGCATAATAAACCATCTCCAATCACTTCAATTGTTGCCACATTTGTATAGTTTAGTTCCCCCTCCTGATAATTGTATCCAAATATTTGCTTGGAATTGTCGAAGGTATGATGTTTTAGGGGTTATTTCAATGTATGTTGTTGATGATGTTTTGAAATATATTGATCATTATGACTGTCATTATATTCTTGTTACAAAATTTGACTTATAGCTCAATTTGGTAGAGTTGAAACAGTTGATTGCATCAAAAGTGAAAGTTGTTCCAATAAATTTTTGCTAAGGTTTAACCATTACATATGAATGATTTCAAATAGAATTTAGTTTTTATTATGCAATATTTTATAATAGAAGGAAATTATATAAATTTCATGATATTGCTTTCTTTCATTCATTTTGTAATGAAAATGTATACAAGATTGCATAAATTTTGTTGTTTTATACATTGAGAGATACTAATGCTTAAATGTCCCACACAAGCCATGAGAGTAGTTGAACTAATGCAACTTAAAGATAGGCTATACAACTGAAGATAAAATTAGAAAAACACATGAGGAGAAAGTATATCCATCATTGTTTGTGGCACAATCTTGTGTTGATCTTCTTTGTTTCCAGCTCCTCATTGCTACTGATCTTCAGATGAACCTGCATGATGATGAAAGGATTGGGTTAGAGATGTGGATATAAATCTCACCATATGTCCTATCAACAGAAATATAGCCTATATCTATGATGAATTTGATCAATTGAGCATTTATCACATATATAGAACAGAGCCATAAATTCAGATCATCGCATGAGCATAAAGCTTCATTGTTTTATCTAACTTGTTCTTTCACAATGCAGGTAAAAGTTCATTCATCATTTCATGATTCATCTTGTTTGACATCACAACATGTGGAGGTAAATGGGATCCCACAAGGGTTGAGCCCAACATGTTGAAGGCTACTATCATTAATGCACATGTATTCAATTTGCAATCACTATTAACATAAATGTAAATAATAGTTGTATACAATTACCAGAGCCAAGAAAAATTTCATCAAAACTTGGAGAGTAATGCAACAGTAAGGATTCAAGATAAAAGGCAATCTTATATCAAATAAGCATTTTCCCCTACTCTAATAATTTTTTGTTGTCAATAGATGCATTTTCAATATACTAATGACATGCATAGTGAAGCATATTGTAGATGTAAAGGCACAATCATTTCAAATAAGATAAATGAACACCAAGGAAACATAATCATAGCAATCTTAGGCTCAATAAATTTTAAAAGCATTCCATACTATGATACAATCATGGGGTATCTTGTTGAAGGATAGTCCATAGTCATTAAGCACATTAAAGGATATATGATCACATGAAAGGCATAACAGTGATCATAGAGGAGCAACAGTTAAGATTTTTCATTAATATCCAATGCAAAGTTAGAGGTTACATTACTGCCCAAGAAAAGAAGATACAATATATACAAGGAGGAAATCGACAATAGATTTGGTTACCTATGACAATTCTTAGCATCCAGTATCATACACAATCAAGGTTGTATTGTTTTCAATCTTCTCCTTTCATGTAAAACATTCAAATAGTGTGAAGAACACTTTGAATGAGATAATGTCTCGAATTGGATTTATAGTCTTTGAGGTACTAATTCTACATGCGAATAAACTTATTATGAAAGCTTGTCTGTAAAAATGGAAAATCACTTGTGAGGGATGAAAGAGTGGACATTTTTCCATGTAAAAATGTTTTCTAGAGAATACAGTTTTGTAGTATTTGTTGGAATCTAGGAACACTAAGAGGGAGGCGAATCAGTGTTTTGCAATCTTCAACTTTATTAATTTGATATTTAAACCATTTACAACTTTGTACTGAAGGAAATATTCAAATGCACAAATCAATCATCCACAACACTATAACACAAGGATTTTTACATGGAAACCCTGTTAGGGGAAAAACCACGATGGAGGTCAATCCATAATTTGATTACTTAAATATAAGTTTTACAAAATGGGAATTCACTTGCATTCAGGCACACTGCCTAGAGCTCATTGCTCAAAATAGGAAGTCTCACTACCTTAAAAAATATTTAGATTAATTCCATCTGAAGGATTGAACTGAGGGAATAGCATCTATTAATTCTTGATTATAGTTTCGATTAAGCTCGTCAGTCAATTTCTTGACCTACTGTCAGATTTCACCCTTCTGCTCTGCTCTACTGCAACTCGCATGACAAATCTTATATGCATAGATGAAATCGCACAACTACTCTTATAAATGTTTCATCACACATCAACATACTTTGCATCTATCATGCTTCGATACAAAAATGATATAAAAATCGATCTTATATATCTGCATCAAAGGATAATATTATCTTCATGTTGGATTTAGCTAAACATATAATATTTTCCAACCGTCGAAAAAATCCACAAATGATTCTTAATGCGTACCAACCAAAATCAGCCACAACATAGTGAGGACCCAAAAAAAAATCCACAAACCTGAAAATACTTCAAACAATTTCGCCTTGAACATTTGCAGCACGCTAGATTCACTAACTCGGTCTTGTAGCACTGATAAATAGAAAATCAATAAATCAAATCTTCTAACTCGTACACTAATTGATGCACCAACACAAAACTAGAGAATAAGGTATTCTAGATACCCAATGACCTTCCCTGAGATGCGCAACACGAACTGATAAACTGATAATGCATATTGATCGATAGACTCAAATTCAATCAAATACCTTGTTCTTCACTCTAACTCCCGGTATGAATAGATATTGAAGTGCATACCAGATCAATGACTTAGGTTTCCATCAATGACAACACCAAATTTCAACAATCTATAGAAGCCATATTCCAACAATCTCCCCCTTTGGCATTGATGGCAACACTTAGTGAAAAATGACTAACTACAATCCTTCAAGACTTCAAAGAGTTATAACTAACAAAACTCTCTTATAACTCCCCCTAAGTTTCATAAGGCATTTTTCATTGCTCTCTCCCCATTTGACATCAATGGAAAAGCCAAAAAAAAAAATTTAAAAACTTACTTATCCAAAAACTGTTTCAAAATTTGATGGCATCCATCTGCTACTTGAGTTAAAATATTATTTTGTACTTTTCTTTCATCTCCAGAAGAAACTTCTTCCATGCTTCTATTGCAATCCTGATGATTATGATCATCCTATTATTTTTAGATGTTCGGTTGATAATCTTGATGAGGGATTCTGGAATAGTGATGATTTCTTCCAGTGTCTCTCTTTTCCTCAGTGTTTCAATCAACTACTCCAATCTGCATTATTTTATGTCTTTTACTTTCCAAACGTATCAACAAACTTATTTTTGGTGTTTTGGACATTTGTATGCTCTGTCTATAATTCTTGAATTCTTTTTCTAGATTTCACCATCATGATCCTGAAACATGTTAAAGTCTTGTCCAATGTTGTTTAGTTCAAATTCAATTTGTTCCAACTTTTCTTTGTACTTGGCGATTACTTGAGGCCAACAAAGACAGAAGTTGTAAATACTGTTGGTTGAGTTTATGCACTGCCTTAGCTTATTCATATGCCTTTTTAACTTGGTGAGAGATACTATATACTGCTTCTTCATATGTAAGGTTACTTCTTCTTCTTCCTTTTTTTGAGATTAAGATTCCATGATTTCTTTGATGCATTCAATCATTTCTTCTGGCAAAATATTTTGCAAATTCTCCAATTTGATCTAGTTGTGCACAACCTGAGCACTTAGTACACTTAAAATCATATATTGTTCATATGAAGGTCTGATAGACTATAATTTAGCAATTTTTTGTATTCCATCTTTCTCATGAATAAGTTGTAGTAACTTCTCTTTAGTTAGGTCATCTTCTTCTTCACTTTATTTTGTCTTTGCCTTTACTTGTTTTGTTTCGGCTGATTCCAATTCTTTTCCCTAGGTGACCTCAGTTTCCTTATCAGATTCCTCATCTGGAGTATCTACAACCACCTGTTATTTTCCTTTCCCTTCAACTCTTAGAGTCTTTCATATCAGAGGAGTACAAATAGCAATTTATTTTTCTCCTCTCTTCTTCTTTTCCATCTCATCGAAGGAGGAACCAACTTCTAGTGCCCTTACCAAAAGAGAAATATCAACTGAGCCAAACTTTCCAAGAAAAATATTAAAGAAACTTTCATATGCTTGATCACAAGTTTCCAAAATTTTAGAGTGTGTAATTTTTTTTGCACACCAGTTCATTCTCTTTCCATATTACATTGTTGTTCCTCGGTAAGCAATTCAGAAAGTACATTACTAGACATATAACCAAAGTACCAAACCTGAAAGGGTAATCTGTCATCTTCGTCAACTACACATTCTCCATTAGTTGATCTTTCAGCAATCCACAAAGGTCAAAATCCTCATCTTCCATTATCATCTTGTGAGAAATGTAGACCACACCTCTCGAGGTAGCACCTTCTCTGTTCCTGAAGAATATTTTGTAGGATATTCCATGCGCAATGTACCTTGTCACTGCATCTCTAATTTTTGAGATTATTAATGCCCTTTGATCTCCAATAACTCCAGTTAGGGTTTCGACTTCTTTATCTGTATAGATTTCTTTTTCGAAATATCCCCAACTTTGCATAATCTAATTAAACTTTCAATTAATTTTTTCAAAATGTGGTAGGTTTTATGTAGAATTAGAGTATTATGATTCAATATTCTTAAGATAAATTTAATGATTTTTGTGTTCTTGAAATAGGAATATTCATTCTAAATGTACATTTTTTTGTGTTTAGCTTCTTTCAACCATTTCAATTCATTGGGAAACAACAAGTTCCTTATGGCTCTAATCTTTTCACTGTTATACTCATCTAGATTGATCATTCCTTTGATTTGTTCCATTTTTCCTTTCGTACTCATGTTTCATTTCTATCAACCGCACAGCAAATTAAATAAAAAAATTTGAAGTACCTAATGAATTAGGGTTTCGTAGTCGAAATGCCTTTGCACCTTCGAGATTCTGTTGCAGAGCACTCTCCTTCTTCTTTTCTTTGATAAAGTGGAAAATGAGGGTTTCAATATGTCTTTTTGTAACTTCACACATTGAACTTTTAGTTGTAATAAATGATTTCTCCCTAGGTGTTTTGGATACCCTATTTTCTTAGATAGCGAGAGAAAATTTCTTCTACAGACCTATGATTTCTTGAATTTCCTTATGAATTTTTTCCAAATCATCTATAGATCATTAATATTGTTGTTGACAATCTTTCATGTTCCGGTACCAGCTATAGATAGGGGAAAAAAGATTTTCTTGAAAAAATCCCCCTAGGCCAATGGCTTAAGATCAATTTCTAGAAGAATTATCGGAAGCAGGTTCTTGTATAAAACCATCTCTTGCATCAGACTCATTCTTCCTTACCCATTTCTTCTTCATTTGATTTTTGATTTCATTCGCAGTCACTTTTCCTTTTTCTTTATCATTTTTCTGTGTATTTTTGCGTCCATATGTCGAACCTCTTCTATCCACATTTTTATTTCTATAGAATCTTGTAGTGTGACCGTATTTGTTGCAATTGTAGCACACAATATTTCCTTGACCAGACCAATCATTCCATTGATTTCTTCTTGATCCGCATTGGTTAGCAATATGCCCAAATATTCCACAGGTATAACATTCAACATTCCTTCTATTGATAGAGTTGTTTGACACATTTCTACATTCAATTGACTTATGACCAAACTTTTTGCAATTGAAACACAGACAAGAGAATGATGGATCACTCAATTTCATTTTACTTCTACATTGAGCAGCCATATGACCAAATTTATTGCAAGAAAAATAGTATCCATTAAACTTTTGAGCATTAGGTTCTCTTACCGGATCCCTTTTTGCTTTGTTCATTAGATTACCTTGTCTGAAATTCTTTTGTCCAGATCCGGAACTTTCTCCTTTCTCGTACCCAAGACCTTGCTTGTCATTTCCACTCTTCTGACCTTGAGTCAGCTCATCAAGCTTAACTAAGATAATCTTTAACTTCTCCTTGTATTCATTTGTAGTATTAAGTTCATCCCTGAGAATAACAATTTGTTTTTCAAGCTCTTCTTCATTGTTTTTGGATTGTTGTAGTTCAATCTCCAACTGAATGAATTCTCCATTTATTCTTCTACATTCATCAGATTTTTCTTGTAAGGACTAAGAAATATTCTACTCATTCTTCTTTCTTTCTTCAATTTCCTTAGTCAGCTTCATCACCATAGATTCCATCTCATGTTTTAGGGTAGCATTGTCTCTGGAAATTTTTTCACATTCTTCAGTTATTTCCTTCAAGGTTTGATTTAGGTGAACATCATCCATGCTTTTGTTCTCTTTCTACTTAATCTGATCACAGAGATCCTTTCTCTTTTCCCTGGATTTAACAATCTGATCCTTCAATGTCAGAATGAATTTCTCAGCATCCCTAAGATTTGATTTCAATTCTCGGACTTCTGCTTTAGACCGATCAAGATCATCAAGTACCACCAAAATTTATTGCTGAAGACTACCAGAGTCCATTACATTCCAAGATCCACCTCAAGTTTTCAAACTTCTTTCGATGAGCTAGGATCTGATACTAATTGTTGGAATCTGGGAACATTGAGAGGGAGGGTGAATCAGTGTTCTGTAATGTTCAACTTTATTAATCTGATATTTAAACCATTTACAACTTTGAACTGAAGGAAAGATTCAAACACACAAATAAATCATCCATAACACTATAACACAAGGATTTTTATGTGGAAACCCTGTTAGGGGAAAAACCACGACGAAGGTCAATCAATAATTTGAATACTCAGATATAAGCTTTACAAAATGGGAATGCACTTGCATTCAAGCACACTGCCTAGAGCTCACTACCCAAAATAGGAAGGCTCACTGCCTTACAAAATATTCATAATAAGTCTATCTGAAGGATTGAACTAATGGTAGCATCTATTAATGTCTTATTATAGTTTTGATTAAGCTTGTCAGTCAGTTTCTTGACCTTCTGTCAAATTCTTCCCTTCTGCTCTGCTCTATTACAAATCGCATCACAAATCTTATATGTGCAGATGAAATAGCACAACTTCTCTTCTAAATTTTGCATCACTCATCAACATACTTCACATATATCATGCTTCGATACAAAAATGATATAATCAATCGATCTTATATATCCACATCAAAGGATAATATTATCTTCATGTCAACTTTATCAAAACATATAATATTTTCTAACTGTCAGCTAAATCCACAAATGATTCTTAATGTGTACCAACCAAAGTCGGCCATAGCATAGTGAGGACCCAAAACAAAATCCAAAAACCCAAAAATACTTCAAAAAAATTTGCCTCGAACATCCACAACACTCTACATTCACTAAGTCACCCTTGTGGCACTGATAAACAAAAAATCAATAAACTAGATCTTCTAACTTAAACACCAATATATGCGCCAACAAAAAACTCGAGAATAAGGTATTCTAGATACCCAACGACCTTCCCTGAGATGTGCAACATGAACTAATAAACTGATAATGCATATTGATCGGCAAACTCAGCTTCAGTCGAATACCCTGTTCTTCACTCTGACTCCTAGTATGAATAGATATTGAAGTGCATACTAGATCAATGACTTAGGTTTCCATCAATGACAACACCAAATTCCAACAATCTCTAGAAGCCATATGCCAATAGTATTGAAGATGTATAATCATTGAAGAGTTGCATACTACCAAATAGAGTATCGAGAAACTAACATGGTATATTTTGTGGCTAGTTTCGAGTCATAATAATAGAGAGGTATTGTCTAAATGGTCAATCTGCAAAGCCTAGACTATGAGCCAAGAGGGAAAGATTAACAATATTCATTGAAGGTGATAGCACATGGGTCGATGCAATCAGATACTCGAATGAATGAAAGTCAAAGGCACTTGTTGATATTGGAGATCCCATGAGATGAAGGATCTGATGTAAGATGATATCTATTGTCCT
Organism: Sequoiadendron giganteum; assembly: GCA_007115665.2. NCBI lineage: Eukaryota > Viridiplantae > Streptophyta > Pinopsida > Cupressales > Cupressaceae > Sequoiadendron > Sequoiadendron giganteum. The sequence continues at coordinate 133,944,304 of CM021104.1, forward strand.
TTTAGTGATTGCCAATCAACTGCTTGATGAGGACGATAGTAAATATGACGACTCAGAGAATGTGGCATGCCACTAGATTCTCATTATGACTTAGCCGAAGCCACCAAGTTACTTTCTCTAACTCAATACTACATGATATTTGTGCTAAAGATAAAATCATAGCCTAGACCATCAAGGAAGTTCCAGGTGCCTATGGCACGAGCCAGGGGCTTTGCCACAACTTAATCAATATTTCCTTCAAATGTATCTCTAATGCAAGACCCTAAAAATGGAAGGTATGTGACAATAAAATGTGGTAATGGTGATGGAGGAATATTGGAACAAATGATACCAACTAAATACATTATCAATGTTACTCCATGCAATTCAGCATAATGTGGTATCAGTGGAAGAAAGTCAAAAGAAAGACTTACTTTCTATGAAGATGGCTTACCTTACCAACAGAAGTAGACCATTTCACTGGTGAAATTTGGTTAAGTATGAACTTCGAAGCCCTAGCTCGAACAAGCTTCAAACCCTAGCATGGTGGCACCCAGCAAAACAACAATGAATGAAGATTGTAAAGTGAAAAGTGAAAAATGAAGTGTTTTGTCGTGATTCTTTTGTCTTTAGGGTTTCCTTTTTTCCCTAAGTTTAGTTGACCCCTTTATGGGGATTTTTTCACCTTCGCTTAAACTTTTTCCTTGGATAATTATTATTTTCATATTTAACTCAAATCCCTATGTTTGCATCATCATTAGACAAAAATTATAAAATAACAATTATTAAATGCAATGAACTATAAATTGCTTTAATATGTGTTATGTAATTAGCATAAGGAAAAATTAACTAACATAACAATTATTAAGTCAATCATATTGATTGTATTTAATAATTGTCATTTTAGTTAATTTTTCCTCTCAATCATGCAAAATTAGAGACAAGAGTTAAACTGAAATGCAAACTCAAAGTTGTGGAGTGATTTTCCTTGATTTATGGTCAAACTGGGTATTTTTGGAGTTCTTCTTGGTCAAACTGATTGTAAGAGGGAGTTTGAGCCTGTTTTTCCTCAAATTGCTTTAGTTTTGACCCCTCTTTTTGAGGCTTTTCATATTTGCTCATGGGAAAGATATTGGGGAGATATTTTTAGATGCAGTTAACTACAAGTGCCACCTCTTGACTCTTGGGAGTTATCTTTTGTATATAGGAGAAAAAAATTATGTTTTTTTTCAGTTCTTGCTTTCTTGCCTTCTCTTACACATTGAGAGAGGCCAAAATTTTTGTAGCTCAGACTTGTTTCTTTTACACTTACGATATAGTAGCAGGTTACTTTCAATTTTTTGTAGTTTTTCCTTCCATCTTTCAGGACTATCAAGTTGCCTTCTTGATTTTAGGTGTTTTGTAATATCTTGAATGATTTGATACAAAGTTATTATGTTTTGATAAAACCTTTAATTTTTTGTCTCATTCTTTCATTGCATATACACAAAAGTAGTTAACCATCACAGGTTATAAATTGTGCATTTGTCTTATTTTGTATTCTGAGTTATGAAAACATTGTTTTCCTTCAAAGAATCAAATATTGTAGGCCTCTTTATGAATTACTTATGTGATTTGATTACAAAAATTGAGTTGTAAAAAAAGGATTTCATTAAGGGATAGTTGTGAGTCATTTTCTGCATATTAGTTTCATTATTGGTGCATAACCTCCTAGATTAAAGCTTTCCATTTCAATTTAGTTATCCTTCTTACCTTTTCCCATCCAATCCATTAGTTTCTAGGAGATCAAAAGGGGAACCAGCCTTAATCTAGAGATTCACCTTCATTATGAGCATACCCATAGGCATGAAGGTGTTTCCATGTTCCACGTGAGATTACTGAGCATTAAAACTTTGCATATGAGTGCAATCTTCATGATAAAAATTCTTTGGACTAATATTTGGGAGCTATATGGAGATATTGATACTCTACCCTTCCCCAATGATCATGATTCAAAATTTCATCTGCTTCTTCATTCTTCATACAAGAGACCCCATGATGATATTGTTATACAAGAATTTGATTGTTTGGAATACTTTGAATCTTCTAAAGAGGTTGATAAGGTTTCTGCATATGCTCCTTCTTCTCCATCAAAGACTATTGATATACCTTCCCATTTAGTGATTCCTTGTCCAGAGTCATTGATTGAGGCTTCCATCATTCCTCTTCATCAAGACATATTCATTTTTCCATACTTTGAATCACATGATGGCTTTATTTTAGGTATTGCGGACTTGGCTACTTCTACAAGTTTGGAGGACATTCTTGAGGGGATCTCTTCCTCTATGAAAATTATATTTTGGAGGTTTTTATTGAGTCTCTACATTCCTTTTTTTTTACCTTGATTGATCTTGGTGAGACTACCTTGGAGGCACTTGATTCCTCTTCAAAGATTTCATATTTGAAGCTTCTTCCCTCCCATTTTCTTTTGGTGTTGGATTTTCTTCAGCATCTACCATTGGCTTGGCTTCAAACTTCTCTCAGTGATTTTGAGGAAATTTCATTCTGGGGGGGAAATCTGGTCTCCTTCTATTCCCTCAATGGAAGGATCATTTTATTTTCATCTTTGCATCTTGTTCAGCATCAGTTTTCGAATAATCTTGGTTTGTCACCTTCTTCTTTGATTGGGCATGTACTTGATTTTATTGTGGCATCTTCATCTTCCTTGGGAAAGGAGACACATGAGAAATTTTCAAAGATATCATCATCATCCATATTCATCCTTCCTTCCTTCAAATCCTATCCATAATGTGAAGCATCCCTGCATTTCTACTTGGTTTTGTTTCTTCCAAAAGGGAGACAAGTTGTTTGTCGACATTGGATCATGTTTTGTCTTCAGCCACTTACCATTTTTTCAAGTGATTATACATTGTGGGGGGGATACATAGTCTCTCTTTCCCTCCTATGGGGGGGCTATTGATTGTATTGTATCTCTATGATGGATGGTGCTCTTGGGGGGTATCATGGAGTCCTCCATCCTTCCTCACTTATTTGAATTTCATCTCCTTTTTGGAGAAGGGTTTTCTTCCCGCTAGGTTTTCCCCTTTGCTTTGTTTGTGGAAGGTTAGTTGCATTTCATCTTCATTTGTAAATGGGTACCTAAAATGTCCATCATGTAGTCAGGACCCATAATTCCATCATTGCATTATCATTTCCTCTATAAGTTGCACTTATGTGGGGGTGTTGGTGTAATTAATATTTAATTACACTTACATAAGTTTACTTAGGCATATTATTTAATTAATTCCTAGGTTGCATCACTAGGAAATTAGTTATAATGGGGTCATACCCCTTCACATGTATCTAGGAATATAAGATTCCTTCTAGAAGTCTTATCCAAGACTTCACATCATTCTAGGTAGCTATTTATTTGTCACATGTTTTCAGATCAAGACATGTGCAAACATCATAATGCATACCACATCTTAACCTTGCCTATATAAGGAAGGCTCTTGTACATTTGTAAATCATTCTAGATCAATCATCTCATAATAGAATCTCAATTTGCATGCCTAAGTTGCAACACTTTCATGTGGGTGATTTTATTCTTGGTAAAGATCCTTTGGAGGCTAGAGCTTCATAGGATGATTTTGCATCCATAATTTCAACAAAATATACTAAAAATTACACATTTTATTAGTTTACATTATTTCAAAATTCAAAACATATATGCCGACTTTTAGTGATTCAAGTTTAAAATTTGGATCAATGTTAGTTGTTTCCTTTATAAAAGTATGACACAACTTTGTACTTTTATCCGAGGATCTATGTATTATCTTTCCTCAACTCCTTCCTAAATTGGATTTAATGACTTATCCTTTAGCTTTGATGTATTCTTCCTTATTTCTGGATCAATTTCACATGTGTTTGTAAGGTTGTTCCTCTTGTTAGGGTCTTCATCATCACCACCTTCTTGAAATTTTTGTTGTGAACTTGAAATAGAAACTAAGACTTGATCAATGGTGGAAGAATAAGAACCCTTTTGAGTGGCACACCTCTTCCTTGAATATTTATCTTTATCTTTTGGTTTTGCAGTTGTAGCTTAAAATACCTTCTTCCTTACCCATTATTTTGACCTCTAGATAATGTGAGTTGTCGTCTCACCTAATTCTCTCATCTCTATATTTTCCAATTAATAGGTGGTGAAGGTTGTATCTAAATATTTTCAAAATAAATAGGATCAATCAAGTCTGACCTATCATCTTCAATCTCAGTCACATCCCAACCCAACCTGAATTCTCTAATTTTTTCAATAGTAAGCCTCATCAAATCCCTCCTTTGAATGTCAAATTCATCATCACAATCTTTGCATAAGTCTTCAATTTCTAGGAAATGACAATAACCCGCAACAAGGTTTAGATTATCCCTAACATACCCTTTTCTATCGAAGGGAAACCTCATGATGTAATAATATAACCTTAGCTTTACAATTGATCACTCGATATTCAAAGCATTAGAAGTATATTTGTAGCTATAATGACTGAGACCAATAGGAAAAGGAATGTTATTTTTCCTCTTATCTTTGCATCTCTTATTAACCACACCAATCCTCCTACAAAGTTCAATCAAAACAAGCTTGTCATCTACATATCTTGGAAACATATATGGATATGGAATCAAAGCCTCTAACTCAAATATAGGTGAACCTCAACAAACTAGATGAAATAACTCCCATATTGTCTAATAATAGCCACTACCTCTAGAGATATTATGATTCTAGTGTTTCCTTGTATCTCTCTCACTGTTAACATAGTGAAAGCGTCATTCACCCTCTAAAATTTTATATAACTTTGTTCCAATTGTAACTATGAATATAAATTATAGATTTGAGTCACGTTGTCATATAACTTGTGAAATCATCCATGTAGATTTTCATGCACTCATGTGAAATGTCTGAGAAGATACTAATGACTCCTCTTTGGAAAGTTACGGGTGTAATTCAGAGACTAGATGGAAGCACTGAGTAGGAATAAGTTCCCCAAGGACAGGTAAAATTTGTCTTCTCTTGGTCCTCGGGTGCAATTTGTATTTGATTATAGCCACTGAAACCATCCAAGAAGTAAAAATACTTCTTGCTTGCAAGTGAATCCAATACTTGGTCTATGAAAGGAAGAGGAAAGTGATCTTTTTTGGTGGAAGAATTTAATTCTCTATAGTCAATACAAACTCTCCATTTATCTCCATTTTTAGGCACAACCGCCAAAAGAGACACACATTGGTTGTTTGAGATAGGATAGATGAATCCAGCATCCAATAACTTCGACAGTTCTCCTTTGACAATCTCTCTTAATGCAGGATTGATTCTCCTTTATGGTTGCCTTACTAGTGTGTAGTCATCTTTGATGTAGATCCTATGAGTATAGAGTTTAGGATCTAATCCTTTCATGTCATGGTAATCCCATGCAAGTGCAGGTTTTTTTTTTTTTGACAAGTTTTTTAGGGACAGTTTCTGCTCCTTATTAATCTTGTTATTGATGTTCAAATGTTTGCCTTATGAAACTTGCACTTGTGTTATCAACTCTATCATGGATGTTTCATTGATTCATGGCATTTTTAGTTCATGTGGAAGCAATGTATGATACATACCTATTACTGTAGGAAGATCTAGTGCAGTAAGAGCGAGCATAAGTGTTTGTAGTGGACCATCACAATCAGTCTCAGGAGCAAGTGATTCTTCATGCATTTCATAACTGTTCTGAATTATATTTGACAATATTTCATCCTCTTCCTCTAGTTGCATGAAAGGAATTTTTCCTATCATCATGAGTTGCACTATTGAATTGATCTCCTCGGCTTCTTCACCAACATGAGGCTAGACAAGGTTATCCATATCATGGGATGATTTAGTTGGAGGATAAAGATCAAGCTTTTTAGTACTTCTACCATCAGAAATAGTCATGTCCCCTATCTAACAGTCAATTTAGGCATCTATTGTAGCCAACCATGGCCTTCCCAAAATAATTGGATACCCTCCTAATGAACCTTTAGGAGAAAGGATCATGAAATCTGTTGGATATTCCCAAGAGTCTAGAATAACAACAAGGTCTTCTAATACACCATCAAGTTTGACAGTAGAACTGCTAGCAAGCTATAGGATAGTAGAAGTAGGTTGTAGATTTAAAACATTTGGTTGTTGTAGGATATCCCTAGTCATCACATTAATATTTTCCCCCAAGTCTATTAGATAATTCATTACTTGGATCCCATTTATGATGACTTCAACTACAAAACTGCCTGGGTCAGTGTATTAAGGAACAGTGACTTTCCCAAGCATGATATCTGCCAACTGCCTGGGTCAGTGTATTAAGGAACAGTGACTTTCCTAAGCATGATATCTGCCAACTGCCTTACTAGATGGACAGTGGTGGGGTCTTTCTTTTTCCTCCCAGGATTTTTAAGGCATGCTTCCTTTATTGCCTTTCCATATATGGGAACATCTTTTATGGCTTGAAACAAAGGTATCTTGACACATATGTGTTTCAACTGATCCAAAATATCAAAGGTTGCTTCCTCCTTTTGCTTAACAACTTCTACCCTTTGAGGAAATGATGGTTTTGAATTAGACTATTGAACTGGTTAGGGATTGGTAGGCACACTTGATTGAGTAGGTGAATGAGATAGATTTTTATGCTCCTCCTATTCCATAGGAAGCTCTGTTATAATAGGAGTGGAAGGTGATGGAAAAGACGTGGTTCCTGAATGTAGGTGGATATTACTCAAACTCATAGCATAGGTATGGTATTGGTTTGGATTTGTAAAATAGACTGGTTGCTATTGTGGTTTGTTATTTGGGTTGGGTGTGGATTGAGTTGGTAACTAAGTAGATCTAGGTGTGCTATTATTTGAGTTAGGAGGGGACATTATTGTAGGCTATTGAGGTTGTGGAGGTGGCTGCATGTAACCAGTTGATTGGTTTGACCATTGTTACCCTCCCCTCGATTGGGATGCTTGTTGCCATTTTCCTTAAGGTTACTACCAATTTCCCGGGTTTTGTTGTCACGAGGGTGGAGTATTTTGGTAACCAGGCCAGGTATTTTGAGGATTTTTCTAAGGCTGAGGTGGATAACCTCTAAATTTTGATGGATATCGGGGTTGCCATTGATTACCAAATGCATAAGAATTCATGTAAGGTCCATTAAAAGATAATGGGTCTAGTGGCATAGCTTTTCTTGGAGCCCATGGTCTTCTTTGTGAAACATAGAAAACTTAATCTTCATCTCCCTCAATTGGCTTGAATTCAGGTGGAATGTGCTTACTTTCAATATTGGCCACCATTTTACATTTGCAGTCCTTCTTTCTTTGCCTGTAATGAGGACAATATCTTGCCAACATTGCCTCTACCTCCTCATGTTTCTTCTTTACTTGAAGTGTATATAGTTGAGTTTCCATATTATTTATGATATCCTACTTGAATTTTGACAGTGAGTGAGTGATTTCCATCCTTGAAACTCTAGTAATAGAAGATTTACCCATAGAAGACTGGTAACCTCTCCCTTTCTTCATAGCTTCTTTGGAGAAATTATGACATATCTTCCTAAGATCATCCCAAGGAACTTGGGTGATATCACCTCCTCCTATCAAGTCCAAAGCATCAGTGCAACTTTCGTTGATCCCTCTAAGGAAGAGCAACTTATGAGACTCTTCACTGAGTGCTCGATGTGGGGATTTGTGCAAACAAAATAGGAACCTTGAAACATAGTCCTCTAAACTCTCATCCTCCTTCTATTGCATCCTAAAGATATCACCTCCCCTCATATCACCACCTCCACAATATGCTTTATACTTCTCAAGAAACTTTTCCTTCATCTCATCCCAACTATTTATAGTATTCCTTCCTAAGCTCATAAATCACTTTAATGCAACTTCTTTCAAAGTAGTGGGAAACAACTTAATCCTATGAGCGTCAGTAGTGTAATCATAGCTTTTACAGATGATATCAAATTCAAACAAGAAAGTGTTTGGGTCCTTTGTTACAAGCCCATAGAATTTAGGAAGAACTGAAATAGGAATGTTCTTGAGGTTATCAACATCATTTTATGGAGGGATAGGAAAATGAAAGGTTGGTTAGTTAGGCCGAGCTATGGAATCCATATTTGCTTGATGTATTATCAGATAAAATGGGTTCTCAAATAGATTTTTGGCAGCTTTTTCTTCAGAGGAAGTTTCAGAACTGGCCAAATTTGGAAATGCATCACCAAAAGGGTTTACTTCTTCTTCTAGAAATTTTTGAAACTCAACTAGTTGGTTATTAGGGTTAGGGTAATTAGGAAGTAATCTCCCTAAATCATATCTTCTCCTACCCCCTTGCATGCAGTATTACTCAGTATCAGCCAACTCACACAAAGAATTGGTGAAAGAATAGTGGTTCATTACTTATTCTAATGAAGGGTATGCTGAAAAAAAACTTCTGAAATACCAAAAATAGGAAAGAAACTGAAAATGACTCTGAAATACTTCCTAGTTTGACACCGTCCCTAGCAACGGCGCCAAAAATGTTGGCCTCCTCTAATGATTCAACAATTAAGCCCTTAAATATGTAACTCAAAGACTGGAAATTTGTATTGAATAGCTATCTTTCTCATCATAAATGTTCATTTAATTGTCAACCCAGAGACGTGAACTTGAAATGGGTCAGCACTATATGTGCACTAGGTTTCTATTGTAGCCATATTCATTCTACAACTAGAAAAGGCATGATGTTGAAAGTAAATTTATTGAAAGGAAGTAACATAAGCACTGAACATCAACCAACAACTAAACTGAACTGAAATGCATGACAAAAATAGAAATCTTAGCAAATGGACAATAAACTACTCTATTTTATTTGGCTACAGGAACAATCACATAATGGAATTCTAGTGGCTACAGGAACAGACAGTTGCCATAATTGTAACTATTACTGAACAGAAAAATAATGACTGAGCTAAAAGGATAGAATTCTCAGCAATTGGGACCCCTTGGATGAGTATCCCTTAAACTAACTCAGATGCAGCAAACTTATAACTTCATTTTATTCATTAAAAGCATGGTTATAATAGAGCAGCAACATAATTGTATTACTTGAAAACTAGAAATGTGAGTACAACATTAGATCCATCAACCTTTTGAGGAGTGTCTGAGTCTTATTTATAGAATGTAAAACTACCAACTAAATAATAAGGTGGTCAACTCCAACAGATTAGGAGGATGCCACTTATGAAAAGCATAAAAAGAGGAAAGGAGGTTATGCATGCGTAGAATCTGGTCAATCCAACCTTTCCTTAACACAAATCTAGCATAACAACACCTCCTATATTTGATCAACCAAAAAATATTCATTTACAAGGAAGTTACATTCTTTAATTTGAACTAGGATTTTCCCTTCATTGAGAGTTTTCCCTCCATTGACCTTTTAATGATCATCTCATTGACTTCTTTAGCAATTGACCAGCTAGTAGAAACTTCCTCAACTTTGTAGGCTCTAATTACATCTGCATAACAACATTAGCACACACAAAAAAATTCATATCTATAACTACCTTAAAGTAACATTCATTAATCCACATTTAAAATTAACCTAGATAATTCTCATAGCATGTTAATGTCATTAAAATTCACAAGGATAAACTTATTCCTAATATCTATGGTTTTGAGGAAATAACATGGAAAATTCCAACAACCAAGTGTCAACGTCTATGGTAACAATATCAAATAGATAATAAACCTTGTCAAAATTGAGCCATTAATTGTACTCATCAATTCCTTCATGACTAGAAGGATTTGAAAGCCAATCCCATTCTACGTTGGTATATTAGCACGAAAGCCTGATTGAATGCAATGCATAAGGAGAATTTTCCACGCTTCATCTCTAGAAAGGGCTCTAATTATCCATTTAACACACAAGGCAGTCCCTTGTCATTGAGTGGAGAGTAGACCAAGCCCTCCAGAGTCTCTAGGAAGGCAATAATACTCCCAGGCAACATGGTGAAACCCTCTATGGGACTCCACAAAGGCCCAAAGAAAGTCTCAAAGAAGCTTTCCAAGCCTAGCATAGGAAGCTTTCAAAGGGGCCCAACAAGATGAGTAGTAGACATGATTAGCTGCCAGAATCTTCGAGCACACTTGGAATTTTCCTGCTAGAGAGAGAGGCCCAGTTATCCAATAGGCCATCTTTTGCTCAATCCTGGAGAGAACTGCTTGCCACAGCTCAGCACGAGAAGCCTAAAAGGTGAAGGGAATGCCCAAGAATAAAAATATTTCCCCTGGCCCAATCCACCTCCATATTTTGCATCAAGCATTACATGAAATTCCACCTTTGTGAATCAGATTTTCTCAAAAGTTTTTAACGCCTCTTCAACAATCCATTTGGCGCTTAACTTGTTATTATCGCCTTCTTTAAAATACCTTATCTTTGAAGGATTTTAGACAAACATGTTGCACAATTGTCTATGGTTCCACATTTACATACAAGTCTATCAAGACATAAATCATTCAATGTGGCTTTATACCGAATAACTACATCGCATAAAATTTTCTAAGTATTTGTCAACAAATCAATTTTGTGCACAACTTGTAATCATACTCCCATACTTTGCATAACTACAACACATGAGGAGAATCCAAAAATTTCATTACGCTTTGATGTATATCGTACCCTTGATTGAGTGTACTCCAAGGTTTCCTATACTACAATAGCTAAACTGGATCAAAATTGCTTTGGATTATTTAGCCATAATATGCTTACCTTGATATAGAGTTGATCAAGGTGAATATTTAGGAAGAGAAACCATCACAGATATTGAATTGGTGTTCAAACCTTATAGTTTCATATCACAAAATAATTTCAAAGCTTCACATAGCTAGTTACAAGAACCAACTCTCTCATTTATGCTCAAAAACATTGAGGTTAGAAAGTTAGGAATTTTGAGCATTTGAGCATTTTTTTTTTTAATGCTTAAAAATAAGCAAGTTAAGAAGTTAGAAAATTTGAGCACATGAGCATAGGTTAGAAATTAGAGAAAAAGTGGGCGAGTAAAGCCCAAGTTCTAACTTAGTTTTTGGAAACTTCACAACCTCTCCACTAATCCTTTATTTCCTTCAATCAATCTAACTTGATTTTGGCTCGATAACCTTTTAACTCACTCATAAAACCATGACTTGTGAAATTATTTAATCTCATGAGTACATTAATAAAGTTCCTGACATGCTCTAATGGTTGAGAGAGAAAAAGAAACATAACTTTGACTAAATCAACACTTTTCCATGAAATTTATCAAAGTTGATAAAAGTATCATTACAACCAAAACCCAAAAATATAATTTCATTTCAACTGAATAAAATTTAATTTAATAGTTTTTGTAATTTGGTTGTAAAACATTGAAGCTTCAATATATCAGAAACAGAGAGGTGGGTTGATGCAAAAATTGGCCATATTTAGCTTGACATTGTATGGATCATCTCCATAAAATGGATTTGCATGAAATTTCACAGTTTTTGAACTTTAATTATTTTCATAGTTTTTTTCCAATTCACATAACCAATCTCAAGTATAAATGGAACAATGTACAATCATTCTTTGATATAGTAATGGATATAGAGTTTGGCATCACCGACCTTTTTCAATCAAGTGACATTGTGATGTTTTGAGATAGGTTCAATAAACTATGTCTCGAAGATGTGGATCAACTTGTTACACCCCAATTGTGTAATTACTATTTACTATTACTATGTAGGGTAAAATGTGAATGTAATGTGAATTCTAGAGATGAATAAATTGTGCTCATACCATGTTATCATTGTGAATGCTATCTCATTTGATGTTATCTCAGTTGAAGTTATTTCATGGGGAAATATTGCATATATGTGAATAGATGGTTGTTGAATTATTATTCTAACTTTGGATATGTTTATGTATATTGCATATGTTGTGAACAATTGACTGTCGTGAGCATGTGTTAGTGGTTGCAGATTTCTCTAGGCGGAGGGAAAGTATCACTCAAGAGAAGATCTTGGTCGAATAATTAGTAACATAAAGTATCTGAGCATACACACACACCCTGTAGTTTGGTTGAGTCTAGACATAGAAGTGCGAAGTTGGTAAGTCATCCCTAGTTTGAAATATCTACATTAGTAACGGTCTTGGTTACTATCAAGTGCATTGTTGGGTGATGTTTATTTGTTTGAGCTTTGAGTCCTTCCTTATTACATTGTATTGATTGTGCTTGGGTTGAGTCTTTGGGATTTGTAAATGGTTGTCTTTATGTCATTTCATATGAATGTAAAATGTAGCATGTATAGGGGCATATATATAAATACATATATCTATGTATGAGAGCATTAGCAAATGCACATGTATGTGAGTAGAAATACTCACAGAGGTACATACACAAGGAAACGACTATATGTATATATGTGTTTGTGTGTGTGATTATAGTCACAAGGTCATAATCATTCGATATTGAATAGATTACTTGACTATCATATTACCAAATAATGAATATGCTTATATATATACACAAATACACTTGCAAGCATCAATGCTTATCGGAGAAGTGTACATATGTATATATTATATAATTATATTTGTATAAATATATACATGTATTATTATTAATATAATATGATAAAAGAGTTATACATCTGATTATAGAATGGGTATATATATTATAAGGATAAGGCTATATATATTTGTAGCCGATAGGGTATTGTGTGAAAGATAACTTGCTTGTATTTATTTACATATCTATATATTCAATGTATACAATCGTGATGACATAGGATAAATATATATATATATATGATAGTATATATATACACACACATAAATATATATATAAATAGAGCATTGATGCTATATGATGATTTATATATGTGTGTGTATGTATATATATATATATATATTAATATATGGTATTAAATAACTATTTATATATAGATATGTTGCTTTGAAGTCGATAAACTTTAGCAAGTTTGAGGGCTGAATATATATCGTATTGGTGAAGAATAAAGAGTGAACTACTTACATTATATAGTGCAGCCATTAAAGTTGATTTTGAGATGAAAACTTAATCGATACCTTTGAAAAGTCTCTATAGACTAAACTAGTGAATTACCAAGCTATAAATACAAGCATTGGAATGTTTAAGGTTTTTCTTTAGGTGCATAAGGTTGGAAGTTGACAAAGTCAACAATACATAAAACGTAGCAACACATAAGCTACGTATTATGCCACATGGATAGAAATAAGAGTGAGGTCAATTATAGTCATAATAGACTATGTTTAATGAGGTCGATTAAATATCTTATGATTGTTTGTGTCAACTGAGTATGATTATGTTAAACACACAATATATGACATTTTCATTGAATAAATCTTTTGATTGTTGTCACAAAACAAGTCGACCTATAGGTGATTATGTTGAGTATTAGCTTATGGAATCGCCACATTTTTGATAAATTTCATGTGTTGCTTTGCATGGAGCTTGTTTCCATTAGCATGCCTAAACTATAGGCTTAGAGGTGACCAAGTTGCTCTATAAATAGCTGAACCATTTCATTTTAGAGGGATGCATTTCTTCCATAAGATAATACATCTTTTTCAATTCATAATTCTATATTTTTCCGGCTATACTTTTCTTTGCATTAAGAGAGAGAAAGGAAGTTCATATAGTTTGTGAGGAGATTATATTTTGAAAGAAGGCTATATTTTGAGAGGAGTAAGCTATCAACTTGTGAGGTAGAGTTATAGTGACATTCTCGAGGAGTTGTTTACCAAACTTACTGCTATGGAAAAGGTTGCATTGCTTCCATTTTTTTGGATAAGCGATAACGGGCATGGGGATCTCTTCTCCTTTGATTATTTTACTTTTGAAAGATGCGGCTTCCATGCATGGTTGAGATGTATTTTCCAGTATATGTATTAGAGAATTTAGATTATTTTGAAAAGTGAGTTGAATCTTTTATGTTATTTTCATAATGTGTTTTTAAGTTCTTCATAGTAGGAGATGGGTGTTTATCATAGGTATTATATATACTAGGTATAATTGAACATGAAAGGAACATATGGTACACTTAGCTAAGTTATTGATTTAACTAGGTAATCTTGTGTTTACTCCTAGGAGAGATAATCTAGTATGGGAGGGAGTTTTAAATACTTACGAGTAAGGAGGGTAATCCAAGTATGTAGGTTATCTAGGATGATGGACCATCCATTGAAGGAAATACTTAGCTTGTGTACTTACTAGTTAAGTAGTTTATTCCAAGTAGATTAATATGGTTGTAGGTTATTTGGGATGATGGACTATCTAATGAAGGAAATACCTATGTGTAGCTTAATATAGCCTTAAGTCAAATCGGCCCTGAGTAGTGTATGTGATAGATGACCCTCAATAGAACATACTGAATGAAACACTTTGGAAAAAGTAGTGTGATGACATTTGGCTCCACTGTCAGTTCACTATGATCCAGTATTACATGCTAGATAGAGTTTGTGGGATTACAAGTTCTAGTTATGTAGGACACAACACTATGCTTAGTTGGTTGTCTTTATTGGTTACTCTACCAATCTCTTCGTCGAAGGGAAGGGCCATCTATTGAATGATAGATGTGCAAGGGACCGTATTATGAGTTTTTGGTTGGTAGAAAAGTGCTTGAATGATACTTCTCCTCTATAGTAGGTGATAGGAGAACCAAAATTTAAAAGGAAGGATTGTGGACCATCTTACAACTATTTGTTCCAAAGCTCATTGGAGCTATGTATGTAAATGTATGTATTCTTGTTTTTTTGTAACTCGTTAAGTTGTTGTAATGAAATGAAATATTTATTGTAATATGATATGGCATCTTGATTGAAAATTATCAATAAAGGAAAGAAAATTTTTATTGCAATGACTTGTTACCTAATTTATTTACTCACATGGTGTAAATTTAAAAAAATTTACTGCATTGAAGGGTTGGCATGTTACACAACTAAAATATGATAAGGCTTTCAGATGACAACTTTGACTATGTACAGATCAACCTGATAATGAATTTGATGCAAAAGTTTAAAAATTGAGCTAGTCATAAATGGAGGTAACGGTTTCTCTAACTAGGGAGAAGGACTGCAAAGGATGCAAGACAAACTTAAAATATTTGTAAAAGATGAGTGCATTATCCAAATGGTAATAGAGTCACAAAAAATGGGGACAAGAAAAACACCTAGCAAAGAAAGAGTACAAAAACATAGCAATGCACACACCAAACTAGAAAAGGAACACACCCAAATACTTCTAAATAACCTATATACAAAGATGAGGATAAACCCATTTCACTTATTGTAAATCTTCAAATGGTGGCTGCTATAAGGAAGGGTAAAATGTATACCATCCAAATAGGCCAAGTAGAATGAATTTTCTTCACAGATCTATCTAATTTGAAACGGGTCTTTCCACAAAAATTCAAATTTACTGTGACTTCCTTTTGGCTCTGTTCACTTATCCAATAATAGCAAAAATCACTGACTTTGAACTATCTTGTCTTAGCCTTCTTATCAAAAAATTGCTTTACTCAAGACCGATGTTCCTTGATTCTATCTAAAAAATTCCCATTGTTCTTCCAACTTAGTTCAATACAAGATCCTCTTCTCAAATGAATCTTTAAACTTGTGGTCTTCTAATACATTTTATAAACATAAAGATGCAAGCTCTAATGGGATAGCAAGTTCAGCCTCTACTTTAAAAACCAGCTCAAATGGAGACATCCCAATCACTCTCTTCTTGGTTGACATATCTACCTACAATGTACCATATAATCTCTTATGTCGGTTCCTTTGATTTTCCTTGACCAAGTTGTGAATAATCATAATGATATCCTTGTTATCGGTGTCCACTTGACCATTCCCTTAAGGATAATAATCGAACACATGAGCTAGGATGATACCATACTTTTAGAAAAATACAGATATTTCATGAGGAGAAATTTTTAGCATTATTAGTTACAATTTTTTGAGGAACGCCAAACCTTACCAGAATATTTTCTTTGATAAAGTCACATACTACTACTAGTGTTGTTTGTTTCATTGAAATTGCATCTACCCATTTTGTGAAATAATTTTTTGCCACTAAAATATGAGCGTGATTGGCACTAGAATTTGGATTAATTAGGTTTATGAAATCAAGACCCCACTATTAGAATGGTTCTTCAATCACTAGTGGTTTCAATGGTAGTATTGCAAGTTGAACTTTCCCTTTAAATTGTTGTATAGATTTAACCCACCCTGGATCTGATATAAATTCCTTCTTTGGACACAATGTACCCAAGTAGCTTACCTTTTGTCACTCCAAAAGATAGATCTATTTGGATTCAACAAGATACCTTGATGGCTATAACACTACAACACACATTCCAAATGATATGCATATTCTTCCCACTTTCTTGAAAAGATTGTTAAATCATCTAAACAGATAACAATAATTTTGTTCCTTAGATCCCAAAAGGAAAGATCCATGGCTCTTTGAAAAGTGTCTCATGCATTCATCGATCCAAAAGGAATTTTTTGTAAGCGAAGGTTCCCCAAGGATTAGTGAAGGTTGTTTTATACTGATCTTATGGAACTACATTAATCTGGGTATAGCCTAAGAAACCATATAGTATTGGAATCATTCCAAAACCAGAATTTTTTTGTAGAATGTGGTCCACAACTAGAAGGGTATAGCTATCCTTAAGAGAAGTCTGGTTAAGATTACAGAAATCAACATAGATTCTAATTTCACCATTTTTCTTTCTAATAGAAACTATGTTGCTGCAACCCACATAGAATGATGAATTAGACAAATAATCTTGCTTTGAGCATCTTATCCAACTTTGCAAAAATAATGCATACCAGGTCTTTGGATTAAATTATCTTT
This sequence comes from Sequoiadendron giganteum, assembly GCA_007115665.2. Classification (NCBI taxonomy): domain Eukaryota; kingdom Viridiplantae; phylum Streptophyta; class Pinopsida; order Cupressales; family Cupressaceae; genus Sequoiadendron; species Sequoiadendron giganteum. The sequence continues at coordinate 133,961,187 of CM021104.1, forward strand.
ATTTTTGTCTATATGGAGTGGCCTCAGGGTTAAGGGAGATATAATGTTTAAGTTTTCCATCCATAAAATCTGTAAGATCATCATAACACCACGTGAATACATCTCTATATTTTTTCGATCAAAGCGATGAATATTAGATTTTCTTTCTTAGAGCGACATTTTTTGATCAAGACAAACTTGGGATCATCTTCAAAACCAAAATTAACCTTTTCATATTCAAATGAACCTTATGTCTATTGACTAACATTATTCTTCAGACAACATTCTTGCTTATCAAATAGATCCTCCAACAAAACTAGACCTTTTGGAATAGTATTTCCATCTAATTATATAACTTTAGGACCTATTGTTGGCTTCCTTGTTGCATGATTTTGCACTGTAGTTTGAGCACCTTCAAAAACTATCTATTAGAAAATGTTGCATTCCCTTCTAGAAAAGAAATGATATGCCTTTCATAATATAAGAGCTATTAGTGATGATCATTATCTGACACACTTGGTCTATAGATCAAATCAATCAAATACACATCTTTATCAAATTCAGGATGAGGAATAAGAAGTGAAGGTGAGACAACCAAATTATTTTCTTTAGATATTTTCTCTCTTGGAATTGATTGTATTGAAAAGGCACAAAAACCTTCAATTTCATCACAAACCTTGTTTTGATAGTTCTTGAGACTTTCATTTTTGGTTTGAAACTAGTTCTTGACCTGATTTACTACTAATTCAACATCACCAATGATCTTGAGTTTTTGAATTTCTTTCTCTTTTATAAATTGTAAACCTAGGACTAGCCCCTCATATTCAGTTGTATTATTGGTAGTCTCAAAAGATAACTTGTAATCTTTAGGGAAATTTTCTCTTGTAGGTGATATAAAGACCATCCCATCTCAAGAACCAGAAGAAGAAGAACTTCCATCATACTGTATTGTCCATTTTTTTGAAGATATATTAGGAGCGATAAATTTAGACATATCCTTTTCTTTCGAAGTAATCATATACGTGTTGGGGCTAGTTTCTACATATAAAATATTTGATCCTGCATCATTTTATTTTAAGATGATATACTTTTCCTTAGGCTCTAGATTGAGACAAACTTTCTTATCACCAATAATTATCAAGGCATGTGACCAATCTAATTAAATCTCACCGCCTATATCTTTACAAAAACTCCTACTCAAAAACATACCATATGTAACTAGCTCGGATATTGACCACTAGAATACTAAGTTTCAATTTCTTCTATGGTTATGTTGCTAAGGAAACCTATGCATCTTTAATCTAGCCTATAAGTGGTACTTGCTTGGATTCCATAGAATAAACTTTTCTAGAGGGTTAACTCAAATAAATCCCTAAATCATGAGCTACTTTGGAAGGCATCAAATTATATGAAGCCCCAAAATAAATTATACAATTATTAAGGTTGCAACCCGCTATATACAAAGATACATAAAATGGTTCAGGCTTATTAGAAATGGAGGCAACAACAAGGGGATCACCATTCACAATTGGCTCATCTAGACTATCATCACCAGTGAGTTCATCAAACTTTTGATGGATGGTAGAACTAGGAGATTTAGAGTCCCCTTTTATACATTGAAATAATTTCTCTAACTAATGAGAATTGGTCTTCAGATATTCCATTTGAGATATTTTTATTTTTGTTTTCTTACAATATTTAATAAAATCAAAAGAATCATAAAGAGGGGCCAATAGTGAGTCAGTGTGTTTTGTACATCGTTCAGCTTTCTCCATTGAAGTAAAATCCCCTTGCGTCTATTTTTTGGTAAGAATACATTTAGGTGTACTATTTGCAACTTTAGAAGGGGCATCAACATTAACCTTGGCCTTTTCTTCTTTCCTTTGGTGCAGTTTCCTTATAAAATCATTACAAGAATTATTGATTTGTCCAAAAATCTCACTGATGGTTGCCCAAATTGTTGATTTGATTTGTCTTCTAGGGAAATATGTTATTTTATCTTCTCACAAGTCTAATTCATTTGCATATATCTAGCCATTTATGGACATGATGAACCATCATGATCTATTTTCAAATGAAAATCACACATAGCAATTGCATGGCGATTACTTGAAGATGGATTCTTGATAGCTAATCTTTTTGTAGGAGGAAGAAGCTTATGCTATCTATTTTGTTGGTATGGAACATAACTATTCCATTAAATGTCTTGATGCAAAGGTGGATGAGTCTATGGGAGTTTATTTTTCAATAAAAGCAATTCATTAGCTAATTTTTGTACCATGGGATCTGTAGTGGTTATAGGATTCGTTTACTATCCTTCCCTTTCTGCAACTCTTTATTCCATTTATCCACAATTAACAAGTCATCTTCAACTTTTATCTCTATAGTTTGGGTTGCTTCAAGAGTAGCCACATGAGCTATTCTCAATTGCAAACTTACATTAGGAGGCTAGGCATTAATGAAGAAGAACTTTTGATTTTCCTCTTTTGGCCTCATAGTATTCTCAATTTTGTTCACTTTATTGTTGAAACAAGCCACAAACTCTTGCATAGGTTCATGTAGATCTCTTTCTTCATTTGAGTTAATTGTGTTAGAATCATATGCTCATTCACAGTGCTTTTGAAGCTATGTTCAAAATTTTATCACATAATAGCCCATGAGTCAATAGACCTGGATGGAAAATCATAGAACCATTCAACTATTGCATCAGTTAAAGATTCAACAAATAATTGGACATACACATCCTCATGCATAGCCCTAAGAACAAAACAAGAAGAAAATAGAATTTTAATGTGTTCATCTATTGTGGCCTTTCCATCACCTTTAAATTTGGGGAAAATATTTTTGGACCCCAGAGGTAAGTCATGCAATGTATTTCCTAATCTTAGAGGACCAATGGTTACTCCCCATGAAACTAGTTGATCACTTTGTTGGCAAGAGACATTGCATTATCACTTAGTGTTGTCATTTATGGCAACTCTAATTGATGATCAGATATGCACACTATCATTAGATCACACTAACAGACAGATTGAAGATTGATAAGGCAGAACAGAGTATCTAGTAGCACAATGTTCTTCAATTTGTATGAAGATTTCATGTTATCATTTTGTTTTGTGCATCTCAAGAAATATTTTTTTGGCATATTATCTATGTTACTATAGAAGCGCAATGGCTTGTATCAACTTGGGTGGAAGATAGAAGATCCGGTTGGCTTATTCCCAGTTTTTCTTGTATTGGAGCCAACTTCATGAATGTATTAAGTCATGGATATATGGGAAGCAATTTGTTAAGTATTTTTGTGTTTGTACATCTTTGTTTGGGTCCCCTCTATGTCTTAACCGACTTTTGAGGATGCACATAAAGATTTAATTAAGGATCCAGCTGATGGTGGTAATTATTTTTGTGTTCTATTGAAGCCAACAAAGTGCAATTGAATTCTATGTTGCGGATATATATAAGACCATTTTTATCATTTTTCATATTGTATGAAGTGTGTATTGGTGTGAATTGTGAATAAGAGCAGAGCAGAAGAACGATCATGCGCAGTTTCACTTGCGCATAGAAGATTTGTGTTGTGTGTATGAGCAGAACAAAGCAGAAATGTAGAATCATTCTGTAAGGTAGAAAATATACTATTGAGCTTAACCATAACTGTAATCAGGCATTTATAGATGTTATATTTCTCAGTTCAAACTCTCAGATGGTTTTAATCTGATTTTCTTTGTAAGGCAGTGAGCCTTCCCTTTGAGTAGTGAGCTCTAGGCAGCGTGCCTGAATGCAAGTGCATTCCCCTTTTCGTAATATTCATTTGAGTATACTCATATCATAATTGTGGATTGGCCATCCACCATGATTTTTTCCCTAACAAGGTTTCCACATAAAAATCTTGGTGTTATGGTGTTGTGTTTATTTTCATGTTTGTGCACTATGGTTGAATGTTACTAATACTTTGAAGATAAAGGTTAGTAAATTTAATTTTTGCACAACACTGATTCACCCCCCCTCTCAGTGTAGCTTGTTTCCAACACACTTGTGGTATATTAGGGTGAAAGTTAATCACTAAAATTAATGAAGTATCATGTAATACCAAATCTTGGAAAGCCAAAGATTGAGGAAACTCTTAATAGGTGATGTAGGTCTGCTAGTATATTTAGATTTTCTCATCAAAGAAGAAAAAGGTGTGGATAAATTTATCTTTTGAAAACTCTTAAAATATGGGTCAATGATGCCTTTACTTCTATCTCCTCTCTTGTACCTTTTGCTAGCTAGCGTGTCGACTAATTATTATTATTTTGAGGAGATCTTGCATGTTGATTACCTTACACATGTTGGGCTTGATTTTGTCTACATCACCTTGGTTGTATAACAACCCTTTGAACCACAATAATTATGTCTCCTAGATGAAGTCTTCTAATTTCCTCACCTAACTCTTCTTCATGTTCCAAAACTTGATTAACTTGTAAAAATTGTGGTCCACTTCTTCTATATCTCTGGCCTAGAGTATTTAACTAAGAGATGATATCTTATTTTTCAGCATGCACCCAATCAATATTCTATTGAAGAACTGGACTATTATTATGATGTGGCAACACCATAATTATTCATGAAGAAAGAAAGTGGATGCATAAAAATAAGGTGATCATCATAAATTCTTTTTGTCTATTTGATGTCCCTATTAGAGTTGCTAAAAATATGTTGGTAAGAGGATTTGTCACTTTGAAATGTACTACGACTCACCCAATGCAAAGTGGAAAAACATTCCAACAATTGGAGAGATTTCTTATGTAGTTGCAATCTTCCTCTGTGTTTGAGAGGGGAAGCTCCCTCGTATGAGATTATTTTTTACTTTTGTGTATAATTTTAACCAAATAAATACCTAAAGGAATGAGAAATACTAAAAGTAACTTAAATGATAAGAATCCCAAACAACAAATGTACAAGTATTATTATGAGTTTGGAAAACTTATTTAAAATTGGACCAAATACATTATAAAGATCAAAGACTGCACATAAAAACTATATAATGAATGTAGATTTCAAATGATAACATAAGAAAATTGAGCTACCAAGAATTGAATATGTTTTCAAAATAAAACTCATTGAAGACTGACTATTCACTTTCACAAACTAGTTTCAAGATAACAAAAGTCACCATTAACACATAAATACAAAAGGTTAATAGTAACGCATAGAAAATATTATGAAGAAACTCCAAAATTATTTTCTATTACTTTGTTGAATTACACAATTCCAAATCCCTTAAGAAAAATTTGTGAAAAAACAAAAAGCTCTTTACAATGAATAAACAATCATATATATAAGTATTTTCCTCGTAACTACTTCATAACTAACTTGTAACATTTTGAGAGATATAAAATAATATTTATTTAAGTTAGAAATATCTCTTTTGTGTGAATAAAACTCATTTTCTAACCTGTTTTTCCCCTATTAATCAAAACATAAGGTAAAATTCACTTTTTATAAAGGATACATTAAAAATAAAACAAGTGACTTTACTCTTGGAGTTATAAAAAGAAAATTGTACAATAAAATTCATTGAGAAGTCCCTTTTCTTTTGTTTTTTCCATCATTGATGCTTTTTGTTGAAGTCCTTTGTGTTGCAACTTGCCTCTCGTGGGAAGATTATGCTCTAAATATCTTGAATGCCTTAACAACTTGATCCATGAGCTTATTCCTAGGAACAATTACATTAATCATCCTTAGCTTTCAGGTAGCATGACTCTTTTGGATATCCTCTAAATTCTTAAAATAACTATGAAGATGACCACTACACATATCAAGGGTGATGGAAATGCTACTTAGCTTCTTCATCACTTCCACACTGGAAACCTATTTATTAAGCAACTCTACATCAATCATGTTTTCAAATTTTATTTTAATAGTCTAGACATCCATATTATGAATTGAACATCCTTTCTCGATGTATCTATGTTGATTAACAAGAGATCATTTTGAATCATTGTTTTCACGTGTTCACAAGTTGCCAAAAAATTCTCTTGTTCTATCAAAATCTTACTAATATTGACGAGTTTCCATTCCACAATCTGAAACCATATATCATGTTGATTTTCTTCTATGCTAGGGAAAATATTCTCATCAATTAAGATATTAACTTCCATCTTGGTCATCTCTTGAAGGTTTTTCAAAATTCCCTTCCACGCTAACTCTTAGTCTTTCTTATTATTTGGTTCCTTTGCAAAAAAAAAATCTTAAAATTTTATTTTTCATATACTTCTCTAGCTTTCCCAATGAAATCTAGAGCATTTGATTTCATTTGATCCATCCATTTATTGGTTACTTTTCCATGACTAATATTTATGCATGCTTTTTATAACTTCTTTCTCAATAATTCCTTTAAAAATGGGAATTGCAGAGGTGGGGGTTGCATCTATAGGTAAAGAAAATGTATCCACAATAGACCAAAGATAAGATGTTAAGACATGCACTTGTTTGAGTTGATCCTTTGTATGCTTCTCTTTATTTTTTCTTTGAATCAACTTAGCCATAGACACCTAAAAGTTATGAATATCACCTTCATGTGCTGAAGGGATGATATCTACTTTGGTGATGTCAAAATCACTCTCATTGGCTTCATCCACACTTTTCTTTTGAGGTAGGATGAGCTACTTCAACACACATTCCTGAATGAAGGATCAACTGTCAACCTTGGTGTAACCTTGGTTTTCTTAGGATTTGCTGAATTTTGGATCAAATTGGAAATTGTGTCAAATTCAAGAGCAACTAACTGGATAACTCTTTTTTTCTTTAGTAAACTTTATTATAGTCGTGAAGAAGTAGGCACCTGTGAAGAACTTAGGATGTTCATAGATGATGGTTCAAATGCTACAAGAGGGTTAGGAACAACCGACACAAGAACATCATTAGGAAGTGCATCACCAATTTACATCTCAGGAGGAGAATGGAGTTCATCACAAGGCAGTGACAAGATAAGAATAGAGGGAAATAATTCCTCATCATTGGGATAACTTTGAGGATCTATGTTTTATCTTTTCTCAACTCCTTCCTGAAATGGATTTAATGACTTCTCCTTTAGATTTGATCTCTTCTTCCTTATTTTTGGATCAATTTCACATGTGTTTGTAAGGTTATTCCTCTTGTTTGATTCTTCAGCATAACTACCTCCTTAAACATTTTGTTGTAAACTTGAAACTGAGATGGAGACTTGAGAAATGGTGGAAGAAGAAAAACCCTCCCAAGTGTCACTCCTCTTCCTTGAATAATTGTCTTTATCTTTTGGTTTTGTATTTGTAGCTTCAAATACCTTCTTCCTTACCCATTATTTTGACTTGCTGATAATGTGAGTTGTCCTCACACCTAATTCTCTCATCTTTGGATTTTCCCAATTAATAGGTGGAAAATTTTGTATCTAAATCTTTTCAAAATAAATAGGATTAATCAAGTCTAACCCATCAGCTTCAATCTCAATCATATCCCAACCTAGCCTAAATTATCTAATTTGTTCAATAGTGAGCCTCATCCAATCCCTCCTTTGGACTTCAAAGTCATTCTCACAATCTTCTCAGAAGTCTTCAATTTTGGAGAAATCACAATAACTAGACCAAGGTTCAAATTATCCCTAACATACCCTTTACCATTGAAGGGAAACCTCGTGATGTAACAATATAACCTTAGATTTACAATTGATCACTCGATATTCAAAGCATAAAAAGAAGATTTGCAACTATAATGACCAAGACCAATAAGAAAAGGAATGACATTTTTCCTCTTATCTTTGCATCTCTTATTAATCACACCAATCTTCCTGCAAAGTACAATCAAAACAAGGTTGTCATCTACATATCTCAGCAACATATATAGATATTCATTGAAGCCTCCAACTCAGATATATGTGAACCTCAGAAACTAGATGAAATAACTCCCATATTGTCTAATAAGAGCCGCTACCTCTAGAGATATTTTGAATCCAGTGTTTCCATGTAACTCTATCACTATCAACATAGTGAAAGCATCATTCGCCCTTCAAAAAAAATTGTAACTTTATTCCAATTCTAACTATGGATAGAAATTATAGATTTGTGTCATGTTGTCATATATTACATTAATGTTGAGCCCTGGCCAAGTTTTCATGCTTGCAATGGTATAAAAGAGATGGGATGACATATAAAAATACTGGTTTGACTCAAATTGAGTTAGCTAACTATGGAGGTTATCACTAATAATACCTCCCAATCAATGAACTGATTACCTGCATAAATGATGGTAATGAACGGATGCATCCATGTTTCAAAATTATCTAATTTTGTATTACCCATCAACATGTTAAGGAGGACAACCATGTTGGAAACATCATCAACAAAAAGGATCTATGAATCACCCTTGGCAGTTGAGATTTTCCTCCTTTGGATGCTATCAACCAATTTCTCGCTATGGTATTGAGGCATTGATTTTTAATTTCAGAGAAATACTTTTCAAAATTTTCTTTATTTATGTTTGTGAATTGGTCTTGAGAGGCACCTGAAAATGATTCCAAGAGATATGACATTGATCTTCACCACTAATTTATTGTCTACAGTTTGAATTTCTCCGGTTCTGAGTTGTATCCTTCTATGCACTCTAAGACAAAATCAAGACATTGGACTACCACTGTGTTGGATGAAAATAGTGTAATCAACTTTTCAACAGATTACGCCATCTAGACTTCAAGCATAGCTATGCGAGATATAAGCTCTCCTCTCAGAAGGGGATGCGCCCTTCTTACTACTAAATAGAAGTTATAGTAAACTTAAAGAGATACTTACAAAATGTACATTGTACTCATGAAATGGGGGGGATGTGTTACATTCATACTTCTCTCTTTTTTCAAAGAAGATGTTTACAATGCTTCATGATGAAAGGCTCTAGATCTGATAACTTAAACTTAACAACAGCAGTAATGTCGATATTTCTATCTTGTCAAAGGACAACATAGAAATACCAGGTATGATTTATAATAACAAAGTAAAAAAAGAAAAGGGAAAGCTCACGAAGGCACAAAGTCGTTTCGTAGCCTTTTCAATGTTGAATCCTGTAGAAGTATCATTCGTTGTATTAGAAGCACAAAGTCTTCTTAGATACAGCAATTCCTCGAACCACATGAATGATTACAAGAACAAAGTCTTGTAGATCCTTCAACAAAAACCTTCAAACATAAACAAATCCAAATGATAAATGTAACACAAATTTTACATCAACCACTTGAAGCCCTTTCAATCTCATACACTAATCACTACCGATATAATCAAAACATAAGACAATATATTCCAACACAAAGCCTGGTATGCAATCCTCTTCTTTATTGATTAGATCTAGATTCGCAATATTGAACACAAAGTCTCAATGCTTGTTTCAAAGGAGCAGCACTTCATTGCAAAATATCAAAAGGTAACTATTACAAAAGAAATCCCTCTTATTTATAGAAAAGAGGGAATAGCAAAATTAGGGAATCAGATGAGTAAAAATAGGAAACCCTAATCTAACTGAGTGTAATTTATTTCTACGTAATCGCACCTCATATTTTCGGTGCAATTACATTTTACAAAAAGAAATTTAATATGTCAAAAACTATTTACAATATGCAAATTAGGGGACACCAAAATTGATGAAGGCTGGAGACAAAAAGAAGAGTATTGTTCTTTGCACTGGGCGCGGAAGTCTTCATATTTCTTTGTAGTCTCTTGTAGGAAAGTTTTGTCTGGCCCAACTATATAATCCACCAGCGTGTGTATTTTGGTAATCATCTTCTTAGCAGATGAGGAAACCTTTTTACACCTTTGAAGATGAGCCTTGAAACAATCAAGTGAAAGCCACAGATCACACACAATGTGCATGGTGTTTTTGGAAAAACCTTTATCATCCACCAGCTTCATGAAGGCCTCTTTCTACACTTGAATTATCTCACTGAGAGGAAGAAAGGTGTGTTCATCATCAAGGAGATCACCCGGTAACTCTTCCATTCCATTTATTAGAAGAACCTAGTAACCTTCTACATCCTCCTGCACCTGGTGAATGTCATCAGCCAAAAACTTTAATACCTAGATTTTATGTTTAAGCGATTCTTTCACTTCCACATATTTATCCTTGTCAGGTATAACTCCATTCTTCACCAATTTTCTGATCTTGGATTCTTTCATTTTTAGCCATGATGATAAGGCGTTTTCCATTTCATGTAGCTCTTTCACAAGTGATTCTTCCTCTTTATTAAGCTTAGTTTGTAGTTGGGCTATTTGCATTTTCTTTTCACTTGCGGTGGTGATGACTTGTGTCCCATGATCTATGATCTCTTCAATAAACTCATTCAAGACTTTACCCTTGGCTGCAAGCTTCTCTTCCTTTTGTACAGCTGGTTCTTCAACATTCACCAAGGTCATAGATTGGGTATCACCTATTGAAGATCCCACTATGTTTCTCAAGATGTTTGCATAGCGTTCAGCCTTCTCCTTGTATAGGTTTTTAGCCTGCTCCATCTTGTCAAGCCTTCCTGCAAGGGCATCTAATACTACTTGGGTGTCTACTTTAGCACTTTCATTGGTTACCTTCCCAAGTTGTATCCTTTGCACAGTATAATCCTCCATACTTACATCACCCTCTGGTTGTGAAGGAAAACCTACCTCAACAAACTTTTGGCCAGCTTTATCAACATGGAGGCTTGATAGCACCTTAGCCTTTTTCTTATCCTTGATCTTGGGGGGAGGTATTTCTTCTAGGTCCAGCTCATGGAGAGAGATCATCTCCTTCTTGCACTTAGGAACCTATGACACCAACCAAGGAGGGAGGGAAGAAGTATATATATCTCCTGTTACTGCTAATTCTCAAGCTGCAGGGGCTCCCTGAGGAATAGCTGAGATAGTAACTATGGGCGTCATTGTTGTCATTATGGGCCCAGTTGTTTGCATGCCAAGTTGACTCTGCAAAGATTCATTCATGAATCTGTTAAATTCAGCCTCCGAAGAAATGTCAAAAGATGGAGATGACAAACTGGGGATAGAAACTAGTGAACTAGATAGATCATTGATATTTTGTGTTCGATCAACCACAGAAGAAACTGACACAGTTGATACTACTGGTGGGGAAGAAACATCTTCTACTCCTATAACTATGGTAGGAAGAGGAGAAGAAGGAATGGGAGGAACAGGAGATTTAGGAATTGAAGGAGTGTGAGGAAGGCAGACAGGGTCTGGTGAAGATACTTAGATCTCTTCGGTTTCATTCTAAAGAGGGGACAAAATCTTCTCATCCTCTTGGTATTCCTCAACCTCTTCATGAGATTGCTCTTCTTCTTCATTTGATTTGGTTTTTCCAGAGTCTTCATCATCTGATTCTCTGGATTCAAACTCTATATCTCCTCCTTCCTCATCTGAAGATAATTCCTCAAAAACAAGCTCCTTCTCTTCATCACGTGATGTGGTAGCCCTTGTTTCTCGTATTTCAGTGGTCTGTGGAGTATTCTTCCCCACAGTGAACTTGATCCTTGGCCCTTTTCGAGATGAAGAGGGAATTGTGGCCTGTTTGTCTTTGGCGTGGGATTCTAGCAGTGGACTGGATTTTTCTTTGGGAAGCTCACCTTCAGAATATGTCTTGAAGGCTTTCATCTGATGGCCATGCTTGTGAAGCCATTATGTTGTGTTGTGTAGGATAGGGGCTAGCCTTTCCCTCATGTAGGTACATTCTTTTTTGGACCATTGTACTAGAGGTAAAGGCTTCCCGATGATATTATCCTCACCATAGGTAGAATTGAGGATGTCTCCTAGATCTGTGAAATCTTCAGGCAAATCAGCTATATGGAGGGCCCTGATTTGTTCAACTATTAACCTGTAGAAATCCATTTTACGTACATCCTCCTCATCTCTACATTATGCCCATATGTCTTCGAAATGGTAAACATGGATATGACCTTTCTTGAGTTTCTTCTTTACAACTCTGAAGTCAAAGCCACACCTGTACATGTAGGTCTTGATAGTCATTATGCGCATCTCTGCTGAAACATTCTTGGCCTTCTGCACACTTTTGATCGGGTATCTGCCAATGGTTAATGGAAACTTAAAACCTGGCTTATGATTCCTTTGTCGTTCTTTGTGCATTGAAATTAATTGCCTGCACAACTCCATAAGGATCCATTTGTCTAATGGGTACCTGGGAAGCATATAAGGACATCCCGTGAAACAACCTACCCTTATATAAGTAATGGTTGGAAATTGTAGAAAAACACATCCAACCTTGTTGACCGCCTTGTAAGCTTCATCTAATATTCTCTTCTTCTCCAGAGTCGGGTCAAAAGTGAACAACAAAGGAGCAAAGAAAGCATCTGTGACTCTCCTGAAGTGGTGGAAGCTTTCCCTCAGGTTTAATTAGTAATAGTAATCATAGATAGGGGTAGAATGTCTATTACCTTTGGTAGATAAACTAGAAATTCTCATTACTGTTGTTGCGTACATCGGGAAAGAAGTCATATAAAATTTCAAGGTGGTGGGTACCTTAATCAACTGCTCATGGATTTTGTCACTGATTTGTGTTCCCCAATCAATGTGTACTTTCCTCCTTCCGATGATCCGGATATATTCATACATCCAATCTTGAAAATGAGAGGATTCAGACAAACCCTTAACTCTGCTTAACAAGGTAATCATGTCTCTCACATCTTCTTTGAAGTCACTCCTGGGGATTCCCTTAGGCCACCTAGAAACAGCATATCGGGGAGTCTTCAACCATTGTGAGTTGATCAATGTCTTGGCCCTGACTGAATCATTATCAAATATCTCTTGAGCCTTATGGATCGTGATGGGAGTGCACTGTTCCATTTGTGGAACTTTGAAGACTATATCAAAGAATTCACCGTCAAGCCTCATTACAACCTAACCTGCAAAATCTCTCACAGTTTTGTCTTCTTGGATATAGTGAGTAGCAACTTGAAGCAAGAACTCTGTGTGATGAGATGAAGTTGGGAAAGAAGATACCATATGAAGATTGCTATGTACAATGGCCTTCAGATTTTCATCCCATGGCCTTTGTTGGATCCTCTTTACGAAATCTGTCAAATCTTGATGACCGATCTCGGTATCTTTGATCTCATCCACCTTGGACAACACCACAGTCGGAGGGAAAATGCCCTGATACTTATACTTCATCTTACCCTTTGCTTTAGGAGATGGTGGTGGCGTTTCAGTTGACATTTAGGGGAATAGAGACTGATGTATTTCTTATCTCCGAGGACCTCTTGATGGAACTTTGGAAATTAACTACAAGAATGGTGGATTCAGTGTTTGTCAAAAAATACATGCCATACGGGGAAATGTGAAATGAACAGGCGATATGGAGTCACTATGTTTTGGCCGTATGGTACGGAAAACGAGGTGTGAAAATGTGTGTGGAAGCGAAAATGAAGAAAAGATACGTTTCAGGGTGTTAGAGGAAAAATGCAAATTTGGTGCTCGGGCAGTGAAAATCACCGCTCAAGCACCAAAGCGATATTTTATTTTGGTGTCGAGGCGGTGAAAATCACCGCTCGAGCACCAGGGTGAGACTAAGTGTCGGCAATGTCAGTCTCAAGGCGGTAAAAATCACCACTCGAACACCAAACGTCAAAAGTTGAGGAGTGTCATGACGATGATTTTCACCGCCCAAACACTCGAGTATTTCTGTGAGTGGGTCTCATGGCGGTGAAAATCATCGCCAAGACACCAGTTATGACTTTTAACTTTTGTGCGACGGCGGTAAAAATCCTCGCCTGAACACCAATGCATGAAAAACAAAATGGCGATGTGTCTTGGGGGCGGAGAAATCCTTTGCCACGACATTTGTAGGGTTGGGAGATAAAAACGACAGGATTTTGTTAAGGAGAAACAAACTGATGCGAGGGTAGAAGCAAAGAGAAAGGAAAAGACTAAGCGACAAAAAGGTGAAAGAATAACGCCTAAGACTGACGAGAAATGAAAAGCTTTCAACAAAATTAAAGAAAGAAAGCTGACAAAAGGAAACGAAAATAAAACACGAAGAAGATACCTCGATGGTGCGATAACCAGGTGAAGATTACTGTGAAAACCGCGCGCTGGAGGTAGAAACCAAGGTTTGATCTCAAGGGAAGCGACTTGTGATAACACGGGAGTGATATGTGGAGAGGAGTCTAAAAGCAAACATGCAAAAATAACTCATGTTTGAGTTAATAACCTAAAAAATAACTTAAATCGCGGGCATTGAATGCGGCAATCTAACTCGACTTCAACTAGCAAATAGGTGCTCGGGCGGTGAAAATCACCGCTCGAGCACCAAAGTGTTCGTAAAAGTTTAGGTGCAACGGCGGTGATTTTCACCACTCGAGCACCAAGAGCTAAACTTAGACTAGGTGCAACAGTGATGATTTTCACCGCTCGAGCACCGAGAGCTAAACTTAGACTAGGTGCAACGTCGGTGAAAATCACCGCTCGAGCACCAAAAAAAAAGGAAAAAAAGACTTAACTCCTAGGTTTGAAAGGAGTCAAACTTTAAACTCGAAACTCGAGCCTATCGTCACCTACTCGGACTAGGTAAGATTAGAGACCTCGTAAAACAAGTTTGTCTCGTTTTGCGTGCTTGAAACACACAGGCCTAAGAAACAAACTGATTTCGTAGGGGGGTTATCCGTGAATCGAGCGCTGCTAGATTTTGTGATAACACACTGGATAGCCTACGATATGAGCTAATCCACTTTCAAACACCATATGTCCCAATGTAGATTTATTCCCTTCTTCCATAGCTTTCCAAAAATCTTGTATGCTAATTTGTCCCAATTTTGTATCTGAGATCTTTGGAAGTCACAGCCTTGATATTTGTATTAATTTTTACAAAAGATTTGTAGCACTGATGAAAAACTACAATCTACTTGGCAAGAAAACCGCTTCTTGTAATGCCAAAAAATAAGTGATGATGAGATTCATTTGTGACAATTACAAATATCTACACTCACCAAGAAACTTTATTTCGATCTCAGCTTATACATGCACTATCAATCAAAATTTATTAAATTCACCTTCCTTGCAGCTACTTGATTAAATAACCCTTTATCCACATACAAATCTGCCCTTCAACAAATACATTGTGTGACTATTCTTTTCTATACTTCCACATTTTCTATACAGGCAGCAAGAATACTAGTTTCACGACTTCACTGTGGATAGCGTGTGATCATTACAGTCCATGTGACCACATTAGCAGGCTCTTTCTTATATTACCACACTGCATACATGATTACCAAGGCACCTGCAACTAAAACATCTAAAATAAATACCCTCCACTATGCTTTCATGAATATCGATACCCAGTTCCAAAATCTTTCATTTGGCACAAGTTTGGGAGGATGCTAGCAAAGGTTGTAGAATTTGGCTTCACTCCTACCAAAAGCATTAACTTGAAGGTCTCTACAACCTTTTCAACAAATCAATTTTATGTATATCCTACAATCATGCGAGTCCATCGCTACAAGGCATTCTGTCAAATGATTCAGGCACTTTGTCTATGATTCCACATTTTTACATGCGTCTCCAGCAGGGATGCCTTCAAGGTATATTGTTAAACAGTTCACACGTTTTCCCTATACTTCCAATTCGTGTCAAATATGTGCATGAGATAACATCTCTTTGGGTTATTCTGTCAAACAATGATTTTGCTTTATCTACACTTCCACATTTTGGATCATGCATTCTTTGCACTCATCGCATGACATTATGTCAAACAATTTGCATACCTTGACTCTGTTTCCTGCCCAGAGCAATGAGAACGCAACTCTTGACATTATGTCAAACAGTTTACATGACTTGTCTAAATTCCATCAACAAATCTATTTTGTGCCTCTACTGCGAACTAAACCTGCCTCAAAGGTTTATGATGCCTTTTCCACTAATCCATGCATGCCTACAATCATACGATCCAAGAGATCACGGCTCCTTTGAAGTAATTTGTCAAACAGTTTACATGTCTTATTTACGTTTCCTCATACCTTCATTTGCCCAGTTAAT
The DNA here is from genome assembly GCA_007115665.2 of Sequoiadendron giganteum. Lineage (NCBI taxonomy): Eukaryota > Viridiplantae > Streptophyta > Pinopsida > Cupressales > Cupressaceae > Sequoiadendron > Sequoiadendron giganteum. The sequence goes on from CM021104.1 coordinate 133,977,194, forward strand.
TTCTCCAGCTTTGCGTACATCTTGTTGGTGGGGTTGTGGGACTTGATCTTATGCCTTGTATAAATGCATTTTCTTGAAATTTTGTATGGATTTTTTTAGCAAACCCATTTTGTGCACTGCTCGCGAACATTGTATCCCATGAGATGACATATTTTTTGAGGTATTATGTCAAAAAATTAACTGTCTTTGTACATTTTGGATCAAACATTACATGATATTCCACCTCTATGGATTGAATTTGCTCGAAAGTTCTTGATGCCTCTTCAACAAATCTATTCGGTGCCTAACTTGTTGCTAACATCACCTTCTTAAAATACCTTGTCTTTGAAGGCATTTAGACAAACATGTTGTGCCGTTGTCTTGGTTCCACATTTGCATGCAGGTCTGTCGACACATAAAGCGTTCATTGTGCCTTTATACCGAACAACTGCATTTGCATAAAATTTTCTAAGGATTTCTCAACAAACCAATTTTGTGTGCAGCCTGCAATCATGCTCTCATACTCTGAATAACTACAAGACATGAGAAGAATCCAAAGTTTTCATTACTCTTTGATGTATGTCATACCCTCAATTGATTGCACTCCAATGTTGCCTATACTGCAACATCTAAACTGGATCCAAATTGCATTAGATTATTTAGCCATGATATTCTTACCATGCTACAGAGTTGACCAAGGTGCATATTGAGGAAGAGCATCCATAACAGTTATTGAATCAGGGTTTAAACCTTAGCAGTTGCATATCACAAAAGAATGTCAAAGCTTCACATAGGTAGTTACAGGAACCAACTCTCTCATTTATGTTAAAAAACATTGAGGTTAGAAAGTTAGGGATTTTGAGCATTTGAGGTTAGAAAGTTAGGAGTTTTAAGCGTTTGAAAATTTGAGGTTAGAAAGTTGGGAATTTTGAGCATAGGTTAGAAATTAGAGAAAAAGTGTACAATTAAAGTCCAAATTCTAACTTGCTTAGTTTTTGGTAACTTCACAACCTCTCCACTATCATTATTTTCTTTGATCAATTTAACTTTCTTTTGGCTCAACAACCTTTTAAATCTCTCATTAAACCATGCCTTGTGAAAGTTTTTAATCTTGCGAGTATATTAATAAACTTCATGACATGCTCTGGAGGTTGAGAGAGAGAAAGAAACATAATTTTTGACTAAATCAACACTTTTCCATGAAACTTTGCTAGGTCTATAAGAGTATCGTTATTACCAAAACCTAGAAATATAATTTGGCCTAAAATATTCAAGCTTTAATATCTCAAAAATCGAGAAGTAGGTTGATATGAAAATTGGCTACATTTAGCTTGATGTCATCAATATCATCTCCATAAAATGAATTTGCATGAACTTTAATATTTATTGAAATTTAATTGTTTTCATGGTTTTCACCAATGCACATAACCAATTTCAAGTATAAATGGAACAATATATAATCATTCTCTAATTTGGTACTTGATATAGAGTTTGACATCAACATTTTTTTCAATCAAGTGGGACTATGATGTTTTGAGATAGGTTCGATAAACTATGTTTGAGAGATGCAACTCAACTAACTTATGATAAGGCTTTCGGATAACAACTTTGACTATGTACAAATCATCTTAATAATGAGTTCGATGCAAAAGTTTGAAAATTGATCTAGTCAAAAATGGAGGTAACAAATCCTAAGAAGAGTCACCTTCTAAAATTTTGGAGTTTATCCTATAAAATAACCCCACATTTACAATATTTCCCATTTTTGGTGTGGTTTATATTCAAAAATAAAAAAATATCGATAGTTTTTGGCACACCTAATGGGACACAAAGCATAATAAGCACATGATTAGAAGTCAAATTGAATGAGTAGGAGATGAACCACAAGGTCAATCTTAGCCAATAGCCCTAATCTCTTGATTCCTCCATTGGTGAATGCTTCTCAAAGAAGGGTAGCTCAACCAAATCCACTACCTTTTTTGTTGGCTACTCTAAGGAATTTCGCTAAGTAGAATAATGGTAGCCCTTTGATTCCAACAAATGCTCTCGAAGCTCTTCCAAAATTCACTAGGGAAGACTCAAAAACTATTGATGAACATCTACAAGATATAGCAGAGATCTACATAGTCCATCATGCAATGGAGGAAAACATTTTCCTAAGATTATTGGCAACTTCCTTAAAGAAAAGGCTCTTGATTGGTATGGATCCCTCTAATCCCATTCCATTCGCACATGGGATTAGTTAGGGAATAATTTCTTTGAAATATTTAATGAAAAGGGAGAGAGATCATTGTTGCTAAAATAATTCCAGTAATTATCAAGTGCGAACCATAGGTGACAATCACATATTTCAATACATGGTTCCACAAGACCTGGTAGAGCACTCCAACCATAGCAAGACCACTAGTGGGTATGACTAATTTTTATCTTAAGGATTTTAACTCAAATATTTATCTTAAATTCAACCATTGGCGGGAAAAACACTTTTGACAACATATGGTTTGGAAGTTAGAGCAGAGAAAATCCTTATAAATGTTGTGAAACTACCTCCTATACCTTATAGGAAGGGTAAACTACCTTTGTATATGTCTTTCAAGAAATTTCACTGTGAAAATTGGTTGATACATTCCACTTGAGTGGTCTCAACTTATTCTTAGATCTAAATATGGTTTTAAAATGAAGGTATTATCAGAGGCACTTCATAAGGAACATATCACTCATGAAGTGATATGAGTCCTTGTTCCAACTCATACCATTTAATCAAATGATGGAAATCATAACATGGAACTCATTAAATGGGAACCTATGTTAAATAGTTGAACTAATCGAGAAGAAGAACTTATGTTTGAGTCCATGCAAACCGGCATGTTTAGTAATTTTGATTCAACATACCTAGGGTCATATGTGATTTATGATGAGGAATAGTCAATCCCTAGAGTAATCAGTCCATCTAAAGAATCAATTGTTGGCACTTGTAAATCTTCACAACTTTGGAAATTGTATTTTTATGGTGTGATATATGTCAATGGTTTAGGAACATGTATTTTCCTCATTTCTCCCCAAAGGAAGAAGATAATCAAGGATTTATTTGTTCAATTTAGTTGCCCCAATAATGAAGTAGAATATGAAGCTTGTTGCAAGGTGTGCGCCCTTGGTCTCCTTGGTTGTTCAACGTGGCACTTGGGATTCATGACATGGTTTAACCGCCTCCCGTGGATCTTAACTCTGGCTTGTATCAGGCATTGGCAAGTTGATCTTTTGGTGCAACGACAAGGCCAACAATTGGTATCAGAGCTGGTCACGGGTTTGAATCCCTCACTTGCACCAAGGGGGGATTGTTGCAAGGTGTGTGCCCTTGGTCTCCTTGGTTGTTCAATGCAGCACTCGAGATTTGTGACATGGTTTAACCGCCTCCCATTGATCTTAACTCTAGCTTGTATCAGGCATTGACAGGTCAATCTTTTGGTGCAACGATAAGGCCAACAAAGCTTTGGTGCATGGTCTCCTTTTAGCAGAGAAGATGGAAGTCAGACAATTGTAAGTGTTTGGTGATCCATAATTATTTGTCAAACAAGTTATAGGAATAACCACAATAAAGTTCATGTCAAAATGAGCTCATATTGTCATAGGGTATGGGATTTATTTGAAAATTTTGAAGCATTGATTATTGAAGTGATTCCTAGATCTTAGAAATATAGAAGAAAACATAATGAATTGTATTGGGTCATAGTTTGACCCAACAAAGGATCTTCTTGAGAATAAAGATGCATTGATGTTAATTATTCAACCTTTTATTATTTATAATAGAGATAATTGGCAAGTCTTCAATAATGATGCTCAAATTGCCTCGTTTCTATAATAATCTAGTGAATTTGCAAATTAGCTACAACCTAAGATTGAGGAAGCTTACAAAGAGCATATAATACAATTAAAATTAAATAAATTACCTAAAGGGTTGAAAACCCTTGAAAACTTGTTTGGCCTAGATGATGCTAAGATGGATAAAAGGAAGTTTTTTTCTAGTAAAGGGGACTACACAAAAATAGAAGCTGGCAATGGAAGGAAATTCAAGGTAGGAAGTATGTTGATTTATTTTTGTAACAAATATGACAAGGTAATGGATTGGAATTATGAAGATCTAAAAGGATATAATAAGGAAATTGTCCAAAGTAAGATTATTGATTCAAATATTATTTTTCCTATCAAATACTCAACAGAGGTGTCAAATTTAGTTCCTATTAGGAGGAATAATGGTGAAATAAGACTTTGTGTTGACTTTAGATACCTAAACACCTCAATTCCCTAAAATATCACTACCCACTTCTCTTAATGGAACAAATACTTTAAATAATTGTTGAATCATAAAGGCACTTGATGGTTTGTTTGGATATAATCAAGTTCGTATTAAAGAAGTAGATCAATATAAAACCATATTTATTACAAAATGGGGTATATTTCTTATGCCAAAATTTAGTTCAGTCTTTCAAATGTTGGAGCTACCTTTCAACATGTTATGTATATCACATTCAATGAGTTGATAAATAAGATTATCTTGATTTATTTAGACAATCTCACAATTTTCAAAATTAAAGGATGATCATTTTGATAATTTAGAAAAACAATTAGAGGTGTCAAGGATTTGGGATCTCACTAAATCCTAAGAAATGTGTGTTTGGAGTACCACAAGGTAAACTTTTAAGACATATCATCTCAAAACAAGGGATCTCTATAGATCTAAATAAAGTCAAAGATATTATGGATTTACCCTTGCTAGTGAACAAAAAGGATGTGCAATATTTCCTAGGAAAGATTAATTTTGTGGGGTAGATTCATTTTAGATTTTATCAGATTAGTCCAACTCATCACCTTGATGCTCAAGAAAGATCAAGATTTCAAATGGACCTCTAAGAGAAGACAAGCTTTTGAAAACATTAAAAAGGCCATATCAACAACACTCATCTTGGTTAATCCTAATTTTTCAAAGGATTTTATCATATATGTATATAGAGTTAACCACAGTATAGTAGCATCATTGAATCAAAAGGATGAAACAAGAAAAGGAGAAAATCCTATTGCTTTCAATTCTAGGACCATGAAAGATTATGAGATTAAGTATATATTTTTTTTAAAGCAAGCTTATGATCTAGTCAAAGCTCTCAAAAATCTTAGGCACCTAATATCATTAAATAAGTTCATTATCTATGTGGCTCACCAAAGTGTATGTGAGTACATCATGGAGGAAGAAATCGCTAAAAAGAGGGAAAATTGGATTACCAAGATTCTAAAATATGATATTGAGGTAAGGCCTACTAGTCTTATTAAAGGAAGATCCCTCTGTGAGCATATAGCTTAGAATAAAGACTCAATAATAGAAAATGATCAAACACCATAAATAGTTTTGGTTAATCAAAAGGAAGAGTTAGAGTTTGGATTAAAGATAGGTTATTTTTCATAGAGATAAAAAATTACCAAGTCACCTTCCTCCTTTCAAAATAAGATTCTATAGGCTTCGAGGATCTAATTTTTTCATAATCAACAATGTCCATTTTATAAGAAATTTTAATGGAATACTTCTTAGATGCATAAAAAATGAAGTAGTCAACCAAAAAAAAATCCATTATGGGACATCTAGTAGATATTTCTCATCAAGAACAATAAAATAATATTATATGTGCAGGGTATTATTGGCTATCAATCTTCTCAGATTGCCATAAATTGGTTAGGAAAATTCATCAATGTCAATTTTATATTTGGAAACGAAGAAATGTCACTCTACCTAAAAGGGGTTGTCAAGGTTGGGTGGGACTAGAAGGTTCTCGGGCAAGTATGGTCGGTCCCAAAGCAAGGTTGGGTGGGAGGCAACCCCTTTTGTCCCCCCACCCGCCCCTTTTGGGGAGAGCCATTTTCTCAGCGGGGACTAGACTTCATTGGAATGATAAATCTAGCTTCAATTGTAGGTCATAAATGGATTCTAATAGCCATAGATTACTTCACAAGATGGAGTGAAGCAAAACAATTAAAAGAAGAAACATAATTTAAGGTGGTGATGGAGCTTCTTGAAGATATTGTCATCAAGTTTGTCTCTCTTCATACAATCATGTCAAATAACACCAAAGTGTTCTTAGGATCCAAAAAATTAAATTATTTTCCAAAGAATTTTATTTTCCTAAAGACTTATTCAAATTATTATCCTTAAGGAAATAGTCTGGTAGAATCAACAAATAAGAATTTGATCCAATTGATTAAGCAAATAGGGTCAAAATATAAGAGGTAATGACATAATAACTTTAAAACAACATTATGGGCCAATCAAATCACCCTAAAAAAAATCATAGGAACATCCCCTTATGATTTAGTATATGGAAAAAATGTTATGATATCATTGGAAATTCCTACTATTTATTTGACCAAAAAACTCCAAATCATAAAAAAAAATCAATAAGAGTTTGAATTATAGAATTGATGGAGCTTCAAGAAAAGTGAGATTTAGCATTTAGTTTTATGGATAATCATTGAAAAATGATTAAGCGATGGCTCAACCAATAAGCCTCTAATCCAAACTTTAAGATAAGAGACTCTATTTTAAAGTGGGAAGAACTAGTTGCTAAAAAATGAAAATACTTTCAACTCCTTATGGAGTGGTCAATATAAGATTGTGGCTTGTAAGCAACATAATTCTTATGAGTTAGAGAATTAAGCTAGTGAGTTGCACAAGATTCTAGTGAATGGAATTTTCTCGAATTATCATAACTAGATATATGAGTCTAACCTTGTACATAGTTAGATTAGATGTTGTGTTTTCTTTCTTTCTTTCTTTTTTCTTTTTTTTATTTTTATTTTTTATGGATAGTTATTTTTTCTCACCTCTTTCAAATAAGCGCTTGCATGTGCTTAGGTTTGGAAAGTTTGGAAATGGGTTCCTTAATATTAAGGGGATTTTTCTCTATTTGTACCTTTCCTTAAGGTATTTCATTAGGAAAGAGGTCACAACATGCAAGGATCGACTTTCAACCTCAATGGTGAGTAAATCATACATGGATCTTGGTCCTTAAGACAATAGGATAGATGTAAAACCTAATTAAAATGATTTGAAATGTTCAAATTAAATGAATTATTAAACCTAGAACATGAAATGCAAATTCTTGAAAGTACATAAACTGCAATCATAATTTGTATGTAGATTCGAGAAGGGTTAGGACACGTGTACTTGTCACCAAAAGTTGGTTTTGAGCTCTATTGAAGGACAAGTTCACCCTTGGGTGAATGGTTCCTAGTTAGGGCTTCTAAATATACTTTTTATAGTCCTTGTATGATGGATCTTAGCTTTTATTTTGCATAGGTTCCACTATTGGAAAGTTAGAAATAAAGTTTGCAACCTAGTTTTTTGTGGCTTGACAACAATGATGACAACTTATGCAACAATGGAAAATTATTCTTCAATATCTTTAATCCTTCTTCAACCTAAAAATCTACACATACAAAGAGAGGGAAAAATTGTTTTGTTTGAATGGCAGTTTGCCTTAGTCAAACCCCAAGTTTGGTAATTAAACCTTGATAGAAAGATAATGATGATGGAGAAGGAAATGATGAAAGAGAACTTGCTTGCTACAACTCACCAAACCTTAAATGGATTCCCTTAGAGGATTGAAGACTAACATATCACTCCAAGGATTTGGATCTTTCTAAATTGGCTTGATAGATTGCTTGATTTGATGCTTGAATGCTTGAAAACCTACATCACAATGTTAGCTTCAAAATATGGCATGAATAAGCATGAACATTGACATAATGTTAGGATCTTTATTTCTATTGTAGATGACTAATAATACTGCTCTTGAATTCTCTTGACAATAATATTTTCTTCTCAAAAGTTGCTTCTTAAGTGTTAGATTTGAAATGATAAAAAGACCATATTTATAGGTGTTTATCTAATTTCTCGAAAATTAGATTCCAAAAGCCAATAATTGTAAATTGAATTTGAATCATTAAAATTCCACCAAAAACATATTAAAAAATGGGTCTTAGGACTTAAAGGGGACCCATTCAAGGGTGAATGGGTCTTGCCTATAAGCCTAGGACACACATGCTCCAATGTGATTTAATTACTGATCGCATTAATTAAATGTCGATTTCCCTTTCGACAGATGAAAATAATAAGGCTTTGGAATATATAATTTGGAAAATTAGAAGCTTAATTAAGTTTAATAAATTAAGGAACTCAAACATAGTGTGAAATTGTAAAGGTATATAATTTTCTACACTACAAGGTTTAGTTCCATATTGCTTTTGGATGAAGGATTTTTCCAGTTCTCACAAGTGTCACTTTTCCTTTGAATCACAATAGAAAATAAATATATACAAGTTTCAAAAACTCATTAGAATGACAATTCAACTACTTGATTGCATGGAAATTAAAATAAGATATCATCGAAGATATAACCATGATGTGAAAACAACTAATTATGGTAGAAAAGGAGTTTTGAGTGCGCGAGAAATTGTTTCTAACAATTGGCATTGATTGGGCCTTTCTAAACCATTCATTTCACACAAGGATATTGTTTATAAATGGAAAACAAGGAGCATAGTAAAACATATTTGTGAAGTATTGCCAATATTTTTAATCATATTTATATTTTGTATAGTTTTTGCCTTTGAAACAACTTTGAGAAAATAAAATGGATCTACAGGGACAAGCCTCAAGCAATAAAATACCTAGGAGAATGAGGAGTTCATTATCTTGATAGCCTCAAGACCCACCTTCTATACTAGGAACTAGTAAGGATTATGTTGCTACCCCAACTCAACCAAAGACCAATTTCCCTAATGTAAAAGAGGTAAAGAAAGGAATATGCAAACATCCAACTTAATTATTTGACCCTATATACCATATTTTTGTACAAATATTTTAAAAACACAAAGACATCGAGAGAATACATGCATGACAATCAAATTTAAGGCAAGAAATGTTGAAACATTTGGGATAAAAATATGGAACTCCATATTGGCTCAATACATGGTCCCAATCATCCACCCATATTATGATTCGGTAGATGTGTGTGTCAAGTGTTTTGACTCAAGCATAAGGACCATCAAAGGACTTGAAATCTTCAAGTATTTGTTGATGCTAATTCTATTAAGGATATGATTAAAATAGACTATGACCCAACAACATATTTTTGCAGTCAGACAAAACTGCAAAATATATGAGAAATAAGAAACAAATAAATTTTTTCACAATAAAGAGCTTCGTTTGGATGAAAATAACATTGTGATACCTCCACTTCCTATAGATTTTCCAAAATTTACATAAGACATATAATAAACTTGTTTTGTGTTGGCCTTCATTTTTTATCTTGATGATGATAAGAGTGTCTATGAATTTTAGCTAGGAGCTACTTTTAGACACAAGTACATTCCTTGAAGGAAATATTTCAAGATGGATTTCTCATGTCATAACTAACCAACTATGTTTCCAACTAAAAATTTCAATCATCAACAAGTCTTCAAGGATTCCTCTTTTATGCTACATTTGATTCTACATAAAAGTTCATATTTCTTCTAGTCAACTATGCATTTAGCCATGGTTGATGACTTAGTAGATCCTCATAAGATCATACCAATATCAACCTAGAATCATACCCTTTCACACACTTCTAGTTATTATGAATTTTCAAATAAAATCCTCACTCCAACACTCATTGACTTGATTCAAGAAGATATTACTTTCAGAGTAAGTGAGAGGAAATAAAGTTTCATGGCCAATAATCATATCCCATGTGATCAGTTCTTTGAGGCCCATTATACTATGAGTAAGGTACATGGTTTTAAGGAGGAGTTTTTTAGACTCTCAAAGGTCTTAACAATATGATTTTAGCAATAGAGTTGGTATGCCAACTTGATATGATCGATTTTGAGTATAGTGTTGGATGCAAGAAGAAGGCCATTTTTTACATACCATTCTCCAAAGTGGAATTAAATTAAATAAGTGAGGAGTGGAACATTTTTTGGCAATGAAGTTAATTGAATTGGGCCTTGATATCATTAAGGATTATTTGCCATATTATTTTATTGGGTTTATGGAATCTTGGATAGCTAGGTTGAAGACCAAAGAAACATTTGTAGATCAAAGTTTCCCAACCATTGAAGCTAGGAAATCCCCAATTTTTTATTCACCTTACATGTATGTTGATCTCAATGAGATCCCTATGAGGCCACATCCTATTTGGGAGTGATCTTGTGCATGATATGATCCCTCTAAGATTATAACTCACAGTATTAAGAGAGATCTGAAAAACGATGATTAGAATGAAGAAAAAATTAAAGCCTATTGGAAATATAAGCAAGAAATAGCAAAGCCAAAGATAAATTTTGGAGAGATGAGACCTAGAAAAAATTTGTTGAAAGGAAAAGCAGAGGTGCGGAATACGCTTTCCTAATGCTAATACCTCATAGGAGAAGTACAAAAACCATCATTTAAAAACTTTCTTGCGTTTAAGATGCACAAACACAGTATAATAGGAAGAATAGAAATAAAACATACACACAGAGATAACACCAGATATACGTGGGAAAACCCTTTCGAGAGAAAAACCCACCACACCAAGAGAAGTCACTTTGTATTACAGTAAACAGATTACATACAAAGTTCACAGACCTCACTCTCTAATAGTTAGCTCACAGCAATAAACCTCAGTGTGAATGCACTCACTGTTACAATGCTCTTATAGCATACAATCAATTTATCATCGTCACCTTAGTAACTTTTACAATAATTTGACTGTGAAATTATTACAATCAACAACCAATCAGTTGTCTTTAATATACACCTTCTCACTGACAAACAAATTTGATCTCTTCCTGTCCAAGTCGCCCTGCAATCATGCATCGAGTCGTCTTGCATTAAATTTTACTTCCTATAATCAGATCTTGTCACCCATCGAATCGGGTCTAGTAGTTAATCCTTTCACCGCTTTAAGCAATCGGCCAATCAATTGTTGATTTACAATAGCGATGTAAAATCAAAGAGTCTTATCGTGCCACATGTCGTAAGGTTACTCGTCCATCACTTTGACCGTTGAGTCATACCTTCCATCCAAGCACTGACCACCTTCTACCATCCCATTGCAAGCCTATTGACCAGCTCTCATAGTAATGTGGTGTAGCACACTACCGCCCAACTCCATCAAGGTCTTTGCAATTTGGCGGTATGCACACCACACCACTATAACCGAGCAATGATACCACCACAGTATGGCGGTAGGCACTCAACCACTAGTTTTCCACCTTCAGTGCGCTACTGTCGAACCTTGCATAACCCTCCATGGTAGGGAGGTAACAATCTGCATCGACCGGCATGGCTTACCACGCTACCGTGCCATGGCCAAAAGGCCATCGCTATATGGCGGTAAACATTCTCGCTAACTGCCATGGTCTACTATGCTACCGTGCCTTCACCGAGTGACCCCCGTGGTAAGGCGGTAAGAGATAATGTCAATCGCTCAATTCATCGTGCCACCATTGAACAATGAGGAGTCTATCACGGTATGGTGATAACACTGCCCAACCATAGACCGAATGAAGAGGCTTGCAATAAGGAGGTAAACCGTGCAACTGCGCCTCCAAGAGATGCTCCCAGCGGTATAGTGGTAAAGGCCAAAAATGAAGGAAATCTGCCAAGTCTTAAATAGAGGTTCCAAGCCAGAAGTTGAGGCACCTATTTCCAACAATCTCCCACTTGACAAAGACTTATTGGCTTCCTCTAGACTTCAAATTTATTGACGATCATAGGCCCCAAGGCCCATCGAGCTTGCACACTAACAAAGCTTGTCTATGCTCACTGGCTTTGTCAATGCATCCACAACATTCTTCAAAGTATCCACCTTTTCTAAACTGACATTTCTATCCTCCACCATATACGTCGCAAAGTGATATTGCACATCGATGTGCTTCATCCTGGCATGGAAAGTAGGATTTTTCACCAAGCAAATGGCACTCTGACTATCACAATAAATAGTAATCTTTCCTACATCAAAACCAATATCAGAACATAAATGACTGAGCCAAACAACTTCTTTGTAGGCATGTGTTGCTTTCATGTATTATGCCTCCATAGTGGACAAAGCGACTACAGTCCGTCACTTGCTCATCTAGCTAATTGCACCACCATTCAACATGAAAGTATATCCACTGGTGGATATTCTGCTGGCAATGTCCCCTACCCAATCAGAATCTACATATCCATGAATGTCGAGAGTCCTCTGTGATCCAACCAAATTTCCATGGTAACACAAAGCATATTCTGAAGTTCCCTTTAAATATCTAAACACTCTTTTCACAGCATCCCAATTTTTCCTTCCTGGATTTTCCATAAATCGACTAAGTACTCCCACTGCTTGGGCAATTTCTAGTCTTGTATAGACTATTGCATACATTAAACTTCCAACAACACTTGAATAAGGCACCCTAGTCATATCCTCTATCTCAGTAGCATATTTTGGACAATCTTCAATAGATAGCTTTGTTCCCTGCAAAACTGGAACAACTAGCTACTTGCAATCATTCATACTGAATCTCTTCAGAACAATGTTAACATACTTTCTCTAGCTAACCCAAAGCTTTCTACTCATTTTGTTTCTGGTTATTTCCATACCCAGAATATACCTTGCTGCACCCAGATCTTTCATTTTGAACTTTGCAGACAACTAAGACTTAAGATTATAAATCATAGTCTTACTATTTCCTATGAACAACATATCATCCAAGTACAGGGTAATAATAAGCACACAATCATTTTCAGATTTGTAATACACACAATGATCAAATTTTGATCTCACAAATCCCATAGACAACACAAAAGTGTCAAACTTCTGGTACCACATTCTAGGTGATTGTTTCAAACCATATAGAGATTTCTTTAACTTGTAGACCAAACTTTCTTTACCTTTCTCAACGAAGTGCTTAGACTAGGACATATAAATGTATTCTTCCAGCTCTCCATGGAGAAACGTTGTTTTCACATCCATTTTTTCAATCTCTAAGTCATATGCAACTGCAAATGACAACAAAAATCTGATAGATGTCAACTTAGCTACAGGGGGAAAAATTTCTCCATAATCAATTCCCTCTACCTGGGAATACCGCTTTGCAACCAACCTCACTTTATACTTTTCAACACTGCCATCTAGACCAGTCTTCTTCTTAAATACCCATTTACAGTCAACAGGCTTTCTCCCTTCAAGAAAAGGTACCAAATCCTAGGTTTCATTCTTTTTCAATGATTCCATTTCTTCATTCATGGCTTCCAACCAGGAATTTGAATCAGACAAGCTAATTGCTTCCTTCACGGTCCTAGCCTCATTAGTGCAAGTAATCAGAGCATAGGAATAGTTCGAATCCAATATAGAGAAACCATACCTATCAAGTAGTCATTTTTCACATGTAGACCTTGTTACTAACTGAGGTTGTGGTTCTTCTTCTTTAGAACTCTCAAAGCTGCTAGAGCTCTCCTCGGTTTTAGGTACACCATGTAGTTCCTCTTTTTCTGGACTTTGTGGAATTTCAACTACATCATTCTTCTTTTCTCTTTGATCTGTCTCTAACTATGAATTAGTTGTTGAAGGTTTTAGCTCACAAAATACTACACTTCTGCTATACAAAACCTTCTTAGTATCAGGATTCCAAAGCTTGTATCCCTTCACACCAACACCATAGCCGATGAAGATACATTTAATAGCTTTGTTCTCCAACTTAGATCTCTTCTCATTTGGCACATATGCATATGTCTCACAGCCAAAGACACAAATATGTCTCAGAGAGGGCTTCTTACCAGACCACACTTCCAAAGGTGTCTTATCAACAAGAGCAGAGCAAGGTGAATGATTTACCAGGTAACATGTTGTAGCCATAGCCTCAGCCCAAAAATTATGCTCTAGACCAGCACTGCTCAACATAATCCTCGCCCTTTCCATTAGCGTCCTGTTCAACCTTTCAGCAACTCCATTTTGTTGTGGAGTATAAGGTGTAGTTTTATGCCTTTTAATCCCATGGTCTTTACAATATCTTTCAAAATCTGCAAAACAAAACTCACCGGCATCATCCGTCCTCAGACATTTAATTTTCCTTCCAGTTTGATTCTCTGCCAATTTTTTAAACTCTTTAAAATGACTGAACACTTCTGATTTACTTTTAAGGAAGTACACAAATGCCCTTCTCAAATAATCGTCAACAAAAGAAACATAATATCTAGACTCCGATAATGAAGGAACATTCACTAGACCAAACACATCAGAATGAACATAATCTCGTACACTAGAATATTTATGAGGACTCGAATAAAATGAAACGCGATGTTGCTTTCCATAAATGCAGTGTTCACAAAAATTGAACTCAAGGTTACAATCAACAAGCCCTTCAACAAGATTTTAATTTTTCAAGGTTTTTAAACCTTTCTCACCTATGTGACCGAGTCTATGATGCCACAACATAGTCTTCTATGCTAGGATTTTCACCTCCAAGGAATTTGCATCCATAGGAGCATCATTCGTCTTCTCTTCACGAGCAGCTTTGCCTGACTTTACAGAGACATTGTTACATTAAATAGGACGTGCATCCAACTTGTATAGAGTGCTAGTATGTACACCCTTATCCAACACCATTGTGCCTCTAGCCATCTTACATCCTTTACTCGAGAAAGAAACTTCCACACCAGCATCATTAAGCTTACTGACAAAAAGTAAGTTACGAGCTAAACCTGGTATGTGTAGTACATCACCAATCCCTTTGATTCTTCCATCAGGGAATTGTATTTTGACTCTTCCACGACCAACAATCTCTAGTGTTGAATCACTTGTTAGGTACACCTTTCCACCATCATACTTTTCGTACTTAGTGAACCACTCTTTGTGAGACGTCATGTGGAAAGATGCACCTGAGTCAACCAGCCAAACATCATCTGATGCCTAAGTCGCCAAGGCTACAATGAAGACATCTACATCACTCTAAGAAGAGTCATTGTCTAAAGAGTTATTCTTCTTCTTCTCCTCCTCCTTACAATCCTTTCAGATATGACCAGGTTGCCCACAGTTCCAAAATTTCACCTTGGAATTTTTACCAAGAGACTTTGATCTCCCTTCAGATTTGGATTTAGACTTCTTTTCCTTCTTCTTACCTTTCTCCTTTGATCTACCTCGAACAACAAGGGCCTCTTTGGCCATCTCTGAAGACTTCCTCTACATTTCTTCTGACAGCAATGAGGCAACCACGTCATCCATCTTGAAAGTAGTTGTACTTCTAATAGCCATTACCAAATGGTCCCAAGTGTCAGGTAACGAACACAACAAAAGAATGCAGAGATCCTCCTCCTCTATCTTCACACCCATAGACGCCAACTGAGCAAAACTCATATTAAATGAGTTCAGATGGTCTGCAACAGATGCTCCTTCTTCCATCTTCAAGGAGTATAACTTCTTATTTAGGAATAACTTATTCACTAGAGACTTTCCCTAATAAATGTCACCAAGCTTCTTCCATAATGAAGCTGAAAACTTCTCCTCATGAACATTTAGGAGTACATAATTGGCCAGACAAAGTCTTATCAAGCCTCTAGATTTTCTATCTGCAAGATCCCAATCTTCTTGTTTCATATTTTGTGGCATAGTTCCAGACACAACAATCCAGAGGTCTCTAGCCACCAACAAGTCTTCCATTTTGAGTTTCCACAACTCAAAATTGCTGCCATTGAATTGTTCAATTTCTACTCCCCCTGAAGTACTCGCCATCTCAAACAGAAAATGGTTCTCACTTTGTAAGACTCCCACTAAAACAAGATTAACACAAAAAACTAGCCCTACTAACAAGGATAACACAACTAGCCAGGCTCTGATACCACTTGAAATGAAAAGAAGAGGTGTGGAATACGCTTTCCTAATGCTAATACCTCAGAGGAGAAGTGCAAAAACCATCATTTTAAAACTTTCTTGCGTTTAAGATGCACAAACATAGTATAACAAGAAAAACATAAATAAAACATACACACATAGATAACACCAGATATATGTGGGAAAACCCTTTTGAGAGAAAAACTCACCACACCAAGAGAAGTCACTTTGTATTATAGTAAACAAATTACATACAAAGTTCATAGACCTCACTCTCTGATAGTTAGTTCATAACAGTAGACCTTAGTTCGAATGCACTCACTGTTACAATCCTCTTATAGCATACAATTAATTTCTCATCGTCACCTTAGTAACTTTTACAATCATTTGACTATTACTTATTACGATCAACAACCAATCAGGTGTCTTTAATATACACCTTCTCATTGATAGACAAATCTGATCTCTTCCTATCCAAGTCACCCTGCAATCACACATTGGGTCGTCCTGCATTAAATTTTGCTTCCTATAATCGGATCTTATCACCCGCCAAATCAGGTCTAGTAGTTAATTCTTTCACTGCTTTAAGCAATTGGCCAATCAATTGTTGATTTACAATAGCGATGTAAAATCAACGAGTCTTATCGTGTCATGTGTCATAATGTTACTCATCCATCACTTTGACTAGAGAGTCATACCTGCCATCCAAGCATTGACCACCTTCTACCGCACCACCGCAAGCCTATCGACCAACTCTCGCGGTAGTGTGGTGTACCGCACTACCTCCTAGCTCTGTCAAGGTCTTCGCACCACCACGACCGAGTGATGAGACCACCGTGGTATGGCGGTAGGCACTCAACCACCAGTCTGCCATCTTCACCGTGCTACCACCGAACCTTGTGTAACCCTTCATGGTAGGGAGGTAACAGTCTACGTAAACTATTGCAGCTTACCGCACCACCACACCATGGCCAAAAATCCATCACAGTATGGCGGTAAATGTTCTCGCTGACTGCCACGATCTACCGCGCTATCACGCCTTCATCGAGCGACCCTCGCGGTAAGGTGGAAAGAGATAATGTTGATCACCCAGTTCACTGTGCCATCGTTGAATAGTGAGGAGTTCACCCTAGTATGGTGGTAACACCGCCCAATTGTGAACTGAATGAAGAGGCTCACGGTAAGGCGGTAAACCATGCAACCGTGCCTCCAAGAGATGCTCCCAACAGTAGAGCGGTAAAGGCCAGAAATGAAGGAAATTTGCCAAGTCTTAAACAAAGGTTCCAAACCAAAAGTTGAGGCACGTGTTTCCAACATTTGTGGGATGAAGAATATGATGCACTAACTTCACCATATGATATGAGAAACATACATCTTGAGGAAACTCTCAACCTAGACAAAGAAATAGAAGATTATAGAAACTAAAAAAGCACATGAAGTAGAAGAGGGTGATTCTATGAAAGAGGTATGTGATCCTAGTCTTTGCCATGGATAATGGCCCCTCCCTTCACATCAAGTGAAAGGATAGAGATTAGGAGTTCCAACTCATTTGGTCCAACCAACTCCAATACTTGAAAACCCAAGAGGAGAGATGCCACAAGCTCAATAAGGTGCACAAATATATCTCAACCTTTTGAGATAGAAGACGTTAGTCCCTCATCAACATATCAAAATTTAAGGAAGAAAATGAATCTTAGTCTCTAGAATTATTTTCATGAAATGATATCAAGGCATTGATCTCTAAAATGAGAGCACACAACTTTCCATAACAATGACCTTTGCGGTCACACATGCAATTATATCTCCACCCTCTTCTTCTACCTAGT
Source organism: Sequoiadendron giganteum (assembly GCA_007115665.2). NCBI lineage: Eukaryota > Viridiplantae > Streptophyta > Pinopsida > Cupressales > Cupressaceae > Sequoiadendron > Sequoiadendron giganteum. The sequence continues at coordinate 133,994,874 of CM021104.1, forward strand.
CAAATCTTCTATTTTCTATTCCCTCACCCATCACTATTATTCATACAATTTATAGCAATTTACCATCCCTCCAACTTTATTGTCATTCATGCAACCTTTCAATGTCCCACACATTCCTTTTCCACCACTATTCACTATTGTACCACCCACTTTTCATAATTTGATCCTTCCTCCATTCTCATCATCAACACTCATAACTTTCCATCCCCATTACCCCTTGGAACTCTACATGCACCCACTCAACAATATATTACCATCCCTTATGGGTTTCCATAGGGATATCCATCTATTAATGGTGTTATCTAGTTGCTTACCAATTTTCAACAACAAATAAAAGATACACAATAAGTGTGAGAGGCTAAGATTGAGGTGAGAAGATAAAAGGATGGGAAAGATCCAACAAGACCCCATATGAGATCCCTATACAATCCCTCTCAAAAACCATTGATGTTTCCACATATGTCTAGATAAGCCACAATAACAAATACACCTAGAAGATTACTCAGTTCATGCAGTTGGACTAAATCTTGACGAAGAATGACCACAAGGTAAAGTGGAGTTAATGGAGGAGACCTATAAGTAAAGGGAGTTTGAACTATCTCACATAAAAAATACATTAAACTAGTTGCAGGTTGAGGTAAAAGCTCAAGAATAAGAAGTTAAAAGATTGAATCTAGAGTTATGAGATAAAGTTTTAATTGAAACACCTAGGAAAAGAAATCTAAACAAGCATAATTATAAATGAATTTGGAAGACAATACAACATTGGAATGCTATAGGAAAAAAAAAAGGTCTAGCAACATGAGAAGCTAAGAATTAAGAAAATAACCCAATTTCAAAAGCAAATTATGGAGCTTATGGACTCAAATAAACAGATGAAAGGGCAGATGTAGATAAATGATCAACAAATAGCATAGTTACAAGATGAGCTAAAACAAGGTTATCGAACACCTAATATATTACCAATTGTGAAGGAAATTTATGTTTCTCATTGGCGTTGAATAACAAAAAAACATTGGAGATCATGCCAAAATTAACATTCATCTTAGATGCTCAAGTGTCAAGTGCTCAAGTTAAAATTGTGATAGAGAAAACTCTATCAATGATATCTCCAAAAGGTTCCCAAGTCCAAGTGCTAGTTGAAAAGCTATAGAATAATTCAAAGGGGGGCATCCTCTCTATGAATTTGAGAGCATAAGAGTTGATTTGGTAAAATTTAATGAACTTATGGGTCGAATAATGTGTTTTTATCTTAAGTGTAAAACTCAAATAACCACTTTAGAGAAATTTGTGATACAAATGAAGGGACAAATAATTGGTTCAGCTAGGATTCCCCTCTCAAAATTTCTTGATATTAACATTGTGTTAATAGAGGAATAAATAAAGATGATGCTTACAAATAAAAAGGAGAACCATACATTATTTTAGGGTTGGGTTCAATCGCCAAGCATCATAGAGGTTGAAATGCTTATACAATTGTTAGCACAACTAGAATACTAGATGAAAGTTGTCATCTAGAATCTCAAAGTATCTCTCACAAAGAGATAATAAAGCTTGACAAAGATTTTGAGGCTTTGAAGAAAAAAATCAACCCTCATAAAATGAATGAGCATCTTTGCAAGTTGTCTTAAAAAAGCTCTAAGCCTTCTATTTTCTCCCATAATAATTCTGATCTTTTTTGTCTAAATTTTGAGCTCAGGTTCTTCTTTGTGAACAAATATACCCTTTTGAGTCACCAAGAACTGTAAATCTTTGCTCTATAATTATTTTGATTTGAAGTTGTGGTGGTTCATGATTCCAAGTTGTTACAATGAGGCACAACCTATAAATTTTGAGAATCGAAGATGTCATATATCAAAATTTCACAATAGTGGGGGTGCCACATGTGAGTATCTCACATCATTTAAAATTTATTAATTCTAATAAGTTTAAACATTGCACCATTGGTCATCAACGACAACTTAGCAAGTCGTTGGATCCATTCTCTTAGTAGAAAGGAGATGAATTAAAGGGACACATGACATCACTACACAATATTTGAGATACAATAGGAAAGGAAAGGTCCTTTTATAGTCCACAATACCAGGTGGTATGTTTTTATATCTATAGATGGGTTACAGTATATGGGACTCCTCGTACTCCGACTATGAGGGAAGCACCTAATTCGTGCTCCACAATACGAGGTGTACATACCTTACCCCCTATAGGATTTGAACTTGTGACCTCTCTTTCAAGAGTACATGTTCTCCACCATTAGGCCAACTCAAGTGTACATCTAACAGTTTTCCTCAATGTGCCATTGGTTATTGACGATGATTTCATGAACAAGTGGGTCTAGTTTCATTAAATGAGGAAGGTTTATTAGAGAGACACGTGGCACCCTTGCACTACATTTTAAATTAAATATATCTAATACCACTTCTTGATTCATCATTGGTCATTTATTTCCAAGTTGGAACAACGAGTCCCATTTTCACCAAAGAAATGCTAAAGACTCCTAACTATTAATCGTCAATAGAAGAAATCCAATGGCTCATGCAAAAGGAGATATTGTTAAGGTGAAGAAAGGAAAACATTGTCATTTGTTGAGGATTAATGAGTCAATAGGTTCCAAAGGTTTCATATATGAAACAAGTGTCATCTTTGCATTCATTAGAGATACAAAAATCAAGTCGTAGTCCTTAACATGCATGACCAATACAAGTTTAATGATTCATCTCAGGCACAATAAGAATCTCATGTATCTAAAAAACTAAGGATTGCCCTTTTGATCTAAATTTAACTAAAGGCTTCTCGAATGAATGACAACTTATACCTTTATTGTAACTTTCATAATGTCAAGTAAGAAATAATCAAATTATTATAAAAATATATGTGTAAAATCAATAAGGATTAATTTGGTGGATGAGATAAAATATGTGTAAAATCAATAAGGATTTATTTGGTGGAGGAGATAAAATAGTTAGACATTTTTATCCTTAGTGGGTGCTTCTCAAAGTTGATTGAATATTTGATAATTGTGCAAATCATGCCTTTGATATTTTGTTCTCAATGCAAAAATGAAGAGAATGATATTTTGTGCATATATCTTGAAGTTATTTTTATTTGTTAAAAATTGTTCCTATTTTGTTTTGAAATGTTTAGAAATGGTCTAAAATAATGCATACGTATGCTCTTTGATGTCATGAGTACATGTTATTCTCAAATAGTAAATGTTGTGATATTTTATTATTAGTATCGAGATTTCATTCAGTGCATCACCTTATGATAGTTTTATATAATTGTTTTATTTTATTTTTCTCCACAAGCTTTAAATTCATTAAGGATCCTAAGAAGATTTGAATTCTAAATTCTTGAAGGTTGTCTTGTAAAATAGTTTCATGTTTACAAGATTTCCCATTGTTGGTGTGGTTTATATTCATAAATAAAAAGCATCAATAGATTGCATCCAAGACTCACTATCCTTTAAAGAGAGAGTCTCTTTGAAAGATCTAGGTGCATAGTTAATACCCAACAAAATAAATATATATAACAAAAAATTGGTGGTCTATATTTTCTAGTTGGATTTCATTATCTTAGATCTCCTCAAGGTAGTGTACTCCATTTTTATATAATTTTTATTTTTGGTATTAGGTATTTTAATACAAAGGAGGGATTTTATATTTTAATTTAAAAGATCATGCTAAAAGTTTTCTTTTAAAAAAGCATTATTCCTCACTACACACCAATGCAAGGGAGAACTCATGTTGCAAAGGAGAAAATAAAGGAGAAAGCTCTTGTTTGAGCGCCAAGTTTAGAAAAAGAAAAACTAAAAAGAAAAGCTTCATGTTAAGGAATAGATTTAGAGATTTGTATTTTAGCTAAAACGAAAAAACTTGAGAAAACTAATGGTGCAAGAATGAAGACTCAACAATAGTGCACATGCTCATAGAAGTTATATGTTTATTAACTTTAGTTCTTGAATGAAGGATATGTGTACAAGGATGAAGTGGAGTTTGAAGGAGGTTGTATGAATATTTGGAGGATTTTGCACATATCTCGCCATGAAGTCAAGAAGATGAAGAGTTGTAGCTAATCATGAGCCTTTTTAATCACACCCAACCATGCAAAGTTGAAGATATGGGCTCATTTTGACAGGGGCACAAAATAAACCCTTATTTCTTGCATTTAAACTTTCATTCAACACTCTCAAATTCATACACAACAATTTATTGTAGTATCTTTTGTTATTTTCTTTGAGGAGGGAAAACCTACATGCCATGAAACACATATGGAGTTTTTCAAACACAAAATGATAGCTTAGTTTTCACGAAAAAATTCAAGAAAAGAAAATCACAGATGAAAGGATTTCATAGTACAAAACCCCTACTTAGGATTTGATGTATGTGGAGAAAAATGTGGCTCCATCAAGGGTTGAGCTCAACATACTACCTTCCTATAAGCTCATCTATGGTATAGTGAAAATATGAGGACAACCATTTCACCAAAGATTTCCCTATCATAACTTAGACCTAGGGAGAGACTCCAAGGATGAAGTGGTGTATTGTACAAAAAGGTATGACAAAGGCTACCATTTTCAAGCTTTTAGCAAGGTGATAGGTGATCATGTGGGTGGTAGTAATTAATGACAATGATCTGCAATTCCATGAAGCTAATGGTCATTTGAAAAGGGTAGTGATGAAGGTTTGGAAAAGGGTAATGATCATATGGTAGTACAAATCTTGAGTGATAATCCTTTGTGCCTCTATGAATATAGATGACAATATTTCAAGCGACATGAAGAAGGACAATTTGCAATGGTCAAGATAATGTATTAGGGACTATAAATTTCTTTTAGTATGCGCCAAAACATGTATAAAGTTCCCTTAAATTTCAACCTATTAAACCTATCATATCTATTTAAACCCTATGTATGCCAACACGGTCATAGGAATATTCATCATATTTGCAAAAGTTAAGAAACCCCAAATGCACAATCATGTGATGTGAAGGATAATCCAGTCTTGACAAGAAGAATGACAAAATATAGATAGAATAGATAATAACTATGCATAAAATAGTCATGTGACCAATGAAGGGTAGAGCAAGAAGTATTGATAAGGTTACAAGTGAGGATCACAATCAAAGGATAGTCTAGAGGATGGTAGAAAGGTAGTTTACAAATAGACCAAAGGATCATGGGTAGATTTTCTTAAGGGGCAACAATTTAATGACAATATTTATGATTGTTAATACCGTCCATTGCAAAAAAGGGACTATCATTAGCATGGACAACACAAATATACATGCATATCTTTCAATAATTGCTTAAATGTATCCTTTGCAACTGTACAATCACATGGTCAATGTTGAAAGGGCAACTTTGGGAGCACTTTCCAAGTAGGATGATAATGAGATGCTTTATGGTGGGATGTTAACAAAACCCTAATGATTGTGACCTTTAATTAATATTTCAATACAATGATTCACCCTAATAACATGAAGGAATTTATATGAAAGGATAAGGGGTAGTTGAAAAATAATTGATAATAGCTTCAATAGAAATTGCAAAAGGTAGAAAGACAAACTTAAAAGGAAAAGGTTAAAGATTTAAAGAAAGTCACAAGGAAAAGACACCAAAATTAAAGTATGGCAGTCCTTGATGATATGACAATCCACCATGACAATGATAAAAGTTTTCATGGGATAGTCATGGCAATATTTAGTAGAGGTTATGGGTTGTTTGATAATAGACATTGACTATGCATAATGAAGTCATACAAGGGCATGCATATTAAAGGAAGACCTCACAAACCACATGATAGTCACCATTTACAATGAAAATCACCAAGGATGAGCAAATAGGTTGAGAAGACAATCACAAGCATGCCAATGTGAGAGAAGGAAAGTAATCAATAAAGGCATATTTAATACAAGATACATGACTCCTTATGACAAAGACTATCATAGTTAAAGAAGAAGGTGGCAGTCATTTACAAAGAAGAGAGCATCAAGATTTCAAATGGGAAGTCTTTAATAGTTAGAGAGAGCTATAAAAGGAATAGTTAAGGTAAAAGTGGCATGATGATGATGTATGACTTTGTGAAGTCAAGAAAATAAATGAAAGGTTGCAAAGACATACATAGGACAATCAAAAGCTAAATATTAAATATGGATAGTCAATACCTAAGGATAGTGAAATTTATGACCTTTGTGACTATACCTTGCAAGTGAAGACCTCAAGAAAGTATGCAAGGGTAGACCAAGATAGGGCGGTCTCTTGATGACTAAACATTGAATGTATGATAGTCATTTATGACTATGGTGTACCTTGACATTAGTATAACTAATAGTGATTTATCCTTTATAGCACATGTAATAAATGCGGTGAAAGAAAGCATGATGAAGGGGCTAGTCTTCCCATTGAAGAGGACTATCAAAGGAGGTTCATGCTATGAGGAAGTACAGTGTGAATAAAGAGGCAAAGACAAATTTTAATAGCCAAAAATATGAAGGCATTGATATAAGGTCAAAAAAGATACAGTGGCAATGAGGCATTGCTATAGGTTCAGGAATGAATGATAATAGGGCAATGAGGCAGTGGCAACCTTGAAAGGGAAAATATGCATCATTGAAGAATAGTCAACCATTTGAAATCAAAGGCATGTCAATAATACTTAAGATAATGATTTTATTTTCAATATTTGTGTTTTAGGTATCATAAACCACATAAATCAATAATAAGAACTAATGATTATGTATAATTACTTATGACTAATAATGTGTCCTCAATCAATAGTTCATGACTCCTTATGATAGTGGCAGGAATATGCAATAGTGAAAGCCAATTATTATGATCACATGAAGGGCAACCCTTAGTATAACATATTTTCTTTTAGACATAGCGGACAAGTTAAATGCAATAGGAAAATAGTATGAAAGTATTTCAAAAGGTAGTAGCATAAACCATAAAAATGACTGTGACCTCATGACAATGTACAACCAAATCAAGGTTTGAGAGAACAAGTAACTTTCATAATCATCAAGGCAAGAGTTATCAGTAGGGTAGATTCAAGGGTTTGTGACAATCAATGTGATAATGACCTTGACTATGAATCTAGATAGTGGTTTACATGTAGACCCTTGATCAATGATAGTGACCTTGATAAAGATGAAAGCATGCATTAGTTGGTAAAGCTTTGAGTTAACCTATGCCACTTTGAAGACCTAGTTTCTACAAATAACTCCAAATGACACGCTATCATACATGAGCTTTCTCAAGTTGATGGGAGTTAAAAATTTAGTTTGGTGATGCTTTTAGTTAGTTTAGGCCTATTTAAGAAGCTCACATAGTTACAACTAGAGTTGAGAGGAGTTTGAATCCAAAAGCATGCATGTTGAGAAAATTTGGGGTCCTAAAATATAGGATTTTTGAACCTCATACGCCCAACAACTAAAAGTTTCATGCAAATTGAATGAAGACATCAATTCCAATCAATTTCATGTATATTTGTGAAGATCAATTCAAGTTCAGTTGGGGGCACATTTCAAGGAACATGCAAAGGTCAAGAGGTCAGCGGTTCAAGCCAACTCTTCTTCACCAGAATTTGCATGATTTGCTTCCAGTTCAGAGGGAGTTCCACATTCATCCAAGCTAAACATCTTCCATGAGGATCAACTTCAGTTATCTTGAGGAGGCTTCCATAAAGCCAAGCTTTCAACTCTTTTGAGAGTTAGTTCTTTTTATGCTTATTTTTGCCTTATGCAAGAGAAGAGATTGCAACTCAATTATTGAGAGATATTTTCATGTAGAGCAACAAGTTTATGTAGTTTGAAGTATTTTTTGAGATTTGTACAAGAAAAAATATTTTTTTCAATAAAAAATAGCATATTTTCCTTCTCAAAGTTCATGTGTTGAATGATATTATGAATGATTTGATTTAGTTTTTGTGATTTCAATACTGAATCTCTGAATTGGGTCTCATTTAAAATAATCTTTATGCAAGAATACATAAAACTCATGTAGGTCATACTTGTTGTGTGAATTTTTTTAGTAGCCATGGTTATGAAAACACATAGTTTGCCTTCAATAAAACATAAAATATAACCTTCCTCTGAAACATTGTTGTGTGATCTTGTCAAAAAACTAATTTGTGCATAGAATAGGGTAGATTTTTAGAGAAATTGTGATTTAAAACAAGTACAAAGTCTTTTAATCATTGGTGCATCACCTCCTAGGTTCATTTCATATCGATTTTAATTTTTCTACCCTTTTCCCTACCAAATCAGTAGCTTTTTACGACGTCCATCAATGGAACCAGCCCTCTCTGGAGGTTCATCCTCACCATAGGCAACCCACAGCTTAAAGATGATCCCATATTTCACAAGATAGTTGAGTTTACACTTAGCTAGGGTTCTATCCTTGTGATAACAGGTAGGAGTAATGGGTTCCACTTGTTCTTTTGTGTGCTCATCCTACACATCTTCGTTTAAACTCTCACATGAACCCTCTTCTTCTTCACCATACTCTCATACATCTAAATGGAACCTTCCACATTTGCATCTTTTTGCTTTTCTATTTTTATCTTGAAATACAATTTTTTTGTTGTATCCTTTTCTTTTGGTTGTTATTCACCCTAATAAGCTTTAAACTCCCTAAAAGTAACATCTTTAAAAAAACATGTTCTAGGTTAGATGATTCCAAATCTTATAATCTTTAACATTCTCATTGTAACAAATGAAGATACATTTATAAGTTTTTGGACCTAGTTTAGATTTATTTTCTTGATGCACATGAACATAAGCCTAACAAACAAATCTCCTTAAATGTGAAATTGAAGGCTTTTTACATATCCACACTTCATAAGGAGTTTTATAAATAAGATTTGAACAAGTATATTGGTCAATAAAATTAAAACTAACACTTAAAACCTCTACCCAAAAGCACCAATTTATCTACATACCACTTAGCATACTTTAACTCTTTTATTAAGGTTTAATTCATTCTTTCTACTACTACATTTTATTGGGGAGTTTAAGGCACAATATTCTATTGAACAATACTTTCATGCTTACATAGCTAATCAAATTCCCTATAGCAATATTCATTGTCATCATTAGATATCAACACCCTTATCTTATAATCCATTTGTTTTTTAACAAAGGCTTTAAATTCCTTAAACTTAGTTATTTTTTTATTTTGAATGTATAAAATAAATCTAGGTGTATCTAGGAGTATCATCAATAAGTGTAGCATAGTAACAATATATATCTATAAAACTTGCATCCACTAGACCAAACACACATGAATGAATAATTTCTAACAATCTCTTAGCTCTACTACTTCCAATAGGAAATGAAGATCTATTTTATTTCCAAACACACAGTGCTCATAAAAATAGTTTTTTTCCAATAGAAAAATAAAAAAATATCAACCAACTTTTTATTAACAATGGTTCCAAAACCTTTTTCACTTTGTGACACAAATGTTGGTACCATAACATATATAATTTTTAGTACTAGTTATATTGGTAGAATTACAAAATTTGGAGGCATTCAACCTAAACAAGGTATCAATCTAAGATCCTCTAGCAACCACCAAGTTCCCTCTGACCAACCTACAACCACACTTACCAAATGTCACATACACACCAAAATCATTTAATTTGGATACAAAAATAAAATTCTCACAAGTCGTAGAATACACAAAATGTTGGTGTAAATAGGTGTTTTATCTATCTAGTCATTAGTAGGTCCTATTTACATGTCAAGTTTACTTAGGTCCTAGGAGGGAATATTTTTAGGTGTTAGTTGTCATTAGATCTTATCTTATCTTTTAAATTTTAACACATGTGTCCTAGATAGTTATGATATGTTGTCACATGACATAGGATTAAGACACTTGTCATGATCTTGTTTAATCCTATGTCTCAACTTGTTGTATAACCAAGGGGTTCTCATTTATAAATCAATTCTATTATATTTAATTTCATTGCAATCTTGAGCGTTGTGTTTTGATCTCTCTTATGCTTTCATGAAGTTCCTAAATCTTAGATGGTTATAATCTTTAGCCAAATCTTGCATGGTGTAGAGTATTTTATACAACTCTTACATGGTATTAGAGCTTGTGGAATTGCTTCTTGTTAGTCTTTATTAAGAGATCTAGGTTGCAAATCTTGGTGGATCTTGAAAGTTGAGTATGCTCTTCTCTTGCATTGAATGATGATCTAGAGAATTAACAAATTTTGAAAGAAATACCAGATTTGAGGGTTTCCTCTTTGTGTCTTTATATTGCAGGTTCAAATCAGAGCTTTTTGATGCAAATCTAAGATCGCCATTGAGTTTAGAAGGTTTGAGAAAGTCAATTTTGCCCTTTTTTGTCCAAATAAGACATATGAGGTTAGATCTATGAGGGTTTGAAGTTGAAGTGTGGTTGTCAAATCTAGGAGGTGGCTGCAATTTTGGAGCATTTTGGGTCAAATATGACGGTATCATCGCATTCAAAAGGCCCAAAAAACCCAAGATCAACTATCAATTCACCAAAATCGAAGCACTTGACCCTCGACATTAGAGATAAATTTCACCCAATTCGGTCATATGGTCTCTATCATAGTCAAACAAAAAACATACTTTTTCGACAAAAAACACATTGCAGGTGAAACAAAAAATTAATTTTGAGTTAACAAAAAAAAATTGGTTTTAAAAATAATATTGCAATTTTTTTTATATATTTTATGGCACATGGCATAGTCTGTAGACTATACCCTATCCCGCCTTTAAGGGTACAAAAGTATCCACCACCTATGGGTGCGCCGCATGGTGCAATTTCATTCACCAAAGGATACCACTTCACAATTCACAACCTACAAACCTGTCAACCAACCTTATCATTGGTGGAATATTCTGATTATAAAAGGCACATAGAATCTATCAATTATTTGTCGACCAGAGGAGAATATTCTACCTATTGCTGAAGATTTTGCCCGATTGTCACCTACAAAATATTCGCTTAAATATTCTTGCGACAAGTATATTCTGGAAGAAAAAATAATATTTTATTTTGATAGGTGGCAGGCTATCAATTTTTTTCCATTGACCTACTAATGTCAAAACTGCATCAACATACCCTAATGAATTCCCTCCCTCTCCCCCGCCCCCCTCCCTCTTTGTTGGAGTTTTTGGTTTTGAAGGAAAACTTCAAAGGCCCATATCTCAATCATCTGACCTCCTTTTCTCTAGAATTTTTTTAAATTTGGGTTAGAATTTCATGCTCTATATACTCATGCAAATGATTTTTTAATTTTGGTGCCTAGTTTTTCCAAAAATTATAGACTCTCATAGGTGTTTCTAAGTTGTTCTCATTTTGACAACTTTCGAGGCTCCACTCTTGCTCCTATGGTAACATTTTTGGGTGAATTTTTTTTTGAAGTGCATAATTTTTTGTGTACTTTTCATTGGGGTGATTAGATTGATCCCATTTTATGTAAAAAATTTACTTTGAGCTTGTGGCCAAATTTGGCAATCTATATGCACAAGGATCAAGTCCACTCTGTTGTTGTTGGAAAGTGGCACCTGTAATCACACTAAATATAAAGTATCAAATCATATATTGTCGGGGGGTTTCTTGATTGAGTAATGGGGGGTAATCTTTTGATTTTGTTGGTTTATATCTCTTGATTGGTCTATTGTGTGACTAAATTTGAGGATTTTAATATGGGAATAAAAAATAATCCTATTGTAATAAGGTTAAATCGATGGAACTTTAAGTCTTGGTGAGATGTGATCCTAACATATTGTAGGTGGCTTAATATTTTGTCATATCTCTACGGACTAGTTCTTAAACCTTTATCAAAATGGAAGAGAGTTGTGTGGGACATAAAAAAAAAACATATCCTAGGAGTAATTGGTTATAGTTATCATATTGAAAAACAATTGGTCACTGATGGTATTGAGATACCTTGTGACCTTATGACCAAACTTTGGGAGATGCATGGAGACTCGAATGAAACTCCATTCCCAAAGGATCCTATTGCGGATTGTCTTGTTCCACTTACAGAGTCTCAACCTATTGATGATAAAACAACTGTAGAGGTTGCTCATTGGGAAAGGTTTGGTATTTTTGATGAAACAGAACCTTCTCCTTCTCCTCCTACTGAGACTTTTATTGAGACTTCAGCTTCGATGGTTCTTAATCCATATTTAGATGGTTCATCTTCTTCATCTATGAGTCAACATCTTGAGGTTGAGGACTCTTGTAATCTAGTATTGGTATAATCATCTAGCATTTTTACTTCATCATGTTTTGAGGAAAGAATGGGGGATGATAGGTGTATTCGAATGACATGCATTGAGATCTCATCTCCTTCATCTACTTGTCTACGTAAGGATGCTTCTATTTCCATAGTTTTGGATCCTTGTGATTCAGTGGAGCAAGTCATTCATCGTCTTCCAGAGATGGCTATTTAGGATGAGTACTTGAAAGAAATTGTTGGTTTGTTTTGTGAGTCCCACATTTCAAATTTGGGAGACATCATTGATTGTATTCATCTTATCTTTGATGGAGATGATCCTTCTTCAGTTGTTGTAAGGAACACTTTGACCCTCTTGTTTATTCTCTACATGATCATTCTTCACAGTTTGACATGAGTGTGAATTATTTTGGATAAAATTTGGAGGAGGCTTCTTTGTCTTCAAAGGAGGTAACTTTGTCTTTGGATTGTGTTCTACAATTATTTCTAAGAAATTATGAATTGTCTTCTCCAACAATGTGGCCTAGAATGCCTATTTGGAGGGTGACAACTTTCAACATCAGCATAAAGACACTTGAGCATTCTTCAAAGATATTACACATCGTCCATCTTCCCTCATCTTACTTTCAGTAATGGGAAGACATCCTGCATAGCATATTGGTTTTGTTTCTTCCAAAGGGGAGGAATGTTGTTTGACACTTTTGGATCATCTTCGACATTCAATGTCGAGCTTCAAACATCATTGTAGGAGACTCAATATTGAGGGGGGTTGCATGGTTTATCTTCTTATTCTCTCTTATGGGGGGTCTTTTTCCTCGAATGGGGTTTTATCCTTCTCATGCTTCATTGAGAGTATTTTATTTTCATCTTGCTTTTGGAGAGGATTTTTTCCCATCGGGTTTTCTCCTTTTCTCTATTTGTGAGAGATTGCATTTGCATTGCACATGGGTACCTAACATGGCCTCATAGCCAGGACCCATTTTTGTGTCATTTGCATAATAATCAACTACTACCTAAATTGCACCTAAGGGGGAGTGTTGGTGTAAATATCTGTTTTATCTATTTAGTCATTAGTAGGTCCTATTTACATGTTGAGTTTACTTAGGTGCTAGGAGGGAATATTTCTAGAAGGTGTTAGTTGTCATTAGATCTTATCTTATCTTTTGAATTTTAACACATGTGTCCTAGGTAGTTATAATATGTTGTCATATGACATGGGATTAAGAAAGTTGTCATGATCTTGTTTAATCCTATGTCTCACCTTGGTTATATAACTAGGGGGTTCTCATTTGTAATTTAATTCTATTGGATTTAATTCCATTGCAATCTTGAACATTTCATTTTGATCTCTCTTGTTCTTTCATGAACTTCCTAGATCTTGGGTGACTATAATCTTCATCCAAATCTTGCATGGTGTAGAGTATTCTATACCAACTCTTACACAAAACATTGTCAAGGGTTTGAAACCTTTCATCATTGATTTTACCAATAATATGCTTGGTACTATTGTCTCTAATGAAAAACTCTCCCCCATCATAAGTTGTATATGTAGAAAACTACTCTTTGTAGGAGTCATGGTAATACCAACTTGAATTACTAATCCAAACATTATCACTAATAGTTTTTATAGAAATAAGTAAAACATCATTATCACCCTAATTAGAAGAAGTATTTATGGAGAAATATGAATTATTCCCTTGATTTTAGAATGCCCTTTAAAATTTGATTTATCTTTCTTCTGATCCTCTTTAGGCACTCCTTTTCCTTTGGAACTTCCCCATGCATGCAAAACATCTTTTAAGCCTTCATTCATGGATCTCCTTCTCATCTCCTTTAAAAGTAATGTAGCAACAAGATTGTCCTTTATTTATTTTTCACAATTACCACTAATGGCAACAATTAAATTTTCCCAAGTATTGGGTAAAGAGAAAAGTAATAAGATGCTTTAATACTCTTCTTCCAACTTAACATCTATATAAGAAATTTGAATTAAAATAAAATTAAACCAATAGAATCATTGTAATTAATTTTTAATATGAATACAACTATGTTTTGATATACAAATTGGTAACCTAATACTTTTAGTTTGATAGATATCACCTATACTCTACCATAAACTGAATGTAATGGTTTCCTTAGAAACGTTCAAGAGGATAGAATCTGCAAGACAATATCAATGGTCCCTTGTGCCTTATTGTCTAGTTTCAACTAATCTTCATCAAATGTATGATTTGATGTCTTTTGTAATTTAAAATATGCAACCATTGATCACTTTTGTTAAGTAGATATTTCATATTCAACTTTCACATCTCATAATTAATATCGTTGAATTTTTTAAGGTCCATACAAGAAGTAGAAGCCATGGTTTTCAATCTATTCCACAAATTTACAAAACCATACAATACAAAATCTCCCACTATGACCAAGAAACCTTCAACCACTTAATATAAAAGATGTCCCTCTCCATGATAAATCGTTATATCTAATACCAATTATTGAGAAACAAAGTGAAGTTATTGCTATAAAATATCTTACAAGTATACACAAATTTAAAATATAATTGTTTATCTAAGGCTTACCATATGATGATTACATGATTGCATAAAATCAACAATAATTAGAAAATTAGAAAACTCTATGAACACATGATTTACATGGAGAAACTCTTTTAGGGAAAAAACCACATGAAAAAGATGATATGTATGTATTAATCTTCAAAAAAGAGATGCATCCAACATGCTAACAGTCTCCTAAATCTAATAAGACTCCAACAACACTTGTGTACCTATACCTTTAAAATAAAGCTATGAAACTATTATCTTATTTCTCCAATTTATAGAGAGATGAAATATGATTACCAAAAAGTTTCCAAAAAATGTACCATCATATCATGGTAAAATACTAAAACTCTTATATCCAAAATAAAGAGGCTCTTTCAAGAATAGCAACTAAACTCTCAATAAGCCATGAATAGCAAGAAAAACCTCCATACTAATAATAAATGATATCTTTGACTTGTAACTCCTCCATAATAGTCCATATCCCAAAGTAGACATCCATAATCATCACCCAAATAATATGGTGTCCACTAACAACATGCAAGATGATTCATTGCTCATTTATCATACCCAAGTTAATTTTTTTCCTAAAAATAACTTCATAACTACCACTGCCAAATCCATATCCATCATGAATGTAAATAACAACAAATACCAAGACTCCCAAGGAATATTCAATATAAATTATTTTTCAATTATACCCTATACATCCAAGGATACTTTTCAAGAGTGTTGAAGATACATAAAATAATCATAGGATTATAAGGTAAATGGAATGTTAATCCTAACAAATTAGGCTTGATAATACTTGACCTAACTTGATAGAGCTTAAGGCCATTTTTAAATGGTTTCTTATTATAAAATTGTTGGTTTTGGGTAAATTTCTTAACTTTGAGCATAGTTTGTGTCATGTGTGTGGGTTAAGGGAATATATTGAGCATCTTTTTTGAATGTAGTTATGCTATATTAGTGTTGCACATGAGCTAAGTGGGTTAGTGCTCCTTTTATTTCATGGTTTGATGTCTTGTTTGGTAGTATTGAAAATTCTTTAATTAAACTTGGTAAAATATTTAATAAAGTTTTGTTGGTCTTGTCAATATAAATTTTATGGTTTCTTTGGATCAATGATAATCTATATGTTTTCCAAGACAAAAATATGGTGGTTTCTAAGTTCTCAAGAAAATTGTAGTCTTTCTTTTGTATATGCACTTGTGTGTGACAAACTTAATTTATCTAAAGCTATATTTAATTATGCTATTGAAAGCCATTTGCTTAACAAAATAAAAGTTAAGGTGGGTGAAGATGTTGCAAATAGTCATAGATATTTGGTTGATATTGCTAGTCTTGGTGGCTATGATAAAGTGTCTATTTATGCCTTTCTAGAGTGGTGTATGTGGAAGTGCTTAAAGTACACAATTGTTGACTTGGCTATACAGATTAATTGGATCATTGAAGCTAAAGGGAGGGCTGAGAAGGAGATGAATTTGGATGATACTAATTCACTATTTTAATATTAGGATTTATTTATGTGAGCTTGTTGGTACTATAGTGATTCTTTTTATATATTTGAATAGTTTATGTAACTTGACATATTTGTTTTTTATAAATTTGGTACTATGATGATAATTTATACTTAAATATGATTATTCTAATCATGTTAGACATTATTCCTTTCTTTTTTTATGACTGATATTTTTTGAGCCATATTTGTAAACTATATTCTAATAAAAAAAGCTTTAATTCTAAATAGCTTCATGGAATAAATAAAAACATGACTAAGAGAGAGATGAAGAAATACATATCACTAGATTAGATTTGTAAAATCCAAAAATTAAAAAATATCAAATTTAAGGGTCGGTAGGGTGGCTAGATGTAAGGTAACACAATGGATCAATTTAACCTAAAATAAGATAAAGTTAGGAGGCACAAATAAGAAGGAGAAATCAAACCACATTTATATATAAAAATAGACAAACTAATCATAAAATATATTTACAAAAGCCCTAATTGAGAAGGAAAAATCTAGAGGGTGTAGAATAAGTCGGGCTCACCAAATAATATAAGAGAAGACATACCTTTTATATAAATATATGGAAAATAAATAATTATAACTAGTTAAGTAATAATCACCTTAGATAAAAGAGCTAGTACAAATAATTTCAATAGATTTAAAAAATAAAATGTGAAAGATAAGAGTACTTAGATCTAGAACCTATTATGGAAGAATAATGTCAAATCAATTCATCATTGCCACAAAATCATTTGCCTTTATATGATGATTGTCATAATTTGAACTAGGGCTACAGATCAATATCAAGCATCATGAGTTTGATTTTGGTTATCATGGACTAAATTTGCAATGTGGAATGGATCTGTATAGCATGTGAATGATTTGAAAAAATATGCACGTGAAGATTTGCTACCCTTCATCTTCTTTCTATCTAACTTTGTCAAGGTGGTGTTTATGAATACCTTTGAGGAGATTGTTCACTTGATTAGTGAGTGTGTTATTTTAGATCAAACCCCTTGATATACTAGATTAATGGTAATGAGAAATATTCTATATGCAATTCTTTTATCCTTGGTGTACTCTAGTTGCTCTTTTTTCCTCCTCAATCTTCTATTTTTCTAGATGATGATTTGGTTGCACATTAAATGTATTTAAATACCACAATATAACATGTTGCATAAACATGTGTGAAGTCAACTTGCAATGACTAGTAGAAATGGGCAACAAAGTTGGAATTTAAATTTAAATATTTAAATTTTAGGATCATTCCCATGTGTCTTGGAATCGAACTAAGTTAATCATAAGTGTAAACACCTAAAAATGACTAATGCATTTTTATCTTATCATTTCATCATTATCCTTACCATTTATTATATCTATATTAATTACATAATTTTTAATTATTTAATTAAGCTAAACTTTTTCTCTTTTCATCCTTAATAATTAAATAGATTTTAATTATTAAATTATCTTAATTTTTTAATCATTATCTATATTAACTAAATAATTTTAATTATTTAATTAATTCATATCTTATAAATTTCCCTCGAAAATTAATTAAAATTATAATTATAATTATCTTTGGTCCTCTATAATTAAATATTTTAAGCTAGCACTCCTCTTTTAAATAAATTAAAAAATATATATTTAAGTTAAATATTTTTCTCTATAATTAAATAATTTTAAAAAATTATTTAACTAGCTAACACTCCTCTTTTAAATAAATTAAAAATATATATTTTTAATTAAATCATTTCCTCTATAATTAAATAAATTTCAAAAATTATTTAATTAGTTAACACTCCTCTTTTAAATAAATTAAATATTTTTTTTAAAAATAAATAAATTAATATTTATTTATTTCTCCAAGCTATCATTTGAATTAAATAAATAAAAATTATTTAATTCCCTCCTTCAAAATTCAAAATTTGGTTCTTACCTTATCTTGAATTTTTATATATATTGATCTTGCAAATCAATCTCCCCCATTGATAAAATGTTAAGTGAAGCATATAAATAAGAAGCTTTCATTTCATTCAAATCCCTTAGCATTATTATGATCGAAGTTACTATAGAAATCTCAAGCATTTTCAAGTATTATCAAACATTCAAGCATTATCATTGTCAAACATATGTATCATTTATCTTTGAGCATTATTATTACATCATATCCTTATTGTTCGTTCATAATTTGTTACTTTGAAGAGAAACCAACAATGGAACAAATCAAGATCTTAGCTATGGTGACTTTGCTTGTTATCTAAATTCTATATTCTAAGCTAGGATCTTGAACTTCATTGTATGATTGGGAGAGTGTAAGTTTTGTATTGTTGATATTTGTGATCCATATTTTCATCATCATAACATTTGTGGATATACCATCTTGAGAGTCACAAGGCTACTCTTGAGTTAGGGATCTCCACTCTTTAGCAAGTTGGCTTGGACTCACAAGTCTAGTTCAAGTGGACTTTATCAATACCAATCTCTATCATCTTGTTTGGACTCATAAGTCTAGTTCAAGTGGGATCTATCATTTTATCAATTAATATCATTATCATCATTGGGAGATCTAACTTAACTTTGGTCTATTTTGGTTTTGAGCAACAAGCATCAAAATGGTTGAAATCAAATCTTATTTTGTCTTTAATGTCTTATATTGCATATGTCAATTACAAGATCTCAATATAATAAAAGCATGAAATCCCATAAAGAAGAATCAAACATTTCAACAAGCATGTGTCAACATGAGCACAAAGCGTCTTCAAACTCACCCTTCCCTTATGATGATCCTTTACGGGTCCCTTATAATGAGAATGGTCAAGACCCTTCATCCAAAGATCTTCAAGAATTTGAGCAAGATCCTAGGGAAATGAGAGTTTTGAAACTACTATTTGAGAAAAATCCTAATCACTATCTCCAAGTCTGGCTTAAAAAGGTGCTAACATACTCTCTCATCTTATCAAGGATGTCGATTTCACTAATTTTGAAAGTGGGCTAGAAATATGTCAAGCAAACCTAATGCAAACATCAAGAGAAAAGGTGGCTGCTACTATCACATACTCACCACCACCCCCACCTAACACATCAAAATTTCAATGGAAAACATATCAAGAGACACATCAAGATCAATTCACACTTGCACAATTGTAGGATGCCAAATCTTACACATTGTTTGTATAGACTAGCATCCTCATAGAATAACATATACCATTTACTCCAAGCAAATTAATAAAACTAAATCAAACATGCAATAGAGAAAATGAAATACAACCTATTCTATGATGGATTGGTGCCCTCCATGAAGATGTGAGAGAGCCCTTTCCCAACCCTTTTCCAAGCTAAATGAGATAGACAATGAGTTGCTATGAGCTCAAGTTGCCTATAGTTTAGATGCATTCAAAATGTGTTGTAGAAATGAGAGAAAATGGCTTGCATTTATAGGAGAAGTTGATAGAAGAGAGGCTAAAATTAGACAATGTGGGACTAAATCCCATCCAATAGGATAGAGACACTTGTCATAATGGGATTGGTCAAAGCTTGTGCAAGTTTTGGCCAATGTGCCCATTCAAATTTGAAAAATGCCAATAAATTCATGTTGTTGAGGGTTTTGGGGGAAATAATCTTTGTCCAAAAAAGTCAAAGATGAGAGTTATTGAGGGAACATAAGTCTTTTTAATAAATCAAATAAATTGATTTATTGGTGCAAGTGGGTGGGTTAGTTAGGAGTTTGGATTTGACTGTAGTTGAGTCAAAAGCTAGAGAATGATAATCATGATTAGAAGTTAATTAATTTAGATTAATTAACTTGGGGAGTTTTAGGGATTTGATATTTGATTAAATTAGTTTGATTTATTAAATCAAATGAGAAGAACATAAGGATTAAATAATTTGATTTATTTAATGAACCTTAGGAAGTTAATCAATAAATTGCTTTAATTGATTAATAGAAGAAATGAATGTTAATTTGTATGATGCATGATTGTTATTTTTGCATGTCTACATTTTGCCCCTCTTTGAAGCAATGTACTCGTTGCATTGGTTCAAAGAATGATGTTGCCGACATCAAAATTAAAAAAAAATTGATTTTCCAGATGCCCCAGCGAAAATGAGTACGTTAGTGCATTGCCCCCTCGAGAGATCGAGCAAAAAGATTCCATTTGAGGTTGATCTCGCGACAAAGAGGTTCAAAATGGATGTATGGATGGTTAGACTATATGATAATGATGATGAAAATGAGATGATGTGATTATGCATGAGATGGATATGGCATGATTATGCAAGATAAGAGGATGAATGCAACATGGATGTAGGATGGATGCATTATTAGCACGAAAGAGGATAGAAGAATGAGAGGGATCAACCCTTAAATCCAAGAAGATGAAGAAGTCCAACAAGTCCCCAAGTCGTTGAGACTTTACTGGATATGATGATGAATGATGATGATGTATTGCTTATCCAAGGATGGGAAAAGAGCATACCTTTCTTTATGTTTGATAACACACGTAGGTGCGATGCATCAAGGTATTAAGAACCAGGATGGCATTGCGCCTAGTGTGATGGACTTTGACTCGACAATCAGATAGGAGTGCTCTTGTTCACACTTGACATATGGAAACCTTGCTAGGACGGACCCAACAAAGCAAGTATTCGCCAAGTTATTTTACAAGAACATCCAACAAGTACAACAGATAAAAAGATAATGATCATTGCCCCATTCCTTTCTCTCTAAACCTGTTTTGTTTAGGCATCATCAAGAGGTCCTTGGAATGAGCGCAAAATAAGATAAGTCAAAAAGACCAAATAAAGTAAACAAACAAGTTAATGTTCTTCATACCTTAGCCAAGGCTAAACTAATGTTGGGTACCTGATGCTTATGTCCATCGCAGGAAAGCTTCATCCTAGGACATGTAGTGATCAGGGTTTTGGTGGAACTGATTGGGTGATAAGCTATTGATACTCTGAGTTGACCAACTTGCTGACTTACTGACTTAGACTTGAGACTTTGACGATTAAGTGTTCACTTTGGAACCTACTAGACTTGCTTCTGACTGACTCACCAAAGGGTGAAGGCGACGATTGATTTATTATGAGCGGCGACAATCACAGGTGAAAGCGAAATGAAATGGATGCACCATTTTGGGTTTTTCAAATATTTTGAGGCTGTTTTTGGTATTTTCACATTTTTCAATGTTTTTGGTATTTTCAAGATTTATGAATGTTTTTGAATTTTGTGTCTCGGGGGCCGATCAAGGATGGCCTTGCCTACGTTTAAGCTCAGAGATGGCGTAGTTCGGACGACAAACCTGACTCAATGAAAAGATAGATGGGTAAATGGATTGCCAATGCGACGGATGCCTAAAAGACTAACCTAAATGTAACAAAGATAAACAAACGAATGCCATTGCGACGGACGCCTAAAGGATGGGCAAATGGATGCCAATGCAACAGACGCATAAAGAATGACCTAAATGTAAAAAAAGATAAGCAAACGAATGTCATTGTGACGGACGCCTAAAGGATGGGCAAATGGATGCCAATGCGATGGACGCATAAAGAATGACTTAAATGTAAAAAAGATAAGCAAACGAATGCCATTGCGACGGACACCTAAAGGATGGGCAAACGGATGCCAATGCGATGGACGCATAAAGAATGACCTAAATGTAAAAAAGATAAGCAAACGAATGCCATTGCGATGGACGCCTAAAGGAGGGGCAAATGAATGCCAATGCGACAGAAACATAAAGAATGACCTAAATGTCTCGGGGGATGATCAAAGATCAACCTTGCCTACGTTCAAGTTCATAGATGATGTAGTTCGACAAGGTGACTCTATTTTTGATTTTGAATGATTTTCTGAATGTTTTTTGAATGTTTTTGAGTTTTTTGATGAATTTTTGAATGTTTTTGATTTTTGATTTTTTTTTTGAATGTTTTTGAATTTTCGCATGATTTTGACAATTTGGATATGGATGTGATGATATCAGTGCTCTGTTTTGAGATTTTGTTGAAAACCAGGCTTAATTTTGATCAATCGGCTTGATGGATTGATAGTTTGACTAAGTGTGTTAAGTCAAACAAAAGCGATAATGCACTTGTAAATTCTAGGAAGTTGTGTTATCCCAGAGTAAACTCGTACAAAAAAGATAATTTGGCTAGGTGTGTTAAGCCAAACAAGGTGATTATGGATTTGGTAATTTGGCTAAGTGTGTTAAGCCAAATAGAGTGATGATAATGAACTTGTAAACCCAAGGAAGTTGTATTATCCTAGAGTAAACTTGTGCACAAGATGATAGTTTGACTAAGTGTGTTAAGTCAAACAAGGTGATAATGGATTTGATCTGATTGATCAAGATTGATGAAGCTTGATTTGGAACAAAATTATTTTGATGATTTTGATGTGATGTTGAATGTGCGCATTAGATGCGACTGATATTGATTGCTCAGATGGATATTCCATGAAAGATAAAGCTTGATTAGGAATGTCGTCTTACTGTCAAAATATGCCATGGGCTAGTGATTTGGATTTTGGCTCACAAATGATTTGACCAAGTTGATTTCACGTTTGCCAATGCTCGGATCTCCACATAAGTTGGAGGATATAGATCAAGATTTATTCACAAAGCAAGATGTAATTATCTGCCCCCAGTGTCTAGCAATGTATGGAATGCCATGGGTGGATTCTTGGATAGATGGATGGGTATGGTAAGCATGCAAAGGATGCCAAGGATTATCTTGTGACAAGATAAGGTGTTCAAACAGAGGAACGCTCATTCGAATAATGCTTCAAGGCTTAGATAGCGTTGGGTAGGATAGGATCAATGAAAATGACCCATGTCAAGATGACTACCATAAGTGAGTGTAAACTATTTACCAAACCTTTATCAAGATCTAGATAAGGTGGAAGATGGATGCAAATATATGAAAATGGATTGGATAAGTGGTTCCTAGATAAACGGATGATATGGATGGAATGTTGGCTTTATTATGGATGTGATAAGATGCTTTCTCTTGAATTGGTGCGCGTAGATGCTCGATTCTACACATGACGCCTGTTTGCCAGGTTTTCATCATGGTACTTGTCCAAAGCGCCACTGAAATGGTTTTCGCTAGAGGACGATTTTTCTCTTTACTGTTTTCAATCCTTTTTCTGATTTTTTTTTGGATTTTTTTGTATTTTTTGATTTTTTTGTTGTCGCCAAGATGCCTGTTTGCCAGGTTTTCATCAAGGTAACCATTTTTTCAGGACATTTTTCTAATTTTTTTGGATTTTTGGATTTTTTTGTATTTTCTGAGAGATTTTAAGCTGATGCTGAACCATCTGGTGGTGCTGATGTTGATGCTTCTATCATAATGTGCCATCGGTATCTTGCTTGAAGAAGTTGCTTTACCAAGATACGTACACTTGAAAGCAACTTTTGAGAAATTTGTTCTACTTTTCCAATACCGGAGTTAACTTTGTCTTTGTGCGCACATCGTGATAGAGCGCCTTCTGAATCCTTATGATGAAGGGTCATTGCCAACACATGGTCAATGTGAGAATTGGATATCATGTGCGGAGGCGTGAATGGAGTGTGTTTAGGTATAAAAGATGGATTGGTTGACAGTTTGGAACCTTTGACTCTCCAAACTTGGGAAGATGAGCAATAATGGGTGGATACAAAAGTGTACGTGGAATTAGGACCAACTACTTGATACACTTTTTATGTTGCTTGAGAAGCTTTATTTTGCTTTTGTGGACGTCTTGGATGGATACTGTTCCCTTTTTTATTTTTCCCCATAGTTTCTTTGACTAATGGAGTTTGATAGGGATAGTCATTCTTTGTATTCTTTGGTATCCACTTGTATTTTATTTGTCCTTCGTGCTTCATCATTTGATTTGAATCTTTCTTTTGACGTTGGTCCCAATTTGTGGATGGGGTAATGGGTGGATGAAGATTCATGATGTGGCGGGTTATAGTATTGGCATTGGTTTCATCATAAGGATCCTTCGTGCTCCCTATGTTGATGCTTGCTTGAGACGAAGTTGCCCCCAGTTTTGTGGAAGTATTACTGATATGTTGAGATCCCTTGATTGTCGAATAACCAAGGCCTTGATGCTTAGGATTGCCAAAAATTTGCACTGGTTTTAGGATACCTTGTTCATTTAGACCTAATCCTCTGTCTTGATAATTCATTTGCTGAGAAAATTTCTCTGCAATAGGATATGATTTACCTTGGAAACAAGGTTCTAATCCTTCTCTGCTCTGTGGCGGATCTTCAAAGGTCATAGATCTTTCATTGATAAGATGATTTTCCCTTACAAAGGTGAGTGATCCAACTTTATAAGTGACGAGATCCTCCATATGTGGGATGAATGCCTGATTGATATCTGTAGCTTGATTTTGTGAGATATCAGATTGTAGTGCTTCTTCAAGAGGTTTTGATGATTCAATGTCCTTGCAAAAGTCCTCCTCATGATTTATTCTTGATATGCTTTCACATGATGTTTCTGATTCACAACTTCTGTAGAAGCCTTCTTCATGACCCATTTCTGATATGTCTCTGCATTTCTCTATATCTTGATCATGTGTACAAATGTTAAGAGTAGGAGACTCTTGTTCGTTGGTAATAATTTCAAGAGTATGAGACTCTTGTTTTGAATGAAGATTATCCACGTGTCCATCCAAAGAAAGCATCTCATGGGTAGATGGAGGAGTATGTCCTATGTGGATGTGGTCATCTTGTATGGATAGGAGAGTGTCCATTATATCATTGTAGTAGCTTGGAGATGCGAATTCTTGATCTTGAGTGATTTTAGAACTACTTTCGACATGCTTTGGATCAAGTTCTTGACATGGGTCAATTTCAAAGGATGGATTGCTTATAGTGGGTTCTTGGACATCGTCATTGGGAAGTGGCTCAATATGCTCTTGAGCTTTGAGTGGATTTGGATCAAATTTTGAGCTAGGGATTCCTTCAATATCTTTAACCATGAGGTCAAAGGATGTCAATATGTCGTTGGAAGGGCCATTGCTAAACCTTGATGGAAGATTTTGATCATGCTTTGGAATACATTCTTGAGATATGTCCTCTAACTCATAAGGCGATGTAGAGACATTTTCGATATGATCATTGGTGGATGGATCGTAGCTTATATCAATAGGATCAAATAACATCAACACTTCTTGAAATAGATCTTTGTAGGAGGGGTCTTGATTATGACTAAAAAATGGCTCTTGATGTACGTTGATTTGATCTTCAGATGAGATGGAAACACCTTCAAGGTGTTCATTGATGGATTGATCTTGCTTTTTGATTTCAACAATTGTGGAAGAGAGATTACCAATGTCTTCAACCATAGGATCAAGTGATGTTGACATTTCTTGAATTGCATCATTGTTGGGCGATGTTGGTGAATTTTGATCGTGATTGAAAAGTAGCTCTTGGTGTATGTTGATTTGATGATTGAATGAGATGGGAACATCTTCAATGTGTTCATTGATGGATAAATCTTGATCGTTGTTTTCAATAATTATGGTGGGAATCTGTTGCAAGCTTTGTTGAGCGAGTAATGCATGTGTTTGTTGGTGAGCCAACAACGCTTGTTGTTGGTTGTGTCATTGTTGTGCCAACAATGCTTTTTGTTTGGCTTGTTGTTGAGCTACTTGTTCATGGATTGCTTGCAATAGTGCTTGGAATGCTTGCTCTTGTGCTTGTGCTTGTGCTTGTGCTTGCGCTTGAGCTTGTTGGGCTGCTTGAGCCGCTTGCGCAACTTGTGCGGCTTGTTGGGCTTGGAGTACCTTTTTGCGGGAAGCTTCTTGTGCAGCTTGCAACATGATGGAGAATGAATTGGTCATGCTGTGTTTTGGCGGTGGTGGTGGTGGTGGTGGAATGGGAATAGTGTTGATTGTTGGGATTGCTTGGATGGTTGCCACCTGTTGTTGAGATATCGATGGCAAAATGGGATGATTTGGTATGATGTTTTGATTCGGCATGATAGATTGAAATTGAATATTGTTGTGGTTGAGAATCATATTGCCTTGATTTAGGTAACTTTGATTTTGCATGGTGTTACCTTGACTTGGATCAATACCTAGAGTTGTCAACATATTGCTTGGATTTTGAACAACATTGGTTTGATTTTCAATTGTGTATATCCCAAAATTCACCAAGTATGGATTTGAAATGGTCATGTTTGGTAAATTTGCACTTGGCATGTATGGATTTGGTAGGATGACGTTGTTTGGAAAACTCATGCATTGAGCATTTGGTTGATAGATTTGCAGATTTGGACTTGGATTTAAATCTATCATTGGGAAAGGTGTTCCAAAATTTGGATTGGGTATGCTCATATTTGTTGTACCATTGATGTTTGTCTGAGATAATGATCCCATGTATGCATTGTACAAGCTTTGAAAATCAAATGGTATTGCAAGGCTTGGATAGTTTAGTTGATTTGGGTTACTCATGATGGATGGATCAAATTTATATTCCATGTCCCTCTTGTGTTGAGATCGAGGTTGAACCATAAAATGAAGATCAATTTTCAAGAATGTAAGAGATGAACCTCTAATCCTTTAGATCGGTCTAAACTTTAGGTTCAAAGAAGTGAAAAACTAGGAAATTTGAAGGATCAAAGCGATAACGAGGATGAGATAAATGGAATATGAGTGATATGGATGAATGGAACTCTTAAAGAAACTTTGAAGGAAATGCTAAAATTTTTAGGACTTTGATTTATCATGATTGGATTGATGGATTGACTAGGTGTGTTAAGTCAAACAAAATGTGATGAATGTAATCGTAAAACTCTTGGAAGTTGTGTTATCCAAGAGTGAACTCCTACAAGATGATAGTTTGACTAAGTGCGTCAAGTCAAACATGATGATGATTTGATAATTTGGCTAGTTGTGTTAAGCCAAACAAGATGATACTCGTAAACCCTAGGAAGTTGTATTATCCAAGAGAGAACTTGTGTATAAGATGATGGTTTGACTAGATGTGTTAAGTCAAACAAAGAGGTTTTGATTTCGCCTAAAATGTTACCATAAAAGATGTTTACAAAGTTTCCAAGAGTTGTTGGTGAGGTGACTTTTGACTGATTTAATGGTTGAGAGATGGATGAAAGTGATTGAATTTGATCCTAGACTTGACCTAGAATAACACTTCTACTTACAAGACCTTGGTGTTGAAGAACACGCTATGTTTCCTATGTGAGGAAAGTAAACCTTTCAAACAATTCAAGATCTCAAGACACTCCTCACTAGCTTTCACACTAAGCTTTTTGAACTTCGATTTTGGGATTTTGATCATGTTAGAAAACACATGTGTAATCAAATTTGTCTTTTATATTGTCTTAGTGAATCCTTTTTACCAAAATCACTTGCTTGATTATGTTTTCAAACTAAATGTCTAATGTCCCACTTTCGTTTTCATCCCACAAGGTCCATTATGTGGAAATCAAGGAAATTAGGGCAAAGTCTCCTATGTTTATCCTTAGTGAAAACAAATGATGATGGAATTCAAGCACTTAGAAACCTCTAAGGATATGATCCCTAGGGAAAGCAAGAGTGCTTAAATTCGTCAAAGGATATTTGTTTTCTTAAAGGGGTTTGAAATTTGAGACTCTTGTGAATGTCTGTTTTTCAATGTTTTGAATCCAAGCAAAGTGTTTTTTTGATTCCAAGCACTTTTTACAACCCTAGGATGATGAGGCAATATCTTGTTGGATTCCCACTTGGACGAATCCAGCTGTGCATATCTTGTGCGAATGGCTAAATGCTTGACCACACTAGCTCCCCTCCACGACACTCACTTATTCGGGTCAGCCAAACATTAGTACCCATGAATCTCCCATGGCATACTTTCCAATTCCACAACAAGACCGCATGTTACATGGGGTGGCTTCAAAGGACATGACCTTTTGAACCAACAAGATAGACAAGGTTTTGGCCTTTTTCTAAACAAAGGGTTCTAATTCGGGCATTCCGTTCGTGGGGGATTATCCAACATCGGCGAGAGTCCATTGATGTCCATCTCGTCGGAATAATCCTCGTGATATTGGCCTTTGTTCCAATATCCACACTTATATCCCGGGTGGAAGTCGCTTGGCTTTAGCGTGTTCCCAATTGGGTTGTTCCCTTGGGTGAGTACTTTTTCCCACAAGGAAGGCCCTCTAAGATAGACAAAAGCGAGATAACATATCCCGTCGTTCACACAACCTTTGTTGAAAAACAAAGGGGAGAACCTCCGTAATATATTGTGCTCACACTCGCATGATTTGTTCAATTTTAAGATACCCAAATTGAAATGTGGAGGCAATCTTTTATGCAACTTAGGGTCATCAAAAGGACTTTTGATTCTCAAGATCGCCGTGAAGCGCAAGAGCCCTTTTAAATGACACTACTTTGCAAAAAAGTTTACAAAACACAAAGTACACGTGTTCAATTTTAAATTCCTCAAAGCAATGATGAGTTCGTTTTAGAAGCACCAAAATGAAGTGTGAAGTTTGCCTTCTCCAATTTTAGTCCAAATCAAAATCTAGTAAATGTCTAAGGTTCTTTTTAACCAACTTTGAAAAGATCAAATCAATGATTGATTTTTTAAGCCCAAATCGAAATGTGAGTTGGTTTAAAGCAGAAAACAAGGATAGAAAATGGAAGCTCTAAGATTGTTGTAACAAGCATTAAAAAAGGCTATTTTCAAGAAAATCTACAAGTCCACTCCATTCGCCTTCGTTTTCGTTTGATGTCAACCTTGTTCCTTTGTTCAATTCAAGTATTTGTCTTCAAATGTCCACCTTGATTTCAACCTTCAATTTCAACCTTTATGTGAACCTATTCTATGGTGGATTGGTGCTCTTTGAGTATGTGAAAGAGCCCTTTCCCAATCCTTGATAAGCTTAGTGAGATAGACAATGAGATGCTTGAACTCAAGTTGCCTATAGTGTAGATGCTTTCAAATGTGGCTGTTGTAGATGATGAAGAGCAAGATTGATTCTCAAATGAAGAGAGTAACCTTGCATGAAAAAGTGTTGTTGTGTTGTTTTGGAGAAATGCTTTGCATTTTATAGATTCAAGATTAGGAAGAGTGATAGATTTGGATGAATGTGGGATCATTCATGAGCCAATGACAAGATGCCACTTGTCAAAGTGTGAGAGGGTGAGGAATGTGCAAGTCTTGGCCAATGTGCCAATTTGAAATTCAAATTTGGATGAAATGACATGTTTAGGGGGGATGAAAGGTGCAATAAATGCCATGTTTGACTTGTGCAAATAGCATTTAAAACCTTGTTGGAAGGGACAAGTCCCTTTTGGGGGGAAGATTCAAATTGGAAGAATATTCCATTTTGATTCCATTTTGAATGTAATTAGAGGAAATAATAAATCAAATAAATGATTTATTGGTGCAAGTGGGTGGGTTAGTTAAGAGTTTGGATTTGACTCTAGTTGAGTCAAAAGCTAGAGAATGATAATCATGATTAGAAGTTAATTAATTTAGATTAATTAACTTAGGGGATTTTAGGGATTTGACATTTGATTAAATCAGTTTGATTTATTAAATCAAATAAGAAGAACTTTAAGAACTTAATTAAATAATTTAATTTATTTAATTGAACCTTAGGAAATTAATCAATAAATTGCTTTAATTGATTAATAGAAGAAATGAATGTTAATTTGTATGATGCATGATTGTTATTTTTGCATGTCTACAACAATAACCTATCTTTACTAGATCTCACTTAAACATGGGTACCTTAAACATAATTTTTTTTCCCATTCCACCAAGTTGACCCCAAGAACAATACATTCCACCAAGTTCACCTCAATGATAATACATCTAATCAAGTCAAACCCATCAACAATATATTGAACTAGAAGTCAATCCCAAAAATAATAAATTCAATCAAGTCAACCCCAACAATAATACATCCAATCAAGTCAACCCCAATAATAATACATTCAACAAAGTCAACCCAACAATAATACATCCAATCAAGTCAACCCCAATAATAATACATTCAACAAAGTCAACCCCAACAATAATACATCTAATCAATTCAACCAAAACATAACATTCCCTTAAATCAACACCAAAGACAATATTACATTCATATAAGGGCACCTCCATCAACATTTACAAATGACTTGGCTCAATAAATGTAAGACTTACAACAAAAGATAACAAACATGGAAATAGGAAACATTAACATTAAGAAGATCTATACGTTGGAAGACATATGTTCCTATCCCTTTGGCAAGTCTTTAAACATGATACCCTTCCCTCAAAAATTTGAAATACCAAATGTAGCATCATAAATTTTACTCTTTTTTAGGAGATAGTATAATTTTATGCTTAGTTTGGACCTAATTTAGTGCCTCTTGCATTAATTCATTTTTAACACCCCTTAATTAGGTCCTAATCTCCTAAATTATGCATTTTATGGTCTATTTTTGATAATTTTTGAGGAACTACAATTAGAAATCAAATGTATTCATCTAATACATTGTATTCAACCGCTAAAACCCAAAAAATAAGGATGGGAAACTCACAGCTTGGGCATGAGTCCAACTAGGAATCTCATGCCTTTGGTGTGAGTGTCCCTCATTTTTAGCTTAAAATTTGTAGGCCAGGTGCATTGATCTCTACTTTTCTTAGTTTTACAGTCAATTTTTTTGTTACTGTTTTCCAATCATAAGAATCTTACATTTTTAATCAAAATCATATAGGTGATCTAAGAGAACACATAAGGGATTTTTACATAGCTTGTCTCGAGGTGTCCTACAATGATACATATCTAATGCACCTTTTTCCTATAAGCTTAAGTCAAGCTATTGAGTGGTTTTCACATTTACCTTATGGGATCAAGACCTTCCATGAGTTGGCAGATAAATTCATTACACATTTTTATATAATGTTGAGTGTGAAATATCCATGACTGATTTATGTAATACAAAAAACATGAGGGAGCGTCCTTGTTACAAAGATGAAGAAATATGGCACAAAAATTCCCTTATCCTATTCCTAAAAAGCAACTAGTTCACATTTTTACCCAAAATCTAAACAATAAATTAGCTTTCCACCTAAAAATTCAATTTTCTAGCACCTTTGATGAGATCTTTGAAAAGGGAATGGAAATTGAAAGATCTCTCATTGATGAGGGTCTTGTGAAAAATCTAAAGACCATAAGGATAACCCTTCAACATCTAAAGACAAGCCTAGGATTTAGCTAAATAAAACATTGTCAATGATGGTTTGGTAGATGCTAAAACATTTCAAAATTTTCAACCTACCCTAAAATTGGCAACAAATAATCCACAAAGCAATCAAGGTATAGAAGGTCACCTAGGCAAAACAATGTTCCTAAAAGGCAATACGCTCCTTTAGGAGAATCTCTTGAATCTGGAGTTGAAAAATTAGTTAAAGCTAAACTTATTGCCTTACTAGAAGTAAGAAAAAAATAACTGACAATTAAGCCTCCATGGTACAAAGGAAATGAATATTGTGAGTACTATAGGATCAAGGGAAATAAGACTTTTTATTGTTATAAATTGATTTTTTTAATCCAAGATCTTATAGATCAAGGTGATGTGGGAATATAAAATGAACCTACAACTGCTGATGATCTCAAGATATTCCAAGATCTTATCCCTAATCATAGAAAAGAGAAACCTTAAAAAAAAATAGTAACCTTGAAGGAACCAATTATGCTTTTGTTCCATATGAATACACTATAGCTCGAGTAAAATAAATCTCTTTTGTAAAAAATACAATCCCTAAGTGCACAATTGTAACCTATAGGGGGAAAATAATATCCAATAATCCTCTTCTTAGTCAAGATCAAAGTGTCCCTCCCATAACATATCATGAGCCCATTCCTAATCAAGATCAAAGTATCATTTCCAATGAGACCTTTCCATATCAAGATCAAGATATTTTCCTTCTTCCACTTCATTATCCCCCTCCATCTCAAGGCTTAAGTATCTCTTCCATGCAACCTCATGACTAAGGGATCATTTTCATTTACACAACATCTTCCAAATCCCTTCCAAATCAAGATCAAAGCACACCTTATATCCCATCCAATGATCCTCTCCCATATGGTCAAGATTCTATATCTTCCACTCCATGAAGTGATCCCTTCCCATGTTAAGATCAAAATATCCTATCATGTCATGATCCTACTCCTCCACAAAATTCCACCATCCCTATCTAAATAAGGCATATCAAACACAAAGTAAGAGGGAATCCAAATTGTCTCATTCAAAATTTTTATCCACCCCTAAGGCATCCATCTCATCACATATCCCTCATCCCATCCGAATACAT
Source organism: Sequoiadendron giganteum (assembly GCA_007115665.2). Lineage (NCBI taxonomy): Eukaryota > Viridiplantae > Streptophyta > Pinopsida > Cupressales > Cupressaceae > Sequoiadendron > Sequoiadendron giganteum. The sequence goes on from CM021104.1 coordinate 134,027,480, forward strand.
CTCACCTTCCTTACTTTGATCTTGATTATCTTATCCATAGGCTTTATCATATATACTTCATCCTATCTAACTCAACCCCCTACCCTCGGTACTTTGATCTTGGTAAATTTGGGGGCAAACCTTATCCAAGTATGTTTTGGACAATGCAATTCCTTACATTCCATATCCCTTAGACATCATCCTTTTATCCAAAGAATCCTTTTCTATCTCATATCCATAATAGCAATACCTCTAGTAAAGGCTATATCGTTCCTTTGCAATATAATATTTGGAGATCTATTCTCCTATCATCCACCTATTCACCTGCCACAACATAGTTAGTCCATCTATCCCATAATAAGTGTTCCTATATCTAATTGGGGGCACCTTTCCTTTGACCTTAGTTTTGGATTGGATTCTTGTATCTTGAGATCATATGCACGTATTAAAAACATTAAGCTTTGGCACAAATCACAAGAAAAATAAATGTCAATTATTGAGCTAAATCTTTGGCTTTCATAACTTGTTACCTATCTTTCAATATAACTATCAAAAAATTTCCATGTCCCAATAGAATTCTTTCCTACAATGGGCATTATCAAAACAAATATAAGGTCCTAATAGATGTATCCTTCCTACAATGGACCTTACCTATCAAAACTAAGCTTATCCTCTCACAAGAGATATATTGACGATTAATTTTTGTTTCTCAATTGTTTTTCTTTTACTTTCTTGGTTTTATCTTGTCTATCCCATTTTCTTGATGAAATCCTATCCTAATATGCTTAGAGTAGCTTGGATCATAGCATGAGTGTCTTCTTCGACATGTTTGACTTTATTTTGTTTCCCATTTGCTTGATGAAAGCCTATCTTAATGTGCTTAGAGCAGTTTGGGTGATAGCATGAGTATCTTCTTTGGCATGCTTAACTTTCTTTTGTCTCCCATTTGCTCGATGAAGGCCTATATATTAATGTGCTTAGAGTAGCTTGGATTTAGACATGACCTTCTTTCTTTTTATGTTTACATGTGTGTTATGTGTATGCAAGTTGGGTAAAATGACAAGCATTATCCGCTTGCTAAGGTTCCTCTTCAAAGTAATGATGTGTCTTGTTTCTTTTTGCTTGTTTCTTTGCATTTTACATATCATTTTTTGGATGCATCTTCTCTTTATAGGTTTCATTTTGACATTTGATCCTTGGTGGATGTTGTTTTCACTACATTTTAAAGTGTTAGTATGCATCATAATATCATAATAATATAAATAACATAAAAAAAATCCTTCTTGTTGTGAGGTCGATCATAAAATTATTAGTTTTGGCCAATCTCCTAAGGGAGCATCATGTCTCTGTCCCATGGTCTACTAAGGCATGCCAGGGCATATCATCAATCTTTTTCTTTGGAACGATGCTATAAAATGTATTATCTCAAAGAGGGGAAAAATGTAGATACCTAAAAATGACTAATGCATTTTCATCTTATCGTTTCATCATTATCCTTATCATTTCTTCTATCTATATTAATCTAACATTTTCCTCTTTTCATCCATAATAATTAAATAATTTTTAATTCTTAAATTATCTTAATTTTTTTATCATATCTATATTATTTTTAATTATTTAATTAGTTCATCTCTTATCATTTTCTCTCCAACATTAATTAAAATTAAAATTCAATTTATCTTTGGTCCTCTATAATTAAAAATTATTTAATTAACTGACACTCCTCTTTTAAACAAATTAAAAGATAAATATTTTTCTCTATAATTAAATAATTCTAAAAAATATTTAATTAGCTAACACTCCTCTTTTAAATAAAAAATTAAATCTTTTCCTCTATAATTAAAGAATTTTCAAAAATTATATAATTAACTAACACTCATCTTTTAATTTTTTTTTGGTAGATTAATAGGTGGATGTAGCCAACATCATATATTATCTTTTAAATAAATTAAAAATAATTTATTTAAATTAAATATTTTCTTGTAAAATAAATAATATAGTATATTTATTTATCCAAGCTATCATTTTTTATTTATTTAATTCCCTACTTCAAAATTCAAAATCTTATCTTATTTTGAATTTTTCAATCCAATAATCTCACAAATCAATCTCCACCATTGATCAAATGTTAAGTGAAGCATATAAATAAGAAGTTTTCATTTCATTCAAGTATTATCAAACATTTTCAAATATTATCATGCATTCAAACATTCAAGAATTATCATTGTCAAGCATAGTATTATTTATCTTTGAACATTTATCATTATTGTTCTTTCGTAATTTGTTACTTTGAAAAACAAGCAACAATAAAACAAATCAAGATCTTACTTTTGATAATTTTATTTTCATCATCTACAATAAATAACACAAAAATGTACCATAAAAAAATAAAGTAAGTACAAAAACATTAAACATTTTTTTCAACATAAACTAATTTCACCATTAAAAAAATATAAAATATTACATTTACAACTAAATTTGAGGTTGTAAACAACTACTAAATTTGCCAATGAAAAGAGAAGATAAAATATTAAACATCTTCAAAAAAAATACAAGCATCACTAAGAGAAATTCTAAATATCAAGGTAACAATTTTAAGTGGAAGGGTTTTAGAAAAATAAGGAGAAAGTCCCTCAATTTTCGTTGGATGTTCGGTAGTATATATCCTCTTAAACTTTTGACCACCTGATGTACCAAGTGCTTTGGATTCTGAACCACAAAACTTAAAACACAAAATGAGAGATCGCTGACACTTTCTTTGATTATGAATGCAAGAAATTATTAAATTGCAATAACTATGGACATCACGAAATCAGAGCAATTAAAAAGGTTTGAAAAGCTCTGCAACGAAAACCCACAGCAAAACAATGCCATGCCAGATCGGAATTTATCTCTGCATTTCACAGGTATGGTTAATGCAGAATTTTGCCCGTTTACCTTTAATCTTCACTGCATTTTTATTTGTATTAAAAAAGAAAAAGTTATTTTCATTTCAAACTATTTATTCGTTTGCCATGATCCAATCCAGATCCGTGATGAAATACTATGTATTCGTTCGGACTGAGTTACTAGAGGAAAATGTAGGCCCTAATTGGGGTACCCAAGTGGGGAATGTGGCTTAAAACCAATGTTCGGAGCCCATGACGGGTTAAGTTTATCTGATCATGGTTGATTGAGAACTGTGGTTAGCTAATTGGTGGCGTATCCATTTGGGTGTATTCTTCCCCGTTAGAGGGTTGTGAGAGGTGTAGATGGTTGGGTTTCATGGGAATTGAAATGATGACAAGGGGAAGCATTTTAGGGGTAATTTTTTTTACTAATTAAATAAGAAATATATGTATAATAGATTAGTTGTAGAGAAACAAAGTAGGATTTACTTCAAATACGTAGATGTATTTTGTGAATCTAATAACTTTATGTATATTTTATATGAAATTGGAGACAAGTTTCCTGGCAATTTTGGTAATTGGCAAATCTAATTTCAATTTTTTTGGGATTAAAGAATAGAAAAATCATGAAAAATATTCTAGAGAAAATGTTCTTGGTCAATCCCAAAGGAGATAAGATTGATGAAGTTTGTAAGTGAACTACTAAATAAGGGGTGGATAATTGTCTATACTAAAGGGATTTTCTTTTGTTGTTGCTTACAAAAGTTAGTTTTCTAAGATATTGGTTTTTACCAGAGTGATGGCAGTGATGGTATTTACTGCCTTGTATGGTGTATCATATGAATTTTTCAATGATTAAGTACAAGTTAGTTGAATCTATTACTAAAGCAGCGAATAGTGAAGAGGTGTGATCATTCCAAATACCTGCAGTAGAGGGGTATTGGTTTCCTTTTTCTTTTGTTTTCGAAGATGGTTTAGCACTCACACCTGCTGTCACATCAAATGAATGTAGAATGCGCGATGGAACTAAGAATGCTTTTCGGCTTAGAAGCTGCTCATTAAAGGGCTTATATTCTGTCAAAATTGTTTTGGGACTTGCATCCAGTTTCATCTAGAGTGGGCCACATTGACATGGTAAGCGCTCTCAGCAGGGCTTGAACCATGATAATCATCCCAAATGCTCTGCCTTATGACCAAGCCCTGGCTGGCTAGACTCATATAATACTCGTATTGATGGAGTGGTCCATTTTAGCTAATAATAAATATTGAATTGAATTAGTTACTAAGGTTGCAAAGATCTTAAGCTGTTGTTATGATCCCAAATCTTGGAAGCTAATAATAAACAGAAGAAGTGGTAAAAATAGATATATCTGAAATACAAGTTTGTAATCTTCTTTTTTGTCTGTTACACAAATATCTGAACTTTGAGATTTCAAGAAATAAGCAACAAATATGAAAAACTCAAATAGAATTAAATTAGTATGATCTAAAATAACATTTCTAGGTAGTACATGAACTGATAAGATACTTTCCTAAGAAGGTATGGGTAGCAACTCAGGCTTAATCCAAGAGCAGTATGGGAGCTGCATTTACCAAAAATAGTCCTTCCACAAGCTCCTGTACAGTAATACTCCAGCACAATACACACATTTGCATTTCAAAATAAAAGATATTTTATAGCTTCTGCAGGATTAAGGCCTTAGTTTAGCCGACCTAGATTTGTGTTTCCACCTGTAGGGTCAGTTTATTTTAAGTTTGTAACTACATATTCGTGGTCATCAGTGTGTAATATGAATTGATTGTAACAGACTCAGTGATTTCACAACTGTTGACAACATAACTTATCATTGATGTGTAACTGACTGCATCTGGGTATAACTAGCACATCGTTGCATGACTTATTTCTTCGCTTGTATACCTTTCAATCTACTTCATTACTAATCTATTTCTGTAAAGCTGATAAATTCTAGCACAATTATATGGGAGTATTAATGTTTAACACAAGGGCACCTCCCTTGGTTTTCATAACAGTCCCCTCTGCTTGAATTTGGGCACCACCAAGCCCAAATTAAGGCTTTTGAGGCCACACAGACCTTAATGGTGCATGCCATTTTCCATAAATTTACCGCTTATAACCAAAGCTCCAAATCCTTCATAAAATGCAGGTATTGAGACCATAAAGCTAATTAGGCCCTAACTGAATGAGAGTTGAAGGGAAATTCACTGGAGAATGAGAGCCCTTGAGTATACCTTAATTGATCCAATATTTGGCTACTTTGTCAAAATCCAAATCTGCACTGTAAAAGTGAGGTTCAAAGTGAAAAATAAATTGAGTGATAGAAAATAGACCTGACTGAATAAATGATAATTTTCTAAAAAATCACGATTTCTGAGAAAATTGCAATTTATGTGGCAATTTTTTCACCTTGAAAATGTGTTGCTGATGGGAAAAAAATCAGGAATTGGATTCAGATTGGGTTGCCAACAACCTGAGCAGCCATTAATCTGTTTCTTTTTTGTGGTTTATGCTAATATGCTGCCAAATGCTCAAGAAAATTTGAGCCTCCCAGTAAACTTATTGAAATTTCTCCTTATTTTGGTAATCATTGCCTGCTTAGACAATTGGCAAAAGACAATAACAATGTAGATTCTTCAGAAACAAGTTATGAGTGGAACATATCTCTTAGAGATCTGCGGGAACCTCTAATATTCTCAATCGCTGTTCCTTGGTTACATTGACGAGGAAAACAATTTCTTCAAATTTTAAATTTCAGCACCATGGGGAATGTACTTCTTTTGGTTAGCATTGCTGCCTGAGTCAATTGGCTAAAGACAATAACAGTGTAGATTCTTCAGAAACAAGTTATACTGATGATTGGAACATATGTCTTAGACATCTATGAGAACTTCCAAAATTCTCCATCCATGTTTCTTGGTTACATTGACAAGGAAAAATCTTCCTTAAATTTTAAATTTAACATCCAAGTGGAATGTACTGTGCCTTATTAACTTTGACAATGGATCTGAATGATACCACAATTGTTCCTGCATGACATACATTTCAAATTTGGCACAATTTGAATTCAATTGCTTTTTCTATAATAGCTGGAAGGTCAAACATGCAACCAATGGCTCTAATCATTCAGTTGCTTCAACAAGTACCAACTGTAAAAAGTGATTCATTGCTCCCAAATTTCTTTGGACAATAAGGAAAGTGCTCAAGTATCTTTGCTTTTATCTTATCTTTCAAATTTGTGGCAGAAAGGAAGAAACTAGGTGAAGATGAGTTCTTCAGTGGTGAATTAGTATTACCTAAATGAACACTTGATCAATTGCACTATGCTGTCTTCATCTAGCTAGTACATGTGTTGCATGGTCCTTTCCCTTGACGGCCTTTTATTCAAGTCTCTGGTTGATGGTGGGATAACTTTATCTGTAAGTGTTTCTTCAACAGTTTGTCCATATGGAAGATTAGCCAAAGCAGTTGTTTCTATCTCTCTATATCACAAACGCATGGAGACTTTGTGAGATCAATCAAAGGAATAATTGCATCCTTATGAACAATTGCAAGAGGATCCTGACCACAACAATTGATTGAAGCTTTCAGCTTCATCTTTTCAACCATGTGTTTGTAAGGACTATCATTGGACCTTAAATCATTGTCAACTAATTCATTCGTTGAACTATTTCCATCGTTGTTTGTAGCCTCCATTTTAAAACCTTCAGTTCTAAGAAGCATGTCTTTAGACCTTTTTTGTAAAAGGTAACATATTACTGAAACAAAAGGTCTTTAGCAGATTCCTTATTTTAAGTATCCCATAAACCTGGATATTCAGCGAGAACTAATAGACTGTTTAATTCTTGTAAAAAATCTGCCATTGTTGGTGTCCACCAGCCTTCCACAAGTTCAGAAAAGTGTGTTCATATCAATTTTATATAATCCTCAATTTGGGAAACTGATAATAAATAGAATAATTGCAGTAGAAATCGAAATATGTAAAATACAAGTATCTGACCTTTTCTTTCCCTTTTATTTTAAAAAGCCAAACTCTAAAATTTCAGGAAATATTAAAAAAATCTGAAAGACCTGAATAGAGCTGCATTATAATTGAAAATGGCATTTCTGGGTAGTACATAAACTGATAAGATACTTCCTAAGAAGTTACAGGTGCCAGTTCAGGTCCAATCCAAGAGCAGTATGGGCGTTGCCCTTGGCCACAAAGAGTCCTTTGACAGGCTCCTGCTCATTAATATTTCAGTCCAAAACACGTATTTTATTTCTGCCAATTTCCTGCATAACTAATTTATTTCTCTATAGTTGATTTGTGCCAGCACACCTATATTAGAATACTAATGTTTAGTACGATGGTGCCTCCTTTAGGGTTCATAACAGATGTATTCTAAATAATCTCACTGGTTTCAGTAAATGTTGAGGCATAGTTATGAGACTCGGACTCGGCGCGGACTCGGTGAGGGTGACTCGACTCGGGACTTGGGACTTGGTGCAGACTCAGCAAAATGAAAAACCCAAGAAATTTAGAGATTTTTAAGGATTTAAAACTTGTTTCATGCACCCTTTATTAAATAAACTTTAAAGACACAATAACATCATCAAATGGAAGCTAATTTGATCACATACACAAGTATACATTGATCACATACGCAAATTGTAGCTGAGCTGCTGAAGGAAATAGCACACTTAGATATATAGTCAAAGACTCAAATGTATACAAAACTCATGGAATATGAAATCTATGACATCAAATGTTCCAAACAAATATGAAATATCAAAAGATTCAAAACAATAACTAGAAGTCTATGGCTCAAAGGAGCCTGCATCCTTCTTATGAATGCGTCTAAGATAGATCTTGGATGATGCAAAAACCATAATCTCAAGTTTGAGAGCAATTGCCCCAATGGGGTTGAGGGGTAGTGCCCTTTGTGGGGGTCTAGGGGCAGTGCCCCTAGTGGGATTGAGGGGCAACGCCCCCAGTGGGGTCAAGGGGTAGCGCCCCTTGTGGGGGTTTGGGGGCAATGTTCCCAACAAGGTCAAGGGGCATCGCTTCTAGCGGGTTCAAGGGGCAGCTCCCTCAGTGAGGTCAAGGGGCAATGCTCCTTGCGGGGGTTTGGGAGCAGCATTGACATCTAAGATAGGTCTTGAATGATGCAACAACCATAATCTCAAGTTTGAGGGCAATTGCCCCAATGGGGTTGAGGGGCAGTGCCCTTTGTGGGGGTCTAGGGGTAGTGCCACCAGTAGGATTGAGGGGCAACGCCCCTAGTGGGGTCAAGGGGTAGCGCCCCTAGTGGGGTCAAGGGGTAGCGCCCCTTGCGGGGGTTTGGCGATAGCGCCCCTTGTGGGGGTCTGGGGGCAGCTTTCCTTGTGGGGTCAAGGGGCAACGTCGGGGGTTTGGGAGCAGCACCCCCAGCGGGGTCTCAGGGTAGTGCCCTGGGCACACTCCCTGTCGCGATACAGGGCGGGGTCGAGGGGTAGAGCCCTTGCCACCAAGCCCAAATTAAGACATCCAAAACCATACAAACCTTCACGGTGTACATCATTTTGCATTCACAATAAGTAAGAGAAAAACAAGTTTAACTTTAAATTTTATGTAATTTTTGCACTTTTCAAACTTGCCTCTGCACGAGTCTGCTTGACAGGACTCGCCTGGACTTGACGAGTCCAACGAGTCTAAGAGACTTGTCTGGACTCGGCTAAGTCCGAGTTCGAGTCCCCCAGATTCGGCTGGGGTGACTTGACTTGGGACTTGCCGAGTCTAGGCGAGTCTCGTTGTTGTGGTTGAGAGTATGACAAAGCAGTATTTGAGGAAATGGGTCTTGTATATTTATTGTATGGAGTTATAAATGCCAAAGCCTAAAACTTTCAGAAGCATTTTTTGATTCTTTATTTATGGAAAAATTGGATATCTGCCATTAAACTGTAACATGGTTAATAATACCTAAGGTGAATGGACAATTCAAGTAAATCTCAAAAAAATATCGTTTTAGGCATCTTTATTTCTTCGCATATTTTTGCAGAAGTGCTTAAATTCCAAAAATTCTTTGCAACGTGTTATGATCATAAAGTAAGCCAAGCATAGGTTTTACAACAACCCTGATGGGTAGATCTATTGATAATTGCTAAGTACTATTTTGTATGGTTGTGTTTTTACACATATTTTTAAGAGTTTTGCTAGTCTTAGCATGTGTGTGACTATTCAACCCTTGTTTGTATGGAAATCATGTTAGGGTTGGTTGTTATAAGAGGTTTGTCGGACATGCATGGTTTCTATAATAAGTCCACAATATCTATCAAAGAAAGTATTATGCATTTTGAAATATTTGGTAATCATCATTATTTGAGCAAATTTATATTACTTCTATCCTCTACGTTACTATTAATACTCAAGTTATTTCTATTTCTTGGTTTGTTCTGAATTATTGAATTATTTTTGCTCATGTGGATTTATTTAAAATAATTTTAGCTTTTTATCTGAAACCAGATACAGATTCAGTGAAATTGTTATGAGCCGCAGTTGTGTAAATAGTCTCACACTGATAGTCAGTACAATTGGTATCGAGTCTAATGTCTCCATAGGACATTCCCTTTTGGTTCTGAGTATGCTGGACTTCACTGTATGTGGAAAGGCTGCAGTTAAAGCATCAAGCCTTCATAATTTGATTTGGGGAACTTTCTTGTGTTGATTTTAAACAAAGAAGGTTATTACTCTTCATATGTTTTATTTTAAAAAGTACAATTGCAGACATCAGCACATGTGTGGTTGTGCTTTTTTTGCCGAAGATATAAATGATTAGGCTCAAACTTTTGTCCACAGAGAGATTGTAGCTTTTCCCACATGTAATCAGTTGACATATTTTGAAACTACTCTTAATTTGCCTTTCATTTTTCAAATAAATTGCAGATAAAATATTCTTTACTGACAAGACTAGTCTATGGTAAACTCTATCTCAATCACTTGGTTCGTGGAACATAAAACTTACCATAATTCCATTTTCATAGATAGGATGTAAGTAATCTTGACCTGATGTTTTTTTTTGTCATGTACAATCTTTGATTGAGATAATTTCATGTAGGTAGTGTTTCACATACATAAGCTGTTGATTACAGACCTTAAATTTGAGTTCCATCCATATTCCTGTTAAATATAATCTTTCATTAGATTTTTAATTTTTGTTTTTAGGTTTTCCCCATGTATTTTAATTGTCTCAAGATGACCTGCATGAGCAGTCATTATGCTAATAACATTTTTCCTCATGTATGTTGGTAAGAATTACAAGCCAAGGGAGCCCACTTAGCCTACAAACAGCTCTGAGCATTTGTTAGTGGGTGGGAGGAACATTGAATGTATTCCAGCACTTTAGGCTTTTCACCCTTTAGCCTCTTTTCCCATTGGCACAGCTTTTGAAGCAATTTATGGCTTATAATTCACCTTTGTCTCACAATTTTTACCATTGTGGGATAACCCAGTTACAAACCAATCATGGATTAGAGTAATTCAAAGCTTGTACCGGTTACAGACATTTTATTTCTTCCTTTTGCATTATGTCAAATCTGGCTAGTGGGTTTTAACACTTTTGTTCAATGGGAAAAATGGGATGTTTCAATTAACCCAAAGGTTGTGCATTCTAGTAGTGCCATTCTCCAGGATATGCCAGAATATTTGAGTTTTCTGCAAAGATATTCTTTGATATTTACCTCATGAAACCTGTCATTTACTGGTTCACTATATAGCTGTTGTAGAAGGTGCCAAATTTGACCTCTTCAAGTTTGTCTAATGGTTTGCCTGATGTAGCTAGTAGATCTTGTTTTAATATTGATTTCATTCTGGGTCATAAGCTTACTGTAAATGGTTCAAACCTCAATTTATCATGTTCTGGTTTCAGTATCATGTTCACTTTGCATAAGCATTTTTGTACTGTTGCAACTGAATTCTCATTTTATGAGGGACAATGGCCAGTTTTTGACAGGAGGTTAAAATTTTCAGGTTGATTCAAATAAAGGCTGCATACTTTCTATTTGAAAATGGTAAAAGAGCATTCATAGTAAAGAACATTGAAAGTGTATAGGAGGTATGAGATCAATGGGGCGTCCAAAACGGAAAACTGAAATTAAGGCAATAGAAGAAGAGCCCCAAGAATGTGGTGGCACACACAGGAGAGGGGCTTTAGCTTGTATGGTAAACTCAGAAGTGGGTGCCGTGTTAGCTGTTATGCGGCGAAATGCAAGATGGGCTGGCCGTTATATGGCAGGTGATGACCAGTTGGAACATTCGCTTGTACAAGCTTTGAAGAGCTTACGCCGGCAAATATTTAGCTGGCAGCAACCCTGGCACATGATTGATCCTTCTGTTTATTTGAAACCGTTTTTGGATGTGATCCGTTCAGATGAGACAGGGGCTCAGATTACTGGAGTTGCCTTGTCTGCTGTTTACAAGATCTTAACTCTGGAGGTTTTTGATTTGAATACAATTCATGTTGATGATGCAATGCATTCCATAGTTGATGCTGTGACGAGTTGTAGGTTTGAAGTAACGGATGCAGCATCAGAGGAGGTAGTATTAATGAAGATACTGCAGGTTCTTCTAGCCTGTATGAAAAGCAAGGCTTCTGTAGTTCTTAACAACCAGGATATTTGTACCATAGTAAATACATGCTTTCGAGTGGTTCATCAAGCTGGAAGCAAAGGTGAATTACTACAGCGAGTGGCTCGGCATACAATGCATGAGCTTGTGAGGGCTATTTTTTCTCATCTACCAGAGCTTGATCATGCAGAGGCTGCTACAAAAACCAATGAAGGTGAGAGGTCTTCTGTCGATTCTAAAGGACATGTAAGTCAACCCATCCTTTTATCATTATCTGGGGATATGGTGAAATTAACTGCATATGCTGTCTTGCTTGATTTCCTTTGAAATGCTATATTTACCACTGAATGTTGTGTTTTCAATAAATTTCAATAGTATTTCACTATATAGAGACAAATTAACGTGCATTAAGCTGATTTTCCTTTTGCAGGTAGATGAGCTTGGCAAAGAATGCAGAGTTGATGGCAGGCAGTTCGACAATGGAACTGTGGATTATGATTCTTCTGATATGTTAGTATCTGGTGTATTGTCATCACATAGTCCTTTTATGATCAATTCTTCCATGGAGTTTTCAGATGAGAAAACAACTAGCAACAGAGTTAGCAGTAAAGATCTTGCTAATGATGTGCAGATTATGATAGAGCCATATGGGGTTCCCTGCATGGTGGAAATTTTTCATTTCTTATGCTCCCTTTTGAATATAGTTGAGACTATGAGTATAGGTGCTAGGTCAAACCCTTTAGCCTTTGATGAAGATGTTCCTCTTTTTGCTTTGGGGTTAATAAACTCTGCTGTTGAATTAGGAGGGGAATCTATAGGGAGACATCCAAAATTACTGGCCCTGATACAGGATGAGCTTTTTCGTAATTTAATGCAGTTTGGATTGTCATCAAGCCCTTTGATCCTATCCATGGTATGTAGCATTGTTCTTAATTTATATCATCACCTACGTACAAAATTGAAATTGCAACTGGAAGCATTCTTCTCCTGTGTTATAATCAGGCTTGCACAAAGCAAGTATGGTGCTTCTTATCAACAGCAAGAAGTTGCAATGGAAGCATTGGTGGATTTCTGCAGACAGCCAACATTTATGTCTGAGATGTATGCAAATTTGGATTGTGACATTACTTGTGGTAACATATTTGAGGATCTTGGGAACCTACTGTCAAAGAGTGCATTTCCTGTAAATTGCCCTTTGTCTGCCATGCACATTTTGGCATTGGATGGGCTTATTGCTGTCATTCACAGCATGGCAGATAGGGTGACTGCTGCATCACCACTTCCTGAGCCTGTACCAGTGGGAGAGATAGAAGAGTATGTACCCTTTTGGGAGATAAATTGTGAGAGTTTTGAAAATCCTGACCATTGGGTGGAGTTTGTTCGACGCAAAAAGTATGTCAAGAGGAGATTGATGATTGGAGCAGACCACTTTAATAGGGACCCAAAGAAAGGACTTGAATTCCTGCAAGGAACTCATTTACTTCCTGAAAAGCTTGATCCTCAAAGTGTTGCTTGTTTTTTCAGATATACTGCAGGGCTGGATAAAAACCTTGTTGGTGACTTCTTGGGTAACCATGATGAGTTTTGTGTGAAGGTGCTTCATGAATTTGCAAAGACATTTGATTTTCAAGAAATGAATTTAGATACGGCATTGCGGCTATTTCTTGAGACTTTCCGTTTGCCAGGTGAGTCACAGAAAATACAAAGGGTACTTGAGGCATTTTCAGAGAGATATTATGAACAATCATCGAAAGTTCTTGCAGATAAGGATGCAGCTTTTCTTTTGTCATATTCCCTTATCATGCTTAACACAGATCAGCACAATGTTCAAGTTAAGAAAAAGATGACTGAAGAGGATTTTATCAGAAATAATCGTCACATCAATGCTGGGAAAGACCTTCCTCGAGAGTATCTTTCTGAACTTTATCATTCTATTGTCAAGAATGAAATTCGGACATCTTATGAACAAGGTATAGGATTTCCTGAGATGACTCCCAGCCGCTGGATTGATCTCATGCGGAAGTCGGAGAAGACACCTCCTTACATTGTTTGTGATTCCAGGCCCTTCCTTGATCATGATATGTTTGCCATTATATCAGGTCCAACAATTGCTGCCATATCAGTGGTCTTTGACCATGCAGAGGATGAAGATGTTTTCCATGCATGTGTGGATGGCTTTCTTGCAGTGGCTAAAATGTCAGCTTGCCACCATCTAGAGGATGTGCTAGATGATTTAGTGGTTTCTCTCTGTAAATTTACAACTCTTCTCAACCCATCTGCCTCTGTTGAAGAGCCTGTTCTTGCCTTTGGTGATGATACAAAAGCAAGGATGGCAACTGTTACAGTATTCACAATAGCTAACGAATATGGGGACTATATTCGAACTGGATGGAGGAACATCTTGGATTGCATCCTACGTTTACACAAGCTTGGTCTGTTACCTGCCCGTGTCGCAAGTGATGCTGCTGATGATCCTGATGTGGCAAATGATTCCATTCATGGTAAGACGCTCTCAGGAACTCCATCTATATCTCATATACCTGTAGTAGGTACTCCACGGCGGTCATCAGGTTTGATGGGCAGATTTAGCCAACTGTTATCACTTGACACTGATGAACCCAGGTCTCAGCCAACTGAACAGCAGCTCGCTGCGCATCAGCGCACAGTGCAAACCATACAAAAATGTCATATTGACAGTATCTTTACTGAGAGTAAATTTTTACAAGCAGAGTCTTTACTCCAGCTAGCGAGGGCCCTTATCTGGGCAGCAGGTAGACCCCAGAAGGGTAGTAGTTCACCTGAAGATGAAGACACTGCTGTTTTCTGCCTAGAATTATTAATTGCAATTACTCTGAACAATCGTGATAGAATAATGCTTCTGTGGCAGGGTGTTTATGAGCATATTGCAAGTATTGTACAATCAACAGTTATGCCATGTGCTCTTGTTGAGAAGGCTGTGTTTGGACTGCTACGAATCTGTCAGCGTTTGCTTCCCTACAAGGAAAGTTTGGCAGATGAGCTTTTGAGGTCCTTGCAACTTATTTTAAAGTTGGATGCCCGTGTAGCAGATTCATACTGTGAACTCATTACTCAAGGAGTCATGCGGCTTGTCAAGGCAAATGCTGGGCACATTAAATCTTCCATGGGCTGGCGCACTATTTCATCGCTGCTTTCTATTACTGCCCGCCATCCAGAAGCATCAGAATCTGGTTTTGAAGCACTATCCTTTATTATGTCTGATGGTGCACATTTAACACAGGCAAACTATGTTTATTGCCTTGATGCTACTCGTGCATTTGCAGAGTCTCGTGTTGGTTTGGCTGATAGGTCTTTGCGTGCATTGGATTTGATGGCAGAATCTGTGAAATGTTTAGTCCGATGGTCAAAGATTTCATCTGGTGATCGGAAAACTGTTGGTGATTCTCGTGAGGATACCTTGAAGTCCTCTCAAGAAATTGGGGAAATGTGGTTGCGGTTAGCACATGGGTTTCGTAAAGTTTGTTTAGAACAGAGAGAAGAAGTCAGAAACTATGCTCTTCTGTCACTGCAACGGTGCCTATTGGCCGCAGAGGCTATTTCTTTGGCACCTACAATTTGGTTACAATGTTTTGATCAAGTCATCTTTATTATGCTTGATGATTTGCTAGATATTGCTCAAGGACACTCTCCAAAGGAATATCGCAACATGGAGGGCACCCTTCATCATGCAATGAAGTTCCTATCAAAAATATTTTTGCAATTTTTAGATCAACTACTTACTTTGCCAAACTTCAGAAAACTTTGGCTTGGTGTGCTCAGTCATATGGAAAAGTACATGAAGTCAAAACTGAGAGGCAAAGGAAGTGAAAAGCTCCACGAGCTTATTCCTGAGTTACTGAAGAATATGTTACAAATAATGAAGACTCGGGGAATACTTGTGCAAAGAAGCACTCTTGGAGGTGACAGCCTTTGGGAGCTTACATGGCTTCATGTGAAAGGGATTTCACCATCACTTCAGACAGAACTTTTTCCTGATCAGGAGCAAGAGGGAGAGATGGAGCCTAGATCTGATGAATATTCTTCAGCAGCTGAAACAGTAAGTTCTGAAGCTGCCACAGTTGCGAAGTAAATGCAAGAGGGTTCTAATGAGGTAAAACAAATTAAAATCATCAGACCGAGGTGCTAAATATGTGCTATTCTTAGAAGGTAATGGTGGCTCATTATCATCATTGTTCTTATTCTAGTAAAGTAGAAATTGTATTGCTTATATTGATACTAACTTCCAGGAGAACAAAACATAGTTTTGCATGGCGCTGCACTTAGCTGCTTCTCATGTACACCAGTAATTTTCCAAGCTGATAATACATTTGACTTAAATGCAAACCTGGATCAAAGGGCACTGTAGTAAACTATTATAGAATCTTGCGTTTTGGGTATCCATCTATTCTTCTTTAAAATTAGTGGGCAGGATTTTCAATTGGTCCCCATATTTACAGCCTGTTTTGTCTGATGTTGGATTAGCACGTCCAACAGATTTGTACCTTTTCAACATGTTAGTTATTGGAAAATTGGAAGTAATTTTCAGCAATCGGTGCTCTTATTCTTCCATTAAAAATGCTCTTAATTGCTGTAGTTTTACTTTAAGTCTTTGGATGGCCTTAAAGCTTCACATCCATGCTTTTTGTTCTAAAGAGCATTTGTGTAACCATCAAACTCTCTAAATATATGATGTTTTAGGTGTTCAAATTCAGTGTTTCTTTACAAAGGCACTGTGATTTTTTCTAGAAAAGTAAAACCATTCCATTTAGTTATTGTTTGCCTTTGTAAAGGTGTTAACAAGGCAAATTGATTGATCACTTCTTGTTCAATTTATCTGGCAAATATGTTATCTGAAGTCAGTCATGCTGCTGTTGTTGTGTCCCCTTTTAAAAGTTTAACCTAACGTGGTGTGCAGTACTTTTCAGAAGTAATGTTAATTTTTAATGTTCTGTATCTATTCAAATGACCTTATGCCAAACAACCATGTTAATATTGATGTTTCTATTGTAGTCTGCATTTTTGAAATTGTTATTTATTTATCTTTTGTTATCAAACAACCACATCACATAATTTTTGGTTTCTATTCTGTAATGCTCCCTTTTTGCTCCATGGCACACTAAGTTGGTCAGTAGTTAAACAGGACCGAGTCCTTGTCATCAGTTAGGATTTAGTGGGTCTTTCAGTTAGTATGAGGTGATGGAGTCTTCCTGTTGAAGCTGTTGGTCTGGCAGTTAGGTAGTTGCTAAATAAAATGAGGCCGCTGCATTTGTATTAATATTTGTAATCTCTCTTAACCGTATGTACCTGTAGTTATCCTCAGTGAAATAAGGCAGTGATTGGTCAGTTAACTTCCAGCAGTTTATGGGAGATGATTGCCAGTTAGAAACCACTGATTATGGAATTGATTGCCCTTAATTTAGGATGGCATGAGATGGAGAGTATAGGGGGTGCTGAGAGGAAATGGAACACATCATTTTTGAAAATTACAAACCAAAAATTTCATCCTTTTTACAGAAAGTGGACGCTGCTACAGCAGCTTGGTGCTTAAGACAAAACCCTGAGGCTTAACAATCGGCTCTCATGAGGATAGAATTCCTGAGACATTCAAAAGTACGGGGCAAAGGAAAGGGCATTCTGAGGCATTCAGCAGTGCAAGGTGACAGCAATGTCATTCTGATGCATTCAGCAGTGCAAGGTGACAACAAGGATTATGCAGGGAGATAGGTGTCAATGAGTAGTTTTAAGTTTGTTGTCCATTTTTTGAGTATATATATTTTCCTATATTCCATCAAGTTTCTGGGACGAGGATGGCAAAGGATGGGGGGATGTGATTTTGAGATGGACTTTTTTGACCATTTAAGGGGACGAAAGGGGATGGCTATATAAAAAATAGGGAAAATTTTAAAATATAAGGAAATTTTGAATATTCATATGATAATATTGATAGGGTATTCATCATATACATTACAGATCCCTAATACACAACATTAGAGTTGAATTAAGAGTTCACATTGGAGTCAAACAAATTAACAAATGTCAAAACACAAACTTTATTTGCTTTGTCAATGGGCCCTTGGTTTGTTGGTGAAGTTGAATGGTTATGAATGAATCCACTAGGAATCAAATATTGACGAGTGCAAGGCTTGGACACCGTAAGGGATTGAGATCGGGATTGTGCGCTGGGTGACTTTGGCGTAATGGATATCCCTAAGTCCTTGGCTCTCAACCTAAGAGGTTTCAGCCTAAGGCTTGTGCCTTGTATTGGATAGATTGTGTGGATATAAAATCCTCCATGAAAAAAAAGATTAATTGCTTTCATTATTCATTGTTAATGTGCATATGATATTAATATTTATATCAAATTAAAAATACAACAAAATGCCCAAAGGCTGCAAATTTGAACCATAAAATGACAAAAAACATGGAAAGTATGAGGCTGCTCCTAATCAGCATTTGCCAACACTACGTCAAATTCGGTGTTTGACTCTAAGTCATTCCCACTATGAAGGACTACCTCATTCAATGGAACTCCAACCAGTCCCTCTCGCACTTCCTTCTCAATTTGGTCATCTTCAAAATCAACATCCTATTGTAAACCCGAAGTTTGTTGATACTTTGAAGTTTGATGATCTTGGAGTTGCAAAGCTCTATGCATAACCACCAACTTTGCTCATCCATATGTAAGCCTATTCTTCTTGATAGAGTGGATGAGATTGTATGTGGACCAATTCATCTTTGCAACAAAGGAATTGACAACCTATGAAAGAAGGCGAATGGCGACCATCCTCAACTTTGGTTTATCCTTGTCGTGTTATGTCTACCATCTAATAGAATTTGTTTGAGCTAATGTAGCTCTATCAATTTTGTCCTCTAGTTTTTTGAATGTTGGTCGGTGAAGATTAGTAAAGGCAAGCCATTGTGTGCAAAGTATACTCAACTCCTCACTTGAATACATCTTTTGAAAGGCCTTCATTAACCTTTCTTTCATTGCTTCATCATCACAACGAGGCAATCTCCCAAGCTTTGGTGCATACCATATGGGATTCAACAATGGTTGCCATATGAAGTGGTGTGTTCATAGCTTTCAACTGCCGCATCACAATGGACTCAATATACTACTCATATAATCCTAAGTTAGGATCGCTGTTACAAATTGCTTGCTTCATTTGCCTAGGCATGCTATCAAATGTCTTATAAATCTCTTCAAGACTAGGAGAGTTTGTATCAACATATTTAGACATCTAAATCAAGTAGGATGGAGCAAATGTATTTGCACACAAAACTTTCAAAAAAGACAATTTAGAAAATTAAAAATAATAAAATTAGAAATTTAATAATGAAATCAGAAATCAATTTTGTACAGCCTGAAAGTCATCACTTATTTCCAATTTATATAGTTAATTAAATTAATATTTAATTAATTATTTTCATAATCCATCACTTTTCCGTATTTCTGTCATTAATTAAATAATTTATTATTTAATTAATATTTATTCTTGTAATTAATTAAATAACTTATTATCTAATTAATTACTCTTGTACTTCTTTTCTAAGGTTGATTAATTTAATAACCTGTCTCTGTAATTCCTCCCACCTTGATTAATTAATTAATTAATTAAGCTTCCCTAGCCCCCACTAATATTTTTTCCATTTTTAAATTTCCAAATCCCAAACTTGCCATCATGTGACAAGTTTTCCGAACCCCTTTTAATGCTCCCACATGTGTGAACATGCCACCTCAATCCACTCCCTTGCTCACACATGTGTGAACATTCAAGCATGTAAGCTTGAAATCCTCTTATGCTTCCACCTCATCCTGGTACGGTGGTACCTAAGCATGATCTCACACGTGTAGCCACCCTACTTATTACACTTGTCCGAAAATTATCACTCTACCTCTTACACATGTAGTGCTCACACATGTGAGCACACCTAGCTCTTACACCTATGAACACTTGCCAATCTCTTTCCTCCCCCTTGTGACACTTGTCACAATGCTACACAATCAATCCATGCATCCTCCCATGTCAAATCTTAGCCATCGATCAACTTTACATCCTAACCCTTTATTTTCTTCACCAAAAATCTATAAATAGAATGCCATTTCCTTCATCCCACAACACAATATCCTTATGTCAAATTTATGGTTCCCTTTTGAGAATTTATCACATACTTATGCTGTTATTATGTTGGTGTGATTGAGAAATCCACATTACTACATTGCAGTAAAATATCAATCTAGTGAGCATATCAAGAGAGCATTGGGTGTAGCTCTTCATGTAGCTCAATTGGATGAGCAAGGTAAATGAAGTGTAAGGATTCTTATAGTGCATTTGATTCCTTGTTTTATGCTTTGTTTATTCTCTTGTCTTCAAATTTATTAATAAAGCTAGTAATTTATCAAAAATCAGCAATTTCTTACCTCAAGGTGGACCACCAATCATTATCAAGGATCGTTTTATTTGATAGTTTTTCCTTCATTAGTGTTTGTAGTAGGACATCTAGTCCACTTTGAATCAACCATCAGCTACTGTAGAATCTTGTGTGCCTCAAGCATCCTCTCTAATAAATGAAATAACTAACATGCCTAGTCTCCAGAAGTTTGAGGAATTCCTTTTTCAAAAAAGTCTTGAAGAGAGCAAGTGAGTTGTGGTGGCTGCAAATGAACATCTAAATATCTCTAGCCTTTGCCACCACTTATTGCACCCAATCTATCTTTCCGATATCTTTTAATGCATGAACACTACATAGGGTCTAAAAGATGTGCTTGTAAGCACCTTCTACCATCATGCCAACTAATTTGCACACACATGCCAAATCAATGACCACCTGTAGAACATTTAAGGTCCCAACCTCCTCTATGGCCTCTTCCAAAATGTGAAATTGGAAGTTTGCATCATTGTGCTTCTCTGAAAAATCAATAATAAGAAAATAAGAGTCAACTAAACATGACTAATGTCGATGAGCAATTGATGTCTAATATCGGCCCACCCATCCATGACAATAGAGTAGCCCATCATAATCCAAGTATGATTCATGTCCCTCATCACCAAAATTAACTTAGAATATTCTTTGTCAAGAAGGATAGTGTGTAGTTTATGCTGTTCACGGGGGGTGAATAAAGGACCAACAAAAGCTATATCTTTGAACATTTGTTTGAAGTAAGGAGAATGTGTTACATGAAATGGGATGGCATGGGAATAATTTGTTTTGGCAATGAAAGACTTTGCCACATCTTGTGCTTGCATATTGAACATACTTACAAGTCCCCCAATTTCTTATGAGCACTAGTCTTTCCATTTTCTCTTGTAGAAATATAACCACTATCATTAGTAACCATGGAGGGCATAGGCATAATTGATTGTGCAAATTGTGTTGGCATTGGCACACCAATAGACTTTGCTTCTGCCTCCACATGCAATCTATGAACCTTTACCTTCTCATCCTCCTTTATATTTGGACACACCTTAACCCCATTTTCTGTAAAGCCTAAGAGATGAGAATATACCTTGGTGTAGGTCCCTCTAAAAGGTGTTTTGCAAATGTAACATAACCACACTCTACTACCCCATGAATTTTTCTTTTTGTCTGTCTAGGGCTGTCACAAATTGGAGAAGAGATTTTTTGGAATTAAAATGGCCCTTTGCATAAGTTATTAAAATGGTGGAAGGCCACTCAAATGGGTTTTATAAGTGTTCTCCTTCACCCATTACACTCCAACGCCTTGATGAACTCTCACATTTCTTCCTTCCATTTCATGCTCATTGCTATCATTGTTGTTGCTCATGTTGTTTTGTGAAACAATAATACAAGTGCAAATTGAAAAAAATAAAAAATCATACATTTCTATCTTAGAACTTTAAAAAAATTAGAGGAAAAAAACAAATGGAAAAATAATTTACCTTGTCTACTTTTGCTATCGCCCTCCTCACTACCCACCATGTTGATTTCTTCAGCTATACCTTCAAACATTGTTCAAAACAATTTTTTTCCCTTAAACTTGGCTGCAAATTGTTTTGACAGGTAAAAATGAGTTAGAATGAAAGAGGGAGGTTTCCTTTTGTTCATTTAGGGCTAAGTGTGGTGTGGGGCCCACAAAAAAGGATTAAAATAATATTTTTTTGATTTTGGACTTTTTAAACTATGTTGTTGGGTATGCCCCCCTCGAGGTCTTGGTCCTGTATTGAACCTGTTTAGGTATCGGTCTTGTGATGGAAGCGGCCTTGTAGGCACACCCATAGGGTATATGAAGAGACAAGGATGCACCTTGGCTGCTCTTGAGTGCTCCTAGGTGCACTTGTGGTGACAATCATATCTAAAAAAATGTCAAAAGTGACTTTAAATTATTTTTAAACATTAAAACAATAAAAAAACTTGAAAAGTGCAAAACCCTAAAATGCGCCTATACTAAGATTTGTTTGACAAAAACAAACTTATTTCTCAAAAACTCATTCATTGTTTTGTCATTTTTGCATTTTGGAAGATTATTGGTATTTTTTCAAAGGAGAATGATATTATGATTGCAAAGTGCTAGGGGGGAGGAATCTAGCTTGCACAAAAGGACATTTATCGATTTAAGGTTAGTAGCTTTACAAATTTTTTCAAGTTTTAAATGAAAAATTTCAATTAAAAAAAACGAAACAAGTTTTGAGAATTTTCAAAATGTTTATTGGTGTTTATTTTGAGTTTTTTCTTTGATTCGTAAAATGCAGCAGAGCTGCATGGATTATATTAAAAGCAAAAAATTTACATCAATTCTGCCCACAAAGATACTATGCGAAGTCCAACTTGCATTACATACCCCATACAAATAGAACAAAATTAAACCAAAATTTCGCTTTGACAAGCGAAATCGTGTACCATTCGCATTGGTTACAACGACAGCCTCAGGGCCCAAGCAAAACTCCATTTGTCTACCCATTCTCGGCCTCCAATCTTCTTCATCATAGAATCTGGTAGACTCCACCAGATTTTATTTTGAGTATTTATTACTTTAATTAGTTTATACATATTGTAGGGTTGCATTTTTTTTTTTTTTGAAATTTTGTAAATTCTTATAAGAACAATCTATTTGGAATGTTTACTAGTTTAACTTCAGTGGGTCTTGTGGAAAATAAATAGTTTAAATATGATCGAGTAGCTCCTTTATGAAAATATGTTATGATGCTTTAACAACTTCTAGGAGGTGGGGCTTTTTTTTGGAATTGTAATTAGTGCAGGATCCAATATAAGAACTCATATAGTCAAGTGAAAGCTCACT
Organism: Sequoiadendron giganteum; assembly: GCA_007115665.2. Classification (NCBI taxonomy): domain Eukaryota; kingdom Viridiplantae; phylum Streptophyta; class Pinopsida; order Cupressales; family Cupressaceae; genus Sequoiadendron; species Sequoiadendron giganteum. Next base: position 134,050,225 of record CM021104.1, read on the forward strand.
TATGTGCTATGAGTGGGTGTGGAATCAAAATACATGAAGGACCAAACAAGAAAGGGTTGCCAAAAGAATAAATTGTGACATTTATAAGAGAACAAGAAGAAGTTGATGCTTTGAGTGAGAGGGAAATCAAAATATTTAGTAAAGAAAACATCATTGAAGCCACCTATAGATTCTTCTTTAATAATGGCTTCCCAACATTCTTTCTTGGAGTTGCTGTCTATCCAAGAAGATCCCTCTCTTTCTTTCAAAATAGGCCCATCGAATAAGACATTGTAGAATGAACCAAGAGATATTGCTGATGAAAAAGTTGGACAAAATTAAACCAAAATTTCGCTTCGACAAGCGAAATCGTGTACCATTCGCATTGGTTACGATGACGGCCTCAAGGCCCAAGCAAAACTCCATTCGTCCACCCATTCCCGGCCTTCAGTCTTCTTCATCATAGAATCTGGTAGACTCCACCAGATTTTATTTTGAGTATTTATTACTTTAATTAGTTTATACATATTGTAGGGTTGCATTTTTTTTTTTGAAATTTTGTAAATTCTTATAAGAACAATCTATTTGGAATGGTTACTAGTTTAACTTCAGTGGGTCTTGTGGAAAATAAATAGTTTAAATATGATTGAGTAGCTCCTTTATGAAAATATGTTATGATGCTTGAACAACTTCTAGGAGGCGGGGCTTTTTTTTGGAATTGTAATTAGTGCAGGATCCAATATAAGAACTCATATAGTCAAGTGAAAGCTCACATATGTGCTATGAGTGGGTGTGGAATCAGAATACATGAAGGACCAAACAAGAAAGGGTTGCCAAAAGAATAAATTGTGACATTTATAAGAGAACAAGAAGAAGTTGATGCTTTGAGTGAGAGGGAAATCAAAATATCATCCTTTAGCAAAGAAAACATCATTGAAGCCACCTATAGATTCTTCTTTAATAATGGCTTCCCAACATTCTTTCTTGGAGTTGCTGTCTATCCAAGAAGATCCCTCTCTTTCTTTCAAAATAGGCCCACTGAATAAGGCATTTTAGAATGAACCAAGAGATATTGCTGATGAAAAATTTGGACCTTGCATTTATGCCAATGGTTCTCCTTTCAACTTGGTGAGATCATTGTATTGGCGAGAAATGGTGGCAGCAATTAGTAACACTCTTTGGTTAGATATGTCTTGGGTACGAAAATATGCGCACTACCACATTGGAAAAGTAAGTTTTTTTGTGAAGACATCACTAAAACCAATTAGGGATTCATGGATTGAAATAAGAGCGTCCATTGTTTTTGATGGATAGAAAGATTACAAAAAATGACATTTAATAAATGTTATTGTAGTGTCCCTCAAAGGGGCAATGCTTTTGAAGGTGGTTGATTGTGAGGGGCAAGTCAAGGATGCATAATTCATTTCCAAAATCCTCATTGAGTCCATAGAGATGGTGGGTGTTGATATGGTTGTCCAAGTTGTGATGGACAATGCAAAAAATTGTAGGGCAACATGTGCGTTGGATGAGGAAAGACACATACACATTTTTTGGACACCATGTAGTGATGCAAGTGATTGGCACTCGTATAGAATGGGGGAAAACTATATATATTGAAGGTGAGGAGATTCAAATGTTTGTGACAAACCATCATGTCACAAGGCATTTTTAGGACTTTTTCGAGTTTGAAGTTGTTGAAGTTAAAATTTTAATTTATGCCATATTATTTACATTTTAGTGTGTTATTAACTTATTTTTTACACAACAATAGGTTGCTGGCACCTAATTTGCGTCACACACAATCGCTTTGAGACAACTTGTGAAGGTACGAGAGGCATTATGCACAATTGTCATTAGCCACCAATGGAGTATTTAGAAGTAGTCAAATTCAAAGAGGGTCCAAGGTTGATCTTGGATTGTGATTTGGTGGGCTTGTGTGGACTATCTTGAGTTTCATGAAGCCTATCATGAGTATGATCATGTTTGCTGATATAGATCAGCCATGTTTGGAGGGAATCTACGATGACATTGACTCCATGATAGAAAAAATAAAGGGTATAATAGCACATAAGGAGAATGACCTCAAAGAAACATTTTTTCGATGTGTGGGAAAAATCATTCATGATTTTTGGAACAAGATGAGCACACCCTTGCATATATGCATTATACCCCAAATATTACAAACAAAGATACTTTGTTTTGTAGGGAGAACTGTACCATATAAAGATTGTTAAGTTGCTAATGGGTACAAGGTAGCATTCTGAAGAATCTTGTCAAATTCAAAAGTGGTGGATGATGTTAAGAAAGAGTTTGGCAAGTTCATCTTAGAACGAGATCATAGAGTTTGTGCTCTTCGAGACTAATACCAGGAAGACGCTCATACATGGTACCTCCATGGACAAGATTATTTGTTCTTCCAGCCTCTTGGAATCAAAAGTCTATCTCAAGTAAGCTTTTCTTATTTTTAACATTTTTAGTATGTAGTATTCTCTTGCTTTTTTGTTTTTTAAGTTGTGTTGACTTTCTCTCCAATTTCAACTGGTTACAAGTTTTTCTTCAATTGAATGAAATTGGAGTACATACTCCTTTATCCACTTAGTGAAGCATAATTAGTTGGCTACAAAAAAGAGTAAAAGATTTGGTCTATATCCATTTCAACTTGTGCCTTCTATCACATAGGGAAGTTGATTACAAGGAAGGGGCAACGAATAATTGGGATTAACCCCTAAGTGTGTCAACTTGGATGCATCTACTATAGAGCTTGCTACAGTCAGTGTAGATGATGATGAGGCTCCTACAAATGTACATAGTGGGAGTGACACTCCATTAGCTTGTGGTTCTAATGATGTTGAACCAAGTGATGAATTTGATCTAGTTGCTTTTGATGAAGATTGAAGACCAATATATAGATTCTTGATATTATTATTTTCAAATTTTATAACTATAATGATTTTCATTTGAATCTTGACTCTAGAGTCTTGGACATTTATGACATATGGCATGATATTGAAATTTTGTACTATCAATTGACAATTAGTATTATTTTTATCACCATTATTGATCAATGGTAGAAGTATCATACTATCAAAGATTTAAATGTCATTATTATTATATGATGCATCAAATGCACTTTCAATGTTGTATATTTTTAAGTTTTTTTGCACACACACACACATATTATATAGCCGTACCTAGCTATATCGTAACCAAGAGAAAAAAATTGCCATACATGTACTTGATTTCGTACTAGAATTGACAATTTAGTTTAAAAAAACTAGTTGATTTGCCATGAGGACAGTCGAGAGACATCAAAGATTTCCCTAGTTGTCTTAGAGATGTTTGATCATCCTCATGGTGTCGTGTTTTTGGAATGTTTTTGGGATGGCTAGGGCATTTCTTAAAAAATGGGCGACAATTAGGGGATGTTTCCAAAACGTCCTTGTGTCTTTCATATGAGAATGGTAAAAAATCCTAGGGAGGCGTCCCCAGGGAACATAAGTATTTTCATTAAGACAATAAAATATATATTTGCTGTCAGAATTATTTTGGGTTTACTTTTTGTGTGCATTTTAATTAGATTATTAGGGTGCTATTAAAATTGTGATCTTGCCAGCTTGTGAAAAAAACACAAAAAATATATGTTTATAAAAACAAAACAAAAAAACGCATACCAGGAAAAACCAGAACAATGAAATATTTGTATCACATGTCAGAAAGTGACAAGGAAATGAGGTATTGACATAGGGAATAGACAAAGAAAAAAATGTCACACAAGGATAGAGAACATGAATTTTTTAAGGTGCTCAAATTTTTTCCTTAAAGGATGGGTAGCAACAACTTATCAGACTCTTCATTCAAAGTATGCAGATAAAGAAAGAAACAAATCATGCCACTTCATCTCTAGGAAATGATGCAAAAGGAGAGGCTTCATCTTATTGAAATGGTAGAGCTAATTACATCTTCTGATTACACCATTGCCCAAAAAATAAAATGATATATTATTGATACTTTTCAAATGATTTTTATTGCAACACAATGGCTTTTTAAAGCCTTTCATTTTCCTAGCAACTGCCTACGGGAATATAACTTCCTGAAACTAATTATTGTCTTATTTACTAACAATTAACCAACTTATTATTTATCAAAGGTTGGAAGAACAGGGTGTTGAATGTGAATGGAAAGGAAGTTGCTATTAGTGAGGAGGTGATTGCGAATATTACAGGGCTTTTGTTGTAGGTCTGGAAGTTCTTTAATGATAGAAAGGCAAATGATGAAGCCCTAAACCAATTTTTTAAGGGGAATGAGCGTGGAAAGCTGGTGAAATTCTCCTCTTGGGGCTACGATCATCTGCCCATAACACCCATGCGGAAGTGGCCGAAGTCATCATGCAGTACATCACTTTGGACGGTAGGCTTATTGCAATCTATGGTGTTCATTTCATTTTCTTAAACCACTTTAGGCATAAATTGCTGGTTTCGTTTCCCTATTTTCTGGTAGCCTCTTTGGATTATGCTGCTAAGGATAAAATGGAAAATCCCAAATTGCCTGTGTTGCATGAGGGGTTAATTCTCCTGAATATGGAATATGGTAAAAATCAAACCCCTATGCTGAATCTGAGGAGGAAGGGGAATGTAAAGGAAAAGCAACAATCGATTGTTGTTCACTATTCCGATGAGTTCAGATTCTAGTGAGGATGAGATGAGGATTGGAGGGAGGAAGATGAGGGAGAAGATTCTGTGGAAGTGTTCTCTATGCTCCCTTCTAAGGGAGAGGATCAAAGGAAAAGAAAGGGCGCTGGGAAGAACTCGCCTAGGAAGAAAGCGAAGAGGATTATATCCTGGTTTGAGGGGTCACAAACTGGGGAGGAGGAGGAAGGGGATAAAACTTGAAGGAAGGGTAAGCAAATTCTAAAGTCTAAAGGGGAAGTGTCAGGAAAAGGTAAGGAGAAAGTGGTAGAAAAATTGGCTACTGGGGTCCAGTCTCCGAAGAAAGGTACTGCAAAAGATAACCAAGATGCTGCTGACCTTCCACATCTATCTGAAGACTTTACTTATCTCCATGCTAACAAAGAGGAGATCTATGACATCTTGGGGCTTGCCAGGGAAGGGGCCACTAATCAATTTAAAATAGCAAAATGGTTCCTTTTAGAAATCAACAAAATGAATATTAAAGTCTGTGGTAAGCAGGAGAAAATTACCAATGAGAATCGAGACCAGCTTGGGGTTGAGAACAGGGAGATGAAGAGTAGTATTGATGGTCTCGAGGATTCTATTAATGTTTTAAAGATGGAATTTGAAAGCCAAATGAATGACTTGGAAGAGAAACTCTAGGGGACTAATATAAATTTGGAGAATATTTTAAAGATAAGCCACTGCTCTATAAAAAACAGTGCTTGAGGGACAAGGATTCTCATGGAGAAGCTCAAAGAATTGAGTAAGGAGCAGATTACTGATGGGATCCCTGAGGAGAACACAAGGAAAGAGTAGGCAATCAAAGACAAAGGGAAGAAATAGGTGCAGGCCGATTCAAAGGGGCCAAGTTCGAGGACAAGGGGGAGCAAAAAGAAACCTTTTGAGGAGGAAAAGAATGAGTTATTAGACTTGATAATTCTTTATCTAAACTTCTACAACCAGGAGCTAGAGGTGGCAGATACTCTTAACAATATGAAATAGTCACTTGTTTGTTTTTTGGCTTTTTGTTCACTGTTGGTAGGCTGCTGGTTGGCTGTGTTTTATTCTCTTGGCAACTTTTTGCTTGTAAGGGTTTCTAGTCCCTTCAAAACTTGTTTTTCCTGTTAATCAAAAACCAACTTATTATTTATTTATAAATTAACATCTATATGTTAATTTATTTTATTATTATCTAAACTAACTTATACACTAAACTAAAAAATTATATAAAAGATGTAATAATCCAACATTCCCCCCTTTATTACATCAATTTGAACAAAGGATGAAACACTGCAAGGATTGAACATTGTACTCCTTTGCCTTCACCAATTCTCTTCGCTCACTTAGGAAACATCAAATTGACTCCATCAGCAGATCTCCTAACTGACAAACCTGCAAAGCCTCTATACAACATGAGAGAACGTAAAATATTATCATCCTCTATTTACAATGAGAGAACATCTCTTTTGAGTGTGTCAAAATCTCTCCTCTAGTGCTGCATATGAGAGAATGACTCTTCTTTGAGAGTCCACTTTCCTCCAAAAGTGTCAATATCCCTCCTCCAATGTTGTGGGAATCAATCCCTCCTTTGCTGTACAAAATAAATTGAACCAAAATTGAATACATTAACTGCACTAACAAGTTCTTCCATGAAATGCTAAGCCTCTCCTTGCTCCATGAAGGGACATAGATTGAAAATGGTGCTTCTCATGCAAGATATCATCTCTATGTGAGAAGCTAGCTCAAGATGATAAAGAGCCTCCATCCTTTGATGCCTCAAACCTGTTACACTTTATCTATCATTAGACTCTCTGATAACATTATGTGAAGTAACCATATATTATGTGGACACACATACAATACTTTCAGCTCAAAATTAACTATCCCAATAAGAGCCTTATTTCTCCATTGGCACAACTTGCTTGCTTTGAAACAAAAAAAATAGTTAGTGGGCTTCAAATTAGCAACCTTCAAAATTATATCAAGTTTCAACATCTTCATTTTCCTTATTCCAACTGCAAAGATTATCAACAACCTTATATATGATGTGTAGAAAGCCTTTAGAAGAAACAATAGTATGAGACTTGAATCGTGATCTATCAAACTTAGAAGGCTCTCTCCCAACTAACTACATAGCATTTCAGTCATTACCTGAACCATGTTCATATCATAAATGATCTATTCAAACTACCACAATATATCTCCAACCCTCCAAAAAATAAAAAAAATTGTTGTTTTAAATAACTCACACAAACCTTAAATTACCAATGTAGCAGGAAAAAGTCGATGTAGCAACCAATTTAATGAAATGCCTTTTCCAGTGCTTTCAACACTTTCTCACACAGCAGTTAAGAAATACATATCTTATCTTGTAGAGAATACTTTCAATGCTGAACAGGCAACAACCCTGTGAAATGTGGATTATTGAGTGTGGATTGCTATCATTAGAGACCCCAAATATTGAAGGGCGTTCAAGACAAGAGGAACAAAAACTGCTAATCACATCATTAGTTTTCTGCTATTTCTCCTGCAACAAACTGCTCATCAAATACTAACAATACCCTCAAATGATTTCTGGGTTTTATTCTACTCTTTCTCTTCTTTCCAAAACATTTAAAAATATGGAATTTTGTTAGAAAATGAAAAATATATTGCAGTTTTACTGAGACTGCATTGGACTGTTAAAAACATCATCAAAACAATGTATCAGCAAATAGAATGGCGCTCCATGTTTCTTGTGTTTCTTGTGTTGCATCTGATATCTTCCATGCTTGGCAAAATGGCATGATAGTTTACAACGATCAAATTTGGTGATGAAAACTTTGTAGTATCTCCTCGTCTTCACAGGCACAAAGATGTGAATGCTTTGATACCATATTGGACTGTTAAAAACATCATCAAAACAATATATCAGCAAATAGAATGGCGCTCCATGTTTCTTGTGTTGCATCTGATATCTTCCATGCTTGGCAAAATGGCATGATAGTCTACAACGATCAAATTTGGCTAAGTTACCGATTCGTTTTTGGATTCAGGTACGGGTACGCGATCCGGTACGGGATTCGGCGATTTTTTTTTTTGGGGTTGGGTATGTTTTGGGTACGGCAATACAAAAAACATATAAAAATCAGAAATATATACATATTTGCAGCAGTAATTAAGCTCAGAATACACCATATTAATAAGTTAATAACATAGCAAAAAGACATCACTTTCATAGTCAAATTTTAAAATATTAGTGATACTCAAAAGTCGAATGTCATGATATAAAATTATAAATTAAAGTTCAAACATAAAAATGTCAAGTGTTTACAATCAGCCATTATTGATCATTGATCAATCTGAATCATATGGGTCATCAAAAAAAGCAGCATCATCAGTATCATTAGATGTGTTTGGAGGCAAAGATTAGGGTTGGAATGAATATTTAATTATTTAGAAGTCAACTTTTGGTAAAAAATAAATATAAAATTGAAAAAAAATGGACTTTTTCTGCTGTATTCACATTGGACTCACCTTGGATTCGCCTCAGATTCACCTAGGCATATCCTGGACGAATCCGGAGAGGCGAATCGAATCCGCAATGAATCCATAGTCAAAATTCCGAATCCTGTTTGAATCCGACCCGAATCGAACCTGAATTTCAAATCTGGTACGAATCGTATCGTATCCGGAGGCTGGGAGTGGCAATCGGTAACTTAGAAATTTGGTGATGAAAACTTTGTAGTATCTCCTCGTCTTCATAGGCACAAAGATGTGAATGCTTTGATACCATATTGAAATGGTAGAGCAAATTACATCTTTAGATTACACCATTGCCCAACAAATAAAATGATATATTTCAATACTTTTCAAATGATTTTCATTGCAATACAAATGGCTTTTTAAAGTCTTTCATTTTCCCAGCAACTACCTACGGGAATATAACTTCTTGAAACTAATTATTGTCTTATACACTAACAATTAACTAACTTATTATTTATTTATAAATTAATATCTATATGTTAATTTATTTTATTATTATTTAAACTAACCTATACACTAAACTAAAAACTATATAAAGGATGCAATAATCCAACACATCTTTAACAATAAACTAGAACACCCCTAGTGAAATTCGTTATGGGTACATGAGTACCAAGAGTCATGTTCTTGTAGAAGGAAGCGTTGTTGCAGGACAACGTATGGATGATAAGTAGGAGGAGGATTTGGATGCTCTTCATGTGGAATATGGGGCAAAGGGATCAAAATTTCGGGCAGATATTTATTTCATGAATTTTTGTATTCTAAAATGAAAAACGAGAATGGAATGAAAGTAAACCCACCTCAAATAGGCCTCATAAAGATTTTGCAAAGCAGGTGGGCAAACTGATTGCCCCAATTTTCGATGGATCCAACAAAGCTTCTAAGTGAGCTTGGATCTAAAAACTAAATGCTTTCTTCTTATTAAGCCCTAAGGACAAGGAAGAAGCAATCAAATTTGCAATGCTTCACTTGGAAGAGGTTGCACATGAGGTTGTGTCACTCAAGGGCACAACCTCATAACCACCTATGAGTTTTGCAAGAGGTTGATTGCTAGATTTGAAAGACAAGACCTAGAGGAACATTTTAAAGATTTGGCTCATTTATGGCATCAAGGCCCAGTGGATGCATGTGTATTTGATTTCTAGAGGATAGTGGTGATTGTGCTTGATGTGCCAAAGAGGCATTTAACATTCCTTTTTGTGGAAGGGTTGAAAGAACCCCTCAAAGGCCTATTTAAGGCCCTTGAACCAAATTCATTGCAAGCAGCCGTCAAAAGGGCCTTGGCGTTGGAAATTGCTACACCTAGCATATCCTTCTGAGGATCTACCTCAAAGGGTGTGAGTTATGGACAACCACCTTAGTAGTCATAAGGAGCTCTATACAAACCCTTTTTTGCAAAAAATGGGTGTTACTCCTCGATCCATAGGTCATTAGGGGACCAAATCCACCTTTAGGAACTAGTAGCCATAAGACATGACTTGCAATGAGTTTCAAAGTAAACAATTAATCTTTAACTATGAAGAGTTTTGGGACTCGATAGTAGGTGCTTGGGAAAGGGGCAAGTCCATTTGATTGAGGTGAACTCCAATGGTGAGGGAGAGCCCAAGTCATGTATGGAGGCATAGAGTGTGGAAAAGCAATAGGTTTCACCAACAAGTATAGTAATTGAAGGCCTATAGTCACTTGAAGAGGGAGTGCGACTAGTTATGATTGCATGTTTATTAGGAGCATCGAGGTATCACTCCCTCAAAGTTAAGGGGAGGATTGGAAGACAACATATAGTGGTGCTAATTGATGGGGGAGTGAGCCATAACTTTATTGATCAAGGTGTGGTAACACATTTCCAATTGAAAGATGAAGTGTTTGTAGGGTTTGAAGTGGTGAGTAGTAGATGGTTATTCATTGGCTTGCAAGTAGGTGTTTGCTAGTTATAGGGGTATTAGATGGGAATAATATCACCCATGGCTTTTATGTCATCTTTCTGGGGAGAGCTCACATGGATTCAGACATCCAATGGCTGCATTCACTTGGAGAGTTCACATAGAAATACTAAATGATGACACTTAATTTTGTGTAATAGGGCTGAAAGAACACCATCAAGGGTGTTACAGATGCATAGGTACAATAGGTTTCAGCCCATCCAATAGAGAGGGTTTTGATATAGGACTAGGTGAGTTGGATAACAATCACTTTTACAATTAAATGGCTACCTCTACCTACCATGGACTCAAAGGGGGAGGAATATCCACTGGATATATGAGTTTTATTAGATAAATATGCTGTTGTATTTGTGGTCATGCCTCTAGGACTTCCACTAGATAGGTGTTCCAACATGCTATTGAGTTGGAGCTAGGAATAAGACTTGTTATTGTGGCTTCTGGCATACTATATAGGAGCTACTGAAATTGGGACACATTAGACCCGGTATGAGTCCATTTACATCTTTAGTGGTTTGGAACATTGAGGACGTGTATATTTTATAGAGTTTCTTAACAAGAAAAAGATTAAGAAGTATCCAATACCACGTATTGATGAGTTACATAGGGCAACAAACATCACCAAAATTGACTTGCAGTATAAGTACCACTAGATAATGGCTAAATGTAGGGACATATTTAAGACTGCTTTCTAGTGTAATTGTAGGCACTTAGAGTTTTTGTGATGCCTTTCGAGCTCACCAATATGCCAACCACCTTCCAATCAGTAACCAATGATTTTTTTAATATCATATTTGAGGAAATTTGTATTGGTATTCTCTGATGACATACTAATTTAGATGAGGACATGTGAGGAATACATATAACACCTAGATTCTGTGCTGGTTATTCTGTAGCAGGAGATCTTCTTTGCCACGAAAATCAAATGCAAGTTTGGGATGTAGAAGGTCTTGTAGCTGGGACACATAAACAGCAAGGTATGTGTATAGATGGATCCAACCAAGGTGCAAGCCATCTATGAATGGCCTACTTTGAGGACACTGACACAATTACAAGGATTCTTGACCTTTGTATCCACTAGAAGAGATTCATTAGAGAATTCTCGCAGCTAGCATTGCCCTTGATAGAGTTGACCAAGAAAGGTGCCTTCCATTGGTCCATAGCAGCAAGGGGGTGATGACCAATTCTGTCTTCATTGGTGGAGTGTGACACTTATGAGAAGGTTTGGGGGCTCTTATGCAAAAAGGACAACCCATACCATTTTAGAGTAAAAAGTTGATAGAGAGAGCATAATTTCTCTGTATATGATAAGGAAATGTTGGCAGTCATGCATGCATTGACACAATTTAGACAATATCTAGTTTTTGGATGTTTTGTAGTTGGTACAAACTTAAACATTTTGAGAATTTTCTTATTGCAATGTGACCTACGACAAGCAACAAAATGGGAAAGTAAATGTTGGACTAATTGCCAGCATCTCCTTTCGGATTCGTGACATGGAGTAACCACCTCACGTGGATCCGTTTATCTCTGGTGTTTGTATCGGGCATTAACAGGTCGGTCTTTTGGCACAATGGAAAACATGCTCCAACAAATGGTATCAAAGCCGTGGTCGCGGGTTCGAATCCCCTTGGGTGACACTGAGGGGGGAATTGTTGGACTAATCGCCAACGTCTCCCTTCGGATTTGTGACACAGACTAATTGCCTCCCATGGATCCGTTTATCTCTGGCGTTTGTATTGGGCATTAACAGGTCGAACTTTTGGTGCAACAACAAACATGCTCCAACAGTAAATTGCAAGCCTATGATTTTGACATCAAATATGTCAAGGGAAAAAACAATAGGGTCACAAATGCATTCTCTAGGAGACTTGAACTATTAGCCATTACTTACATAGAATTTGATTTGAAGGATGAGTTGGCTTTGTATGCCAAAGACCCACTAGATATAGGGTTGAGTGAGGGTACTATTGCTGCCTTGATAGGGATGGGAGATACCAAGTGAAGCATGATATTATTTTGAACAAGGCCAAATTTTGTCATGTTCAGATCTGAGCTAAAATAGAAAATTATTACAGCATTCCACAATTCTCCACTCACAATTACATTGGATTTTTCAAAACTTATAGACAAGTTTGAAGTAGATAGTCTTGGAAGGGCTTGAAATAGGATGTTTTGAAACATGTACAAGATTATGAAGTGTGTCAAAGGATGAAACATGAAACTGCATTCCTAGCAGGTTTGCTTTTGCTCCTCCTTGTTTATCAGCAGAAGTGGGAGTTTGTATCCACAAACTTCATTATAGGCATGCATTGAGCATAGTTCGCAAACTCGTTGAGTACTTTGTGAGTTTTTTTGGCCTGTGAGTACTCATAGAGTAAACTTGGTTTTTTTCCCTGATTTTTTTGTGAGTACTCGCCAAAACTTGGTGATTCTGATGTGATTTTGATGCAAGTCAAATGCAATTCCGCACGAAAAACTTGATGCTGGTTCATGATGTGATTTTGATGTGGGTCATGATTTTGACTTGGGAAAAACATAAATTTTTCTCTATAAAACCTTCATACACCCTTCCACACCACACACAACAGCAAGCAAGTATTCTACAGCGAATTGGGAAGATTTTTCAGGTGATTCTCATGTTTGTTGATTTTTTTGTTTTTGTTTCGTCCCCCCCAAAATAGGTCAGCCTTAAAATAAAGTTAATAAGGGTGTTTTTAAACACAACTTTTAACTATAAATTTTAATAAATTTAAAAATAAAAATAGAAATAAAATAATATAAAATGATAATAAATTATTATTTTTTTTAAAATTTTAAAATTGGGGTTTCTGGTGCCACCCTTGGGCCCAAGTGCCCCCATCCCAGGTGGATATATCTACAGATCTTTGCTGAACGAAACACAGGGAATGTTTGGCAATTTTGGGCACTGCAAATGTTGACATTGGGTTGAGACAAAAACCTCAATTCCAGAGACCAGTAAGTAGGACAAAATCCCTGCTTATTGTGCGTCCATTCCAATCTGTGTGTTATGCTGAGTAAATTCAGTTCCATAGGTTTGGCAAACTGGAGAGTGAGCTGTGAGGTTTCCAAGGGTTTGTTGTTGATCCTAATTCGCTAGAACAGACCCAGATCTGCACTACAGACCCATAAGAGCAAACTACATTCTTGAAGGAGCAAAATTCCTTGGGCACACTGGTGGATAGGCGATTTAGGGTTTGCTATGTTTCTTTGGCATCAGCAAACCCCTCTCCAGGAGGTCGCATATTAGAGGAGAGGCGAGTTTGAGGAAGTAGATCAGGTCCTAGCAGCACTGCACATCCAATCCATTTCAGGAGTTGCTGCAGCTAGAAATCAGAGAGAAATCTACTCAGACTGAACCAGGGAACTGCAGTCATTATTGTATGTGCTAAAGACTGATAATTCTGTCATCTCTGTCCAGATTTCTGGTAATTTCAAATAGAAACAATGGTTTACATCTATCTGCAATTATGTGGAGGTTCTGTGACATATTAGCATCATGTGAAGTTTATTTCTGGATATAAGTTTCCGACCTGTTTCTGAATACTATCTTCCAGTTTTGGTTTCCTGAGTTGTTGCAAGATCTGATTTGAAAAGTCAGGCTTAAATATTCATTAAGTACAGTTTGCTGTTAAGTGTCAATTTGACACCATAAACCCTAGATATGTGGTTTTGCCGACTATGTAGTTGTATCCAATTTATTTTATGTTATAGCAACATAATACATTCATCAAAATACATAAGAAACTCTAGGTTTCATTTCATTTTTCTTAATTTTCCTAAGTCTAAACGTGTGTCGTATGTGTGTGTAGTTAGTCATTAACTGCTTTATCAATGTTAGAAGAAATAAAACTGACTTCATATACCAACATTGATTTGGATGAGATTGATCCCTATAGTGACTGGAAAGTGTAGGATGATGAGCCATCCTTGTTTATAGAGGATGATATTGTTGATTTTGAGAGGCTGGCTATGGAGGATGTGGTTGTAGTAGAAGTAGGGGAGATTGGATTGCCGTTGGATGACATTGATACGGAAGAGGAGTCATTGCCATCTATTAGTAGGGTGGAGCCAAGCAGGTAGCCACAATCGAGTGCAAGGACCATACCCTCTACCACCCAAGTTTTCACTAGAATGGGGAAGAGGAAATTGTAAAAAATTGTAATTTATTCACTTGCCTAGATATGCAATTTATGATGATGATTTTAAAAAACAATTATCATAAATTCATATTAGTTATCAATTACTAGCTAGCTATTGCATCTGACTTCACATGATGATGTGATTTTGTAATCCATATATATTCAAGAATCAAATCTAAGGCACTTCCTCATGGTTTTTTAGACTCATTTGATACATTTTTCAAAAATAAGTGTTTTTAAGAGATTAAAGTATTTTTTTACATTGCCAAGTTGGAAATTTTGGGTTGCCGAGTACTCTCTGAGTCCAAGTCTGTGAACTATGTTCTTGAGTGGGAAAATAATTGTATCTTTGGGGTTATGGATTGTTTGACAAAGTTTGCATAGTTATTCTTCGTTCCTAATTAGTTCAAGGCTCCATAGGTAGTATATCTTTTCTTCAGGGAAATGATTTGATTGCGTGGATTACCTTGTACTGTGGTCACTGAAGGATATGCATGTTTTATGAATACCTTTTGGCAAGACTTATTCAAGTTGATCAAGATAGAATTGACACCTAGTATCTATTATCATCCCAAGATAGATGTGCAAACAAAGATAGTGAACAAATGGGTTGAGGGTACTTGAGGAGTTTTGTAACTAATCACTAGTCAACTTGGGTGCAGTAGCTGTACCTAGGGGAGTATCATTACAATATTACCTACATCACGTCCATTGGGATGTTCACTTTTATGGCATTATAAGGATATGATGCACCCACTTTTGTAGAGTAGACACTTTGTAATGCCTCAAGCTGACACGCTTAGAACAAAACCTGTCATAACAACTTTTTTTTGAAACAATGACAACAATGTCAATGCAACAATGACATGTTGCACTTGCACAACCATGTGCACACAAGTGTTGCAATGACACAACGACAAAGACAACACGATACTTCACCATCGCATAAGCAAGGTGGCAACAACGAAAGACTAACCACTCAGATAAATCCACCACGATAAACATACGAGAGAGAGGGAGGACAACACCTATGTGATGATCGGTTACTAACCACAATCATGTTCTCTTGCAACACCACACTAGGATAGGATGACGGAAACATCAACCTCCAATTCACATCCCAACACACTTCACAACTCTAAACGCAGGGGCAAACCTTCACACAAGGTTTCCTAACCAAGAGGTACAACTCACCACAAACAAGAATGACGACAAGTCACTTCCAGACCACCACACACTTTCCAAGACATCCTGTTGCAACGTGACATCACATAAGATGAAGGACTACTCTACAACACTCCATGACCTATGAGGATTGTGGAGAATGCCAACAAGGCCAACCATGAAGGATTACAACCTTCCCACGACTTCACAAGACTAGGTGCACAATCTCCCTAACCCTAGGTTTGACCATCAAGCAACTTTGGAGGAAGGCACACAAAATAATGCAAGAGAAGCCACAAGTTCTCAACAACAACCCAAAAGGACTTGCACGCAATAGAAGCTTGGTGCTTGAAATTAAATCCTCAAACTTACCCAATTGACTCTTATGAGGATGGAAACCCTTTGTGACATTCAGTAGTACAGGGTGACAGCAAGGTTATTCTTAGGCATTCAGCAGTCCAAGGTGACAGGAAGGTCATTCTGAGGCATTGAGCAGTGCAAGGTGACAGCAAGGATTATGCAGAGAGATAGGTATCAGTGAGTAGTTTAAGTTTGCTGTATTTTTTCTGAGCATATGTATTTTTATAAAGACGAAATAAAATATATATATCTGCTGTTAGAATCTTTCCTGGGTTTGCTTTCTGTGGCTATTTAGATTAGATTGTTACATATCCTGTGCAACTTGACATAAGAAATTCTCAAAGATTAATTGATACTTCCATTTGTAAAGTCTGAAGACTAACAATGATGTGGGCTTCCTTCTTGCAGGCATCTGATGTGTTCACAATGAAAAGTAGTTTCTAAGTGTTGATTTCCAGTATTTATCTGCTAGGGTTTATGGCTGTTCTTAATGTTCAGCATTATTTGGTCTTGCACCACCTGTGTTAGGACGCCTTTAAGCATTCCATTCCCTTCAGCCTTTAAGATTTGGTTTAGGCTTCATTGCCTAAAACCAACATGAAAGTCCTTGGCTTTGGTGTCCATGTCCATCCTTTTATGTATGCTTTTCAGCGGCAATATTTTTACAGGACCAGATAATAGTTCAAAAATGTTTACAACTTTAAAGGTGTACATAATAATCTCTCTTATCCTATTTATGTTGGTGGGTTCCCTGATTCTGTGAATCATTTTGCTTAAGTTGAGGGTGGGTCTTTTCCACAACATAGATATCTTTCATCAGTAGGATTCTTTTGGATATCGCTGAAGTCAAGGAGTACTAATATTATTTTTTTTGAATTTTCTTACGTCCATAAGTTAAACTGCCTTTCCCTCTCATTCTTCCTTGAACTCTGCAATTCTGTGAATCATTTTGATTTGAATATAAGAGAAGGTAAGGGTGGTTCTCTTCCACTACATAGAGATATATCCTCCATCGCTACTATCATATGACATCTCTGAAATCTAGGAGTTTTTTTTTTTTTTTTTTAATTTGGTTACATCAGTAAGATCAACCGCCTTCAGCTATCTGAGACTTAAGTGAAAGTTGTTGGATTTTCAAGTCTGTATCTTCCAATGTCAATCTTCAGAGTATCTGGATGTCATGATGAATGTGACTCGTCATTATATGACAGCATAAGGCTTTTAATGAATTCCTAGTAAATAGAAATTTGATATTGAATCTGCTTTCATGTAATGCCCCCTTTTGAGATTGGCCTAAATCTTGCCCTAGAATCACAAGCTTAATGTAGTTAGGGTTATAACTTACCACTTAAATGCTTCAAACAATATAAATCTTGGTTTTAGGTCCTGCAATAATGTTAGATAATATTGGAAATATAATTCATGTGATGAGAACATAATAAATGTCTTATCTATTTAAAATACATAACTAATTCAAGACTATCTAAACTACCAATATCCATAATGCATTGTGGAAGTTTTAATCACAGTAGGACTTGGATGAAAAGCAGAATAAGTCCGCCCAAAGCTATCCATCTAAGCCCAAGAGCATGAGTGTCCGACCAAGACAACCCCCCCCTTGGCCCCAAGCGGTAGGAACATCCAAACCAAGACAATTCCACCCTTGAGGTGGGCTACTTAGTGGATACACTTGTATTTGCTTTTCCTATCCATGCTGTCTTGTCCATCCCTCTTATGATTGCAATTCCTTGAATCCATCCTAACAACCAATCATAGTTTGGCTTGATAGAAAAGCTTTGAAAGGTGTGCTTGTAAACTACTTATCCCATCTAAAGCCCAAGAGTATGAGCGTCCGACCAAGAGAACCCAACCCTTGGCCCCAAGCAGCAGGAACGTTTGAACCAGGACAATTCCACCCTTGGGGTGGGCTACTTAGCATGAGAGAGCTCGTGAACTGCATTTCCCTAACTTGCTTCCTTCAACCTTAAGTTTGATTGGTTATAGGATAAAGACATACACAAATATATATATAATCTGTTCATTTTAAAGGATTATAATTGCTTCTAGTTTCAATAATTGCTGCAAGCATCATTATTGCATGATCGTATTATATACCTATATATATATATTTCATATTTCATATAAATATATGATCATTTCTAATTGATATGGACTTATATATATATGTAATTTTATTAACTTACTTCCCTTATTATTGATTAATCATTGGTCTTCATATCTATCTCATTGAACCACCTTCTTACTCCCATATACTTCTCCATATCTGCTCCAACTCCCAAAAGATATCCCGTTCCTTATCCTAGTCTGCTCATACAATCTTCAATAATAAATCTGTTTTAATACTCAGAAATATATTCCAGATTTCTTATTTATTTTCCATCCCCAATTAAATCTGCTGATTGTATTTTTATATCCTTTTCTTATTTTATACCATATTATGTACTTATGTTCTTATTTTATGAAGAGACACATCATTTTGAATAGAGACACCCCCTTGAAAAGTCATCACCTTTAAGGAATAATCGCTGCCTATGTACTTAAGCGCTGTCTTAAAATATGTTTTATTTTAATTCTAATCGTTGCGTTTATAATCGCTGCCTTTACCTTAAGGACCAGCGCTGCTGTTTTAGAATATAACCATTGCTTTCTTTATGCTGCCTGCTCATTTTATAAATGTGTCATATTTTATACTAATAAATATATTTATTATTATTATTTTTTTAATATTAGTTTTTATATATATGCTTTTAATATTTATAATATATTATTATATTATGACTATTATTCTAATAATATTTAAATTATTTATATTTATATTGTTATTTATTTTATTTATTTATTTGCATTCCAACGTTTGGATTTATAGTGTCGTAATTTCGGGGGGATGACATTTCATTTCCTCATAGCCTATTTGCCCTATGCTTCCTCACCCTGCTCGTCGTTTATGGCTTATGGCTTGGTTATGTGTCAACCTTGATCAGACAGGCTTGGAGAAACTCTTTATCCTTTTAAAAGCTTTTAAATTTCCAACCTTCTCAACCATGCATATTTTTGTGTTGACATTGATTCATAGAGTGGTTTACCTATTGTTATGGGGCAAACTGGAGAAACAAATGAGATGACAAAAATGCCAAATTCAATGCCTTGAAATCAACAGGATAATCTGTTATGTAATCAACAGTAAGGCAATGGCAGAGACAGGAAGTGGGCAAATTGAGGCAATGACAGAGACAGGAAGTGGGCAAATTGACCCTAGAACAAGTAAAAATAAGGTACAAAAGATGATGGAAATAAGATTGATTGAAAGAGAACTAAAATAAAAATGTTCACAATTGAAATTGACAAAAATGTAAGGGCCCGAAGCCAAATTCGGAAAAAGAAAACAGAATAAAAGAGAAACAAGCTGAACAAAATCAAGAGGCAAAATCTCAGATTCTGACTCCACATCAACTAATAAAACAAAGCGGAGGATTATAGTCAACTAACAAGCACATTGATTAAAAAATTAACTGACCAACTGCATTTTGAAAGTTACAAGTGCACATGGAAAGCCTTGATCTGGCTAAAATCCCGAGGAAATGATGCTGGCAAAGTGGTATCCTTGACCTCTTTAATATCCTGTCAATAAAACAGTAGCTGTAGCAGCACTTGAGGACTACTTTGGAATATGGTGAATGGCTGGAAGGTAGAAAACTGTGGTTGACAATTACACTGGATGAAATGTAGTTGGCAGCATAGTTCAAACATTTGGAATAGCAAAATTTAGGCAGGCCTAAAATTTGACTAAAACAAGACTCAATCAATATTTTTGAACATTAAAAAATACGTAAATTTGAAAAATAATCTTAAAAATATGCATACAACTGAATTTACAAAGGTCATAAGTAGTTCTCCCTTTACTTATAGATAAAAAATAAATTCAATTCACATCACAATGTTGTGATTTTAATTACATATCCATATTAATATTTTACAATTTTCATCAAGGAACATTGGCCTAAAGCAAATTTTCCTTTTAAAATTAGACCGGGGTTTTGGTGTGGTAGTCCTTAGTGGACTTGAGGGGTAGTGCCCCGAGCGAGGTTCATTGGTAGTGTTCTTGGTGTGTACCGTGTTGCAAATAGGATAGGGTCAAGGACCCGACCGTGTGTTGCCAAGCCCAAATTGAGGCCTTTGAAACTACATGAGCCTTGGTGCATGCTATTTTCAAATGCAATTGAAAAACTCCCTAAAATTGATAAATCCTCACTCTAAATTGCACAAATGGGTTTGCAAATGATCATAGATTGATTGTTTTTTGTTTGGTATGTATTTTTTGTAGACTAAAGACTAGGCGAGTTTTTAGGCATTTTTGTGCAAAAAACACAAGTCAGTAAGTCCTACTTGAGTTTTTGATATATGGTTGATAAAACTATGGATTTGTGAGGTAGAGAATGGTTGGGGAGGTGAAGTAAATGGAGAGGTTATTGAGAGGAGAGGGCTAAATGGGTGTGAAGAAGGCCAAAAGTGAGCAAGTGCACTTTGGGGTTAACTGCTATAACCAAGATATTGATGGTTTATCAAAAGTGTTGGGATAATCTCTTATTTAATGGGCTTGGGAATTTTTGCCAAGCATATCAAGACTAGGAAAACCCTAATAACTATGGGGAGTATAGGTGTTTAAGTGAGTTATGGTAGTAGGTTTATAAATTTTCTCCAATTTTCTAAGAAAAATCCTTTCAGACTTGAGCATGAGGGGGATATATGCATGAACCCTAATGGAACCTTTGAAGGCTTGTAAGAAACAATTGAAAGAAGATTATGAACTAATGGAGAAGGCTAATTAGAAGGCTTGGCATGGCTATTAGGGCAATGGTCTCCTTCTCTATCTTTGACAAGGTTGTAGGTATATTATGATGACAGTCACAAGGTGAGGTTCTTAATCATTGGATGAGGTTGTCTATTAAGGAAACGAGCCCATAGGTCAAATCAATGTTATCATAAAGCTAACAAAATTTAAAATTTGGGGATCTTGACAAAGTAGGAGATATGAAGAGTAGGGGAAATTTGTCAAATAATGCGATACAATTCTTTAACAATATAATGAAGCATGGCTAGTTGACAAAAAGGAAAATGACATCAATATTCACAAGATAGTCTCATTTATTAAGTTTTCATAATTGTGAGTTTAATATGGTTGTAAGAAAAAACCTTTCAGACTTGAACATGAGTGAGAGGGATGCATACATGAAACCTAATGTAACCTTTTGAGTCTTGGAGAAGATAGGAGAAAGGACTCATTATGACCTTGCAAGGACTATTTTTCACATAATGAACACTAAATGTTCCCCCCATAGGAGAGAAAAAGAGAGGTCTATGTGACCCCCCTTTCCCCCCAAATATGAGAAGAAAAGAACACCACGTGAATAGATGCTCCCTTTCAAAATTGAGATGAGAAGAGAAACCATGCAACCTCCCCTCAAAACAATGCATGTAATGTTGGTATGTGCTTGACAATGAATGCTGAAGATGATCCATGATTGTTGAACAACCTTCTCCCCTTGGGAAGAAGCAACACCGCAAATGTGTGCAAAATGACTTCCAATTCTTGATAGCAATGTGTAGGAAGTAAGATGAATGCTTTGAATTCTACACATGATCCAAAGACAATGATTCCCATGATGATATTTCCAAATGATGCTCAATGATCTCCAAGCCAATGCTAGCCTGTGACAAATGTTGATAGGATGAATCAAGTACCGCAGATGATTAAAGTACAAGGTCCATAGATGTATGGTTATAATTCGACCAATGATAATTTGATACTACTGTGATGATGCCAAAATTGATGATGATTGAGTTGGATTGAAATCATGAATATTTGCAAAGATTGTCACTATAGAAACTGATGTAGGCAAGGCAAGAGCAAGATCCAAAGATGTGTATGGGGTGACAACAGTGTTGATGTGATTGTCATCAAATAGAAGGCAAATGTACTTGATAGGGTAATCCAAATATGCAATGTGATTCTTCAAACAATGATGATATGTCTAGTAGAAGTGTATCTCAATGTGGGGGATCTAGAAAAATAATTCTCTTGGTGCAAAAATCAGTGGAAGTCATGATTGATGTTGCAAAGCTAGGTAAAATAAGATTAAAGAGAAACTGTTGTAGAATCTAGAAAACACAAAACAAAAATGTAGAAACATCAAGTAGAGCTAAAGAGTGCAGAGAGGAGAGAACTTGACATAAAAATATGATGTAGAATTGGCTGGACTAGGGAGAGGGCACCCTAGTATTGAATTTAGGATTTTTAGGGTCTCAAAACATGTATATGAGTATCACAGTATGTAGGCCTTTTCCTCTCGAGATCAAGTTTTGAAGTCCGATAGTCTATGAATAATCGCTTTGCCCTAATTTGATGAGAGAATATTATTGAATGCTTGTTTTAGGGTTATGAACTCTTGAGATCTCCAATCCACTTGTTTCTACTTCAAAACTATAACTTGCAACAAGGGCAAGGGGATAAGGGTTGTGCCATATAGGGGCTTGCCTCAATCAAACCTCATTTTTGTGTTTCCCCCTCCATAAACGGTTATGGTGACAATGACATAAATCGCGTGCTCTATGGAGGGTAGAGGAAAATGAATAAAGATGAATGATAAATGATATTTCTGTAACTTACTACTCATATCTACATTCCTTGTTGGACTGAAGTCAATTTCCTTATCACATACAAGGAGAAATTGAAGGTTTCTTGAAGATTGCAAACACTAGTAAACTAAAACATGAAACATCTTACAATGTGTAGATATGAATTTTCTAATGTGATGTAGACATGAATTTGGCTAAAGGAGTGATGTAGATAGTCTGCTTATTCTGCTCTTGAAATCGCCTTAATTTCCTTTAGGATGCTTAGATTGCTTTGATGACTTAGATGTTCAAATAGAGGAAAGACTTATATTTATGAGTTTCTACATATTTTGTATTAACCTTAATGACAAGCCAATAAATGCTTTTGAATTCATAAAAATATTAAAGCCAACAACAAAATTTGAGATTTAGGGCCTGATTAGGGAGGACAAGGGCGAGGACACCCTAGTCCAACCCCATTTTAATTTTTAATTTTTTTATTAAATTTCCTAGATTTAATGTAATTTTTCAAAAATGACAATAAAACAGATAAATAATAAGCATAATTAGACACATGCACTAAAGAGGGAGCCAAACATAGTGTGAAATTTTCAAGGGTGACAATTTACGATGCTACATTTAGCTCCCATTTTAGTGAGGGTATGAACTTATACTCACTAAAGTATGGAGAATCCAAAATGGTCCATTTGTCAAAACATTGAAGGGGTAAGATGACATTGAAGTAGGGGATGCGATAGTCCCCAAACTTATGATCCTACCAACAACAATGTCAAGATAAAAGAATACACACACACAAGACACGATGCAAAAGAAGACACATGATAATTCATACAAACACACAAAGCATACACAAGGAAGACATAGAAAAAACATGAAACAAACACATCATACAAGGAATAAACAAAGCATATAAGGAATACACAAAGCATACATAGAATACACATAAAATATGTAGAATACACAAGGAAAACATGCAAAATACATGAGGAAAACACAGAGAATACATGAGGCAAACACAAATTAAATGTCATACACGAAGCATACATAATACAAAATTGGAGTATAACATAATATAGATGAAATGAACATAGATAAAGTATGAAACATAAAACAAAAATGTTAGTACACTATATAAAACTAAAGATTCAAGTCATCAAGGTAAGGAGACCTCAGTAGGAAAGGTTGTTTCAATACCAAGCATCATCCATCAAATATACAAAATACACTTTTAAAACAATAATATGATAAATAAAAATTCTCATAAGGCTAGTAAGTTGTGTTATGTTAGGTGTCCATGTAAAATGATAAATGACAGGTCTCATAAGGCTAACAAGTTGTGTTATGCTAGTTTACTCATGAGATACATGGATCTTGTTAGCAAGAAATCTAAGGGATACAGACTAGAGTTCTACCCCTAAATGATCTTTGCTAGTTGTAGTTTATAACCCCGGAGTAGGTCTTATTGAGGTAACACAAGAAGGTATTTTGGATCCAAGATTAGTTATAACTCAAGATAAAATACCATACACATAATATAGATCAAAAGTCAAAGTTCTTTATATTCATTATATGAATAAGCATTCATTACGTTCCTTATATCTCCATTATAGTCTATTTCTCTCTGCTACTACCTTATATTGGTGAATAGATTTTTCTATATACTTATAGTTACAATATGGGACATGGACCTTAGGTAGTATCCATATAGTACATTCTATCTTCCCAAGCTTGTGTTTTGGAATATTCTTTTCAGTTAGATATTGTGTATCTTCAAACCTTTGTCTATACACTGTTTTCCGACTAACATCATCCCCTCATCAAAACCTTAACTTGTACTCAAGTCAAATTTTCTTTGCTGGTAGAATGTCTGAATAGATGCCTTGTAGGGTAGGAAGATGATCATCCCATTGTTTCTTTGCCAATTGTGGTCGATTGATGTGGATAGGAGTTGGACTATTTTCTTCTTAGCTTTCGAAATAGTGGTGGGGATTTGAATACCTTGGGAAAACTAGTGAGCCTCCTGGATAATGCCAAAAATATGGCTCAATTGTAAGTTGAAAAACTCTCGAAGTTCATGAAACCATCGTTAGATCTTATCCCTCTGATCTTGTAGTTGCTAATATTGATCATAGAGTCCTTCAATGTTCACTCAGATACTCCCATCTATATCTTTAATGGCATCATATTGCTATGAACTGTGCAAAATATGGGTCTCTAAAGTGTCCATCTGAGCTTTGGTAGAAGTCACAATGGTAGGCCACTGTAGACAATATTGGAACATCTGGTTGATCTCCTCGGTCGTGCTGAGATGAGTCTCCAATTGTGACATGATTGTAGTACATTTGTTTCAAACTTCATCCATCCCATTCTTTTGGAATTTTGCTTGTACCTCCTGTTTGATCTTATCCTTCTAAAGGCTAGGGTCTTGTAAGAGTTCATTTATAAGCATCTCTAGTTGTGTCAGAGGTACCTAAGTAGAGTCCCCCTTCAACTGTGGAAAATTTCCCTGAATTTCCTTAATCATCTCCTTTATGTGTTCAACATTCTCAAAATGTTGTTTAAGGATTTCATCTTGGGTTGTTTGATGAAATATTTCTCCCAACTAAAACTTTTGTAGGGGTGGGATGTTCCCTATATTTACCTATGTTCCCACTATTGGTTGCTGAAGCAATTGGGAAGATGCTATTGTATGTATGAGCTACTTCTTTGCCAATAAATCTTTTATAGGTTGTATCAAAGATGGTGTTGAAGATGAGGGTGCATCTGTTCGAGGAGGGGTATGTACTAGAGAAGTATCATATTTTTCTTCTTCCTCATGCATTTGTTTATATGCTTCACAGTAGCCTCTGTGATTTGCCCTCGTACCCTCTATGTGATCTCTGATTTTTCTAACATGAGGTTATCTAAACATTGCTTATACCAGAGATATTTTGCTTGTAACTCCTTTATTTCTTCTTCTTTGGATCTATGAGTGCAAGTGCAACCATTTGGATGGTTAGTTCTCATAATTTCTCTTCTTCTCCAATTGTTTTCTCCCTTCAAAATTTTAGTGCGACAACTATTTGATTCAGTAACTTATAAATTCTTCCAAGGTAATATTGAGACTACCATATATCTAATCAATGCCCTCTTTGTAGTTTGCTTGTTGATAAGATGCATCTTGGAGTATGTTTGTAGTGTCTTGGAGAAAATTCTGTGCTCAAACAATGCACTATATAATTGGTCTTCATCTATCAATGAAATTGATGGGCTTCTCGGTGTGGAGGATGTCTTTGGTTTTACTTCCTTTCTTCTTCTATATCTGATTGAGGTTCTTCCTCTCTCTTTTCTTGTTGTTTCCTCCTTGCCCTTTTATTTTCTGTGCTCATTTGTAAAAGGGCCTCCATTGCTTTTTTTTTTAGGGCGGTGGGGGGGGGTGGACGGGGGGGGCGCTTCGTTGATGCTTGGCATGGTCGGGTGTTGAGCATGTTTGGTAGGGACATTGATATCACTGGGGAATTTATTGCATAAGTCATTGGGTTCTCTACCAAAGGAAGGAAATTCTACAGGGACAAAACTATGTCGGGGCTACGATAAATATTTTTCTGCAGGATAAGGAGAAAGCCAAAATGGCGAGGCTTGACTGTGGGGGTTATGACTGTTCCAAAATCAAACCCATTTTGCGTGAGGTGGCAATGGTGCTGATGCACTATTTTACTCTGGATGGGAGGTTTTCTGCTATGTATGGCCATCATTTCTTGATGCTCAATCACTTCCATCATGGTAAGCTCATCTCTTTCTCGTTCTACCTTCTGCTTTCTTTGGAAGATGGGATAGCGGCCTATAGAAGGAATTTGAAGAACCCCTTCTTACACGAGGGTTTAATGCTGCTTATTGTGGATTTTGTACAAGCTAATTATATTATTGAGTCCCTTGTTTCTGTTAATTCTGATAAATTGAAGAAGAGAATAAAGGGAAGTGGGAAATGCTAGATTGAGGAGGTGGATGGTAGTGATGGGACTGAAATTGAGGAGTCTAATGCGTGGTCGGATGGCAACCACATAAACTTGGATTATACTCCTTCTGGCGGTAAGAAAGGCTCTGCTAAAAAGAGAAAATCCTCTAATCCGCATGTGAAACACAAAATTCAGGCAATCGATGGTGAAGAGGGTGTGGAGGGTAAAGCTAGTAGGAGGAAGACCACGAAACAGGGGTCGGGCTCCTTCAAGGATGTTAACGAAAAGCGACCGGAGGGTATTGGGGTTGAACAAGTCAGTGAGGTGGCGGATGTGGTTAATAAGGACCTAGGTTGTGGTGGTGTTGAGGGGGCCCATGTTGTGGGAAAGGCGAAAAGTGTGGTGGAGGTGGACGAATCCCCTGTTGTGTCTACATCCAAAGAGAATGGCAAGGTTAAGGTTGATGATCCTGAGGACTTTCATGATAGTGATCCGCCCATGAGTTCCCATCAAGGGAGGGGCTTGTACTGGGGTGCCATGGACTACATGCAAGCTTCCAGTCTGGTCAAGGATGGCATTGATATTTCCTTTAACTTGCTTCTATGGTTGGTTCAAGAGGTTCAGGACCTCCATAACAAATATGATACGATTGCTCAATGCAATATTTCTACTCTTAGAATCCTTAAAGAGAAGGACTCCATCTTCAGTATGGTCAAATCTCTGAATTCTAGCCTTGGCCTCATGGTGGAAGACATGGCCAATTTGAAGGAAGATCATACTCTGAGGTTATCCATGGTAGAGACAAATTCCTTGCTTTTACGTAGAGATCTCAACATGGTGATCAACCTTAGCAAGGAGAAGCTTGAATCTTCGCCTGAAGATCTAGTGTTCCTGAATGAGAAGGCTAGGGAATGGACGGGGAGGTCTTTGTTTGATGAACCGATGACCCAAGATGAAGGGGAGGATGCTGACAAGAGGGTGTAGGTTGTGGATACAGGCACGGGACCAAGTGTTCGCACTCAGAACAAGACCAAGAAAACAAAGACTGTGCCGAGGCAGGACGTTGAGGAGATCATGGAAATACACGACAAGGTGGTCACTAAGGATCTAGAAGCAACCAAAATGTTAAAGGATCTTTAATTGCTGCTTGTTTTGTTCTTTTTTTGTTTGGTTTTTTGTTCTGTTGGTCATTTGTGTGCTGATGGGGTGCTGATTGTTTTGTAATCAACCTATTTTTTGGTTTTTGGTTGGACAACCAATAGGCTATATCTCTGCTGCCTTTTTCCCTTTATGTATAGGGTTTCAGGGACCCTTCAAAACTTGTTTATCGCTAATAAAAAACCATCATTCATGACATTAATGACAACAACAACCAGTTGGAAACCAATTAACCAATTGACATCAATAACACCACCTTCATACTTGCAACAGGCTTGACAAGATGTATGACAAAAATTGATACAATGCAAAATGGATCTTCAAGATTCCTTCAATCCTTTTCAACTTGATATCTACACATTCACAAAGAGAGGAAATGTTGGTCCATTTTAGGAGCTTGTCTTAGTCAAACCCCATGCAATTGTTTCCACTTCCACAATGGCAATGCTAATGATAAATGGATAATTAAAAGGAAGGAATGATGAATGAACAATATGCTACAACTCACCACCCTTCAAAGGCTTCCTTGAAGGACTAAAGTCATACAAATCACCTCAAGGATCTTGGATCTTGCTTTTCTTGAATGCTTGAATACTTTGGAGACCTACAAAAAGGGTTAACATTCACAAAACAATGATAACATGAACACATGAACTCAAACACACTTTGAAATGATGCTTAGATCTTGAATTGCTACAATAAAGCTCTGAAATGCTGCTCTTGACTTGCTCTAGTATACTCGTGATAATAATTGATTTAATTATTTCCCTAGATAGATTTGAAATGAGGCAATAACTAGGTATTTATAGGCATTTATCCAATTTCTCAAAAATTAGATCCCAAAAGTTGATACTTGAAATTTGAATTTTAAATGTCCAAAAATAGGTCCTAGCTAAGAAGGGGGACCCATATGATCAAGGGTGTTTGGGTCTTGGCCCAAATTTATAAGACACTAAATGTCAAGGGCAACGCATGAGTTGGATGCATTTATTCAATGCTTGTAGTTCATTGAAAAATGGTACAAATGGGCCCCTAAATACATAATTTTAGGACATTAGGGGGTCGATTAAGCTCAATAATTTAGGGGGGCCCAAAACATAGTGTGAAATTGTTAAGGGTGACATTTTATACACTACAGTAGGAAACTAATTAAACATTATTAGTATTATGCAGTTATTTTCTAATAGTCTCAGCTCCACCACCCTAACTTGTAAGGTAGGAGAGAAGGGATTGGCCTTAAGCATTGTCATGACCTTGTAGAGATCCATGGTGGTGGCCTTGTATGCATATTGAAAAGCTACCAATTGGTGACCATAGATGCAAAGGAAGTGAGACATATGTTGAATGAATCTATTCAACAAAGCAATCTAGGCAGTTGGTTGAGTGGGTTGGGTTCAAGGTTCTAGATCTTCCTAATGTGAGCTAGTGAACACCGATTGATCAGTAGAGAAGTATTTAAGAATAATTGAGTCTTACAACTCTAAGGATGTCTAATTTTCCAAGGAGGCCCTAAATGTTTGTGGAAGACCTAAGGAAAATGATAAGAAGAATGAGAAGTGTGATAAATATAAATCCAAGGGGAGATCCAAATCTCCTAGAAAGTCCAAAGATATTTGTTGGAACTCTGGTTAGCTTGGACACTTCTATAAGGAGTACAAATAAGAAAATAAGAAGAAGAGATTTGATTCTGATTCTCAATTCGAGAAGGAATATGGTGATACATTCATTGTAGTTTTGGAATTTTTTGCAAGTAATGATGCATGGTTAATTCACTTAGATACATATTTTCATATGACCTCTAATAGAGATTGATTTTTTGAATATGAAGAATTTGATGGAGGTAAGGTGTACTTGGATGATGATTCTTGTTTAAATATTGTTGGAATGGTATAATTAGAATCAATTTTCTTGATGGTAGAATAAAAAAGAATAAAGGTGTGTTGCATATCTCTATATTAGCACAAAATTTGTTATCTATCAGAAAACTAATAGATTTAGGTGTGCAATTAGTATTTTTCTTGTAGGATGCAAGATGGTTAGAGGTGCTATGGTGATTACTAGAGGTGTTAGATACCACATTGTATAAACCTAATACATGCACTGTTAGTGCAATAGTATTATGAAAAACAAGTATGTGACTTCTTCAATGGAAGAGGTGAGGGTTTCATCTTCAAAAAATGGTCGTGGCTTCTAGGTACCCAAGGATGTTCTTTCTTTTGAATCAAAGTTTCCTACACTATGATACCAAATACTTGGCCATATTGGAGAAAAGTGTTTAAAGACCTTAAAAATTAAAAAAATTGTTGAAGGTTTATCTAATCTTGTAACCTTGATTTTTATTTTTGTGAGCATTTCATCTATGAAAAAAAATTGCATTCATTTTTACTCGAATTTTCATAAATCTACTGGTGTATTGGATCTCATTCATTTTGGTGTGTTTGGTCCTATAGATGCTCCTTCGATTAGAAAATCCATATATTATGTTTCATTTATCGATGAATATAGTAGGACATGGGTATATTTTATAAAGAGTAAATTTAAAGTTTTTAGTCAATTTAAACAATTTAAAGCAATGGTTGAGTTGTATACTAGAAAGAAAAAAAGTTTTTGAGGATTGAAAATGGTGGTGAATTTTTCTCTAATTATTTTGATAGATTATGTAAAGATTGTGGCATTATAATACAAAAGATAACTCTTTATTCTCCACAACAAAATGCAGTTGTAGAAAGAATGAACATGACACTAATGGAGAAGGCTAAGAGTTTGCTAAGTGGTGTTGGTCTAGAACAAAGGTTTGGGGTTGAATCTATTGCCACTACTTGTTACCTAATTAATAGGTTTCCTACATCAACTCTTGTTGATAAGACACTTATAGAGGCATGGTCGGGTCACAAAGCCTCATTAGGGACATCTCAAAGGTTTTGGTTATAAGGCATATGCACATGTGCCAAAGGAGAAGGAAATAAATTTAGAGAACAAAGTTGTGAAATGTATATTTATCGGATATAACTATGGTGTGACAAGTTAAAAGCTATGATACCTTGTAGGACATAAGGTAATATACAGTAGAAGCATTGTTTTTAGAGAAACTAAGATTTATTTTGTTACATTGTAGAAAGAACAAAGTAACAAAGGAATTTTCCAAAAAACTAGTGTAGAAAAGGTTTTATAAATACTTTATTAAATTGTATCATTCTTATGAATGTTTTGGGATATTATGGGATGCCTTGCAAAGTAAATAGGAAGATGTGGCTCAAGTTCCTTCTACACCCAAGAAAGTTGAATTGAGGTCCCTAAACAGACAAGAAGTTGAGGAGAGCCCATCTAGCTTTGAATTTTGAAGAAGAGGAGAAAGGAACTCTAACTCAACTTGTTCAAAGGTCTACAAGGCATAGCAACCACCATAAAGGTATTCAACCGATGATTGTAGATGTATTTTTTATTTGAATACTAAAATTGATGAATCTAGATATGTATATGAGGCATTAGGCATGAATGATGCAAAACATTAGAAGATTTCTATAGATGAAGAAATGTCAGAGTTGAAAAATATTGATACATGGGATCTTTTACCATTTTTCGAAGGACAAAAACCTATTGGTTTCAAATGGATGTTTAAGAAAAATATGGGTCCAGATGGAGGTATTGAGAATACAAAGCATGATTGGTTTCAAATGGTTACTCTCAGGTTCAGGGTGTTGATTACAATGATATGTTTTCTCTTGTTTCAAAAATCACATCTATTAGATTCTTGCTTTCTATTACTACTGCTTATGATCTAGAGGTTGAGAAAATGCACGTGAAAATGAATTTCCTTCATGGTGACTTGGAGGATGATATTTATATGACACAACTAGAGAACTACGTGGTGATAGGTAAAAGTAATTTGGTTTGGAAATTGAAGAAATTCTTTTATGGCCTCAAACAAAGTCCTAGGATGTGGTACCAAAAATTTGATACACATGTGTTGAGTTTGGGATTTGAGCATTCTAAGTTAGATCATTGTGTTTATTATAAATATGATGATTTTGTTTCCTATTTATTGAATTATACATTGATGATATGTTATTTATTGGTAAAGGGAAATTAATGATTTCATAACTAAAGTCTCATCTTACAACTAAATTTGAAATGAGAGATCTTGGTACAACTAAATACATTCTTGGGATGGAAATCAAAAGAGATAGAGTGAACAAAAATATATGGCTTTCCTAGAGTAAATATTTTAATTTAGTTTTATATAAGTTTAACATTTAGGATAGTAGACCATTGTGTGTTCCTTTTCCAGTTGGAGTGAGTTATCAACTTCAATTTGTCCAACATCTCCATTGGAGATGAAACACATGACCAAGGTGCCTTACCAAAGTGCACTTAGAAGTTTGATGTATGTTATGGTCTATACTAGACTAGACATTACCTAAGCAATGTAAGTTATTTCTAGATATATTTTTAATCATGGTAGAAGCCATTGAGATTTAGTTAAAATGATCTTTAGATATTTGCAAGGTACCTCAGAGTATTCCTTGTGTTATCATGGTAATATGGTGAAAGATGGGATTTTACTTGATATTTATGGTTATGTGGATTCATACTAGGTAGGGGATATTGATAGCAAAAAATCCATTTAAGTTCTTATGTTTTTTCTTTATTTGGCCATGTAATCAGCTAGATGAGTAAGAAACATGTGTTTGATTTGTCCACTACTAAACCTAAGTATATAGAAGCTACTCACACTTGTAAATAAGTCATTTGGCTTAAGAGAATGTGTTCAAATATTAAAATTAAACAAGGTACATTGACAACTTATTGTGACAATCAAAGTGTGGATTTCCTAGCTAAGAACCTGAAATTTCATGCCAAAACCAAGAACATTGATGTACAATATCATTCTGTTAAAGATATGGTTGAGGATGATAGGATAAAGCTAGTTAAGGTTGATAATTTGATGAATGTTGTATATTCTTTAACTAAGCCTATGAACACATATAATTTCAGATGGTGTTCAAATTCTATGGGCCTCATGGCCCCTAGTGATTAAATTATAGTGTTGATAGTCCCTTTTCTTTTGCAAGGTGTTTGGCAAGTGGGAGAATGTTAAAAAAATTATGTATAAACCTTGCAATTACATGAGGTTACTATTTATAATAAGTTTACAATTAAGCATGGCGTTTCATAGGAAAATTGATCCTAGATCTAACTAGGATTAGCTACTTTTCACTTACGAAACATTGGAATTTAGATTGACAACGGTATGCCATTAAATTACAACCTAAAAGGTGAGTCAATCAACCTTGGATATGAATTATTTGATGGTTGGAAATTTATTTTTGATGAAATACAATGATGCAACTAAATAACTATAAAAATGCACTATCCTGAGATGAAAAAAGATAAACTGGGAATTGGCAACCAAAATTCAAGATTGGAAATGAGCAGAGCAGATATTGATACATCTTTGATTTAAATTTGAGCCTGATCTATGTGGACAAGGGCACCGAGGGAACCCTAGACTGGGGATTTGAAACCAAAAACCGACTTCGCAGGCCTGAGGTCCTTGGTCTGTGGCTTCTTCCTTCTGAGTCCCATTATTGAATCTTTGTTTGTCATTGAGATAATGAAGTTTCCATATCTTGTCAAGTTGTAGGGCTTGAATGCATAAATGAAAAACTTATGTTCAATATTCCTCCAATATTCTTTAGATTTGTAACCTAAACACACAAAGGGAGAGGAAGGGTTGTGCCATATAGGGGATTGCCTTAGTCAAACCCTGTGTTGGTATTTCTATCTCCACAATGGAAAAATTGATGATAAAGAGAGATTATCCTTTTGAGGGATAGAGGCTAAATGATAATGGAGTATTGCCTTGAAAACTTTCTACAAATCACCACTCAAATATAATATCCTTGATGGATTGAAGTCATGCTCATCACCTTCAAGGATTTATAGCAATTTGACTTGATTTGAATTGAAGACTTACAAACATTAGTACTCACAAACAAAATGCATGCATAAATATGAACAAACTCACATAAAACTTGACATGATGCTTGAATGATGAAATGTATTAATTCTAAAAATTCTACTCTTGATTGCTTTTAGGACACTTGATTTGCTCAATTGAATTTCTAATATATTCCTTGCTCTCCTTGTTAATTAAAATTATGAAAATAATATGTATTTATATGCAATTTATTTGATTTATCGAAAACTAAATCACAATAGTTGATAATTAGGATTTGAATTCTAAATAATAAATTACCAACATTGACATATTTAAATTTTGGGCCATTTTAGGAGGACAAGGGTGCAAGGCGCCCTTGAACTGATCCCACTTTTATGGGATCCAAAGTGTCGGTGACAAAATATTAAATGCATACTTTGATCTTTCATATTTTTTTTTTCGATAAATATTAAAATGGGCCATGAAATGCATAATTTAGTAAATTAGGTGCATAATTCGGTCCAAGAAAATAAGAGGGAGAAAAATCTAGTGTGAAATTGTCAAGAGTAATAATTTACGATGCTACATTTAGCCTCCACTTTAGTGAGTATGAACCTATGCTCAGACTCACACTAAAGTAAGAATATGCCAAGAGGGGTTCAATTATTCAAATATTGATGAGACAGGATGTCACTAAATCTAAGAGAGCACATAATCCCCTAAGATTCAAGATCCTATGACAAGACAACATAAGGAAAAAGGAACATACATGTATAAATGAAACTTGAGCCCCCAAACTTGGAAGATAAACACTACATTAAATGCAATAAATGATGGAAAATCAAGGGTCAAGTGACACATGTTGCCTCTTTTCAAGTGACCACTTGGAGAATCCCAATATTCACTCATTTATCCTCTCTTATCTTTTATTATCCCATTTTAGACATTCACAAGTGGGGAAAATAATATTAAATATTTATGTCCACAAGTCACCTTCACTGCTACTAGTGGAACCCATCACCCTTTATGAATATGATACAACCAATGGTGAGAAAAAATATTACAAAATATTTTCCCAATACACCTTAAGTGCCTAGAGACACTTTCCAAGGATGTTGGAACCATGAAATATGATTTAATAGGTCAATGACACCTCAATCCTAACAAGGAGTTGGATATTTTTAAGGGGGAAATATTTATCCAAACATTTTAAGTGTTAAAAATAATGGCACATCTCTCCTCCACTTGTTCCACCTATTGGCCATTAATGCTGGTCATCTTCTTAGCTTCATGCATTGAATTTTACCAATATATTTGCATCTTGGGAATCCATTTTGGAGGGACTGCATCAAGACATTGATTTAGAATTTCTCTAGTCTTGTTTCCTATGGAAGGCTCCAAGGGGTTAAAAGGAATTTTTCGAGTCATTTTGAGGGATTGGTTAATTTGTATTCCTAGGAAATAGAGAAGGTGTCAACTTTCTAAGGTTTCAACTATTGAAGTTTAGTTGCAAGAAGGAATTTTTTTTTTTTGAAGTATTAGAAGATACTACTATAGAGTATATCATGGGTTTCATGTCTCCAAAAATGTAGGTACACTTTTAGGGGAATTTCTAAATATAACAGAGGTTTCCTCTTAGCATATTTTCTATTAGGAGATTAAATCTACTTTGATAAATGTGGTTTTTTTTTTGATGAATAAGCAACTATCTATATTAATATAAAGATAAAGTTACATATTCACAAAAAAAGGGTGGGTGGTAAAAGGGCACACCCCGAAAGTCACATGGGAAACTCCCAGAAAGAGCCAAAAACTATCAACCAGTCACATGGGACGAGCCTGATAGTCCAAGTTTACAAAACAAAACAACAATAAAAAAGGCTATTAAGCGGCTAGAGCAGTTCCAATAGAGTTGGGAGGGTTTCTGTCATCCATGTTTTTCCCCCATACATCAGTAGGGTCTGGAATGACATTAAGAGGAGCACCCCAACCATCGTCATCATCTTTTTTCTCTTTATCTTCTTCCTCGCGATGCGACGAGATTGCAAGCACCAGACACAGAAAGATTTTACCAGTATCTGGCCATCTAAAACCAAAGGCAAGTGGATCATCAGAGGGCCACCCGAAAATGCCACTGCCGCTCCTCAAAGCACCACTAGAGGGCCATCCCTGGCTAGCCCGCGGCGAAGGAGAGCGGGCATGTCGAGGAGGGCGAGAATCCCACTGAGGAGGAGGCTGAGAGGGGACGTACGAAGCCACTCCATTTTTGGCCTCGAGAAGGTGACCGACCGTGAGAGGAGGTGGGCGAATCGGGGACTTGAGCAATAGTACACAGGGCATTTCCCCAGTGGTCCAACATAACTTGGAGGTGAGCAACCTCCAGTGCAACTTTGTTTGCTTGCACCTGTATCTGTAAAAGTATATTAGAGAAAATAATAGCTTTAGCATATAAAGATACATTAATATCCATTTTAGAATGAGAAAATATGCAAACATTTATGTCTTTCCAAATATTGAAGAGGATTTCCACCCTGAAAGTGTGCTAGAGCTAGGTAAACTTAGTAGGGATCCAAGACGGGTCTCCCAACATAACCATATGCCAAGAAAAAGGTTCCGGCCTAAAGGGCCGAAAGAAGTCATGAATCCAAGTCCAAAGCTGCTGAGTTTTAGGACAAAACTAGAAAAGATGCTTAAAATTATTAGCTTGCCCACAAAAAGGGCAGTGAGGGTCTTGGGCCTCCGAGTGAACAAGCCAAGAGCCCACAGGTAAGCATTGGAAAATAATACACCAAAAAAATTGGGCAAGCTTCAGACTAACACTTGCAGACCAAGTGGCTGTAAATATTTTACGTCAGACATGAGCAGAAGATTGGAGTAGCCACCTCTGGTTCAAACTGTGAATCATAGGAAAATTGGGTGAAAGCCACCTGTAACCAAGTTGAGGCTTGTAGTTTCTGAAAGGGGTGTCTGCAAACCACTTCCAGTCTTTCCACCAGGGTTTGGTCCCATGAATACCAAATTTATGAAGCATTTCTACCAGAATGGGATTCACCAGACCGTCATAAGTAGCACGGTCCTAGTTTTGAAGTCTGTATTGGGCATAAAAAGTTTCCCATTGCATGATACACATAGTGGGTCTATGAAAAATTTGTTGCAGGGTCTAAATACCTTTCTTGTGAAATCTGAGCGCGTTAAGCCAAGGTGACTTGGCCAATGGCTAACCATTATGCTCAAAAAGAGGAGACCACCAAATATTCTGTTGATTGAGTGAAAACCCATCACAAAATTCAGAGCCGACCCACCAGAGCCAAGGTTTAACAACCTCCCAAGCATGCCAAATATTTATGGCCACAAAAGTCCCAAAAATTTGGACTGGTTCCTTCATAACCAGAAGGGTTTGAAAGCTGATCCCCTTCCAAGCGGGTCTGTGAGCAGGAAAACCAGAATGAATACAATGCCTGAGAAGAATTTTCGAGGACTCATCCCTGGTAAGGGCACAGATAATCCACTTGACACATAGAGTAGTTCCTTGCCATTGAGTGGAGAGCAGCCCAAGTCCTCCAGAATCTCTAGGAAGGAAATAGAATTCCCAAGCAACATGGTGAAAACTTAGAAGAGGCCTAGAGAAAATCTCTGAGTAATTTTTCAAGTTTTCCATAAGCAACTCTGGAAGGGGCCTAACAGGAGGAATAGTACACATGGGTGACTGCCAACACTTTAGAGCACACCTATAATTTTTTGGCCAAAGAAAGAGGCTTGGTAATCCAATAAGAAAGTTTTTACTCGACCATAGAGAGCACAACTTGCCAAAGCTTGGCCGGGGAAGCCTGGAAAGCAAAAGGAATGCCCAAGAATCAAAATATTTCTCTTGGACCTATCCTCTTCCAATTATACCGTTGAAGCCAAGCAGGAGTGGGTAGAACAAATTTCCTGTAGCACAAAGTCTTATGCCACTGGATGGAAGAGCCTAAATCCAGACATAAGATATTGAGGCAATCAAGGGAAACTTTAATTGTCTCTTCCTCCTCCAAGAGAGTGAGGAAGGAATCATCTACAAAGTGGCCATTAACAAGCTGTGCTTGAGAATTGGGAAGAAAAATCCTTTTGAAACGCTGCTGAGAAGCCACATTGGCCAAGAGGTAGCCAAATCCTTAAGCTACAAGCACATACAAGGAGGGGGCAAGAGGGAACCCCTGCCGGATTGAATGAAAAAGACCAAAGATAGAAGATTGGCGGCCATTAATGGTGATAGAAGCCAAGGAATTTGCAAAAAGCATATGAACAACTTGAATGAAATTGGGCCCAAACCCCAAAGCTTGCAACACCGCAAGAATAAAAGGCCATTCAATATGGTCATAAGCTTTGGAAAAATCAATTTGAATGAAAATAGCTTTCTGGTTTGAATGTCGGGCCCATTCCATACCTTCCCAGACAACAACAATATTATCCAGAATGAACTTGGATTTGATGAACCCAGTTTGTTCCGGGCGCACAATCTGAGGCAAGAGATGGTGGATTTTCAGAGCCAAATCCTTGGCTATGATCTTGTAGGAGAAATTAAGAAGCGTGATAGGGCTCCAGTTGCAGATGTCCCTCAGATCCCCAAAATTAGGTATGAATTTGATATTACCTTTATTTATTAAATTACCAAGAGAGTTGGCATGAAAAGCCTCAAGGTAAACATGATACAAGTCTTGCCCAACACAGTTCCATAGGGCCTTGTAAAATTCACAAGGGAAGTTGTCGATCCCCAAGGCCTTGTCATCGGCCATGGAATGAAAAACTTCCTTGAGATAACAATTGATCACAAAAAATTCTCTAAAGAAAGCGTATTTGACACAACAAAAAGGCAGTTCTGAAGGGCTTGCTGCCACATAGGCATGGGTTCTTGTGTAGTGAAAACCTGCTCATAATGGTGCACAAAGGCTAGAGAATGTCAGGGAGCTCAAAGAGCACTTGAATATCATCTTTGATTTTTTTGATGCCCGAGGATGAGTTCTTGGAATAAAGTGCCAAAAAAAACTCTTTGGAGGCATGATCACCGATTTTAAGCTAATGCAGTCGAGCTTTGATTTGCGCTCCTCTAGCAGCATAATTGTTAGCCACTTAATTTTTGTGCCTTAAATTCGCTACCATGACTTGTAATGATGGGGAAAATGGGCTGGCTACCAAAGCCTCAGTAGCCAAGTGCAGGTCGGCGATGGTCGCTTCATAAGATCGTCGATGAAAAATGGCCAGCTAGCACCCATAAATACACATAAATCTAGCTGTGTGAGTGATGACATCATTCCACCAGGTAATCCAACCTGTTTGGTTAGCTGGTCTGTACTCCAAATTACACACTCTATGAATGTGGGCCAAAGTGGGCTTGTGGCAGAGCAAATATGTGTTAAAAAAGAATTGAGTTTTACACGTGCGAGGCTGACAAGACTCCCATTCAATGCGAAAAGAAATGGGGAATTGATTAGAAAGAGTCACATCCACTGACGACTTCACTGGCAGAGCAGAGTTGTCAAAAGAAAAAAAATATTGAGCCAAGATTATGGCATGATCAAGGCATTTAAAAACTCTGTCAGAGACGACCCTGTAATTACACCAAGTATGCCAAAGGGAATGAGAATGGCGGTGACCAATATTGGGATAAAAAAATCTAATTTATTGCGCATGTAAAACCACGCCTCCCATTCACCAACTGCCCATCTCAATGGTAGGGTGCCATCCTTGTCATACACCATCTTAACCATATTGAAGTCCCCATAGAGTAACCAGGGGGCAACTAGTAAAGAATCAACAATCTAGCGCAAAAGCAAAGAGCACTCCACAACATTATTAGAGGCATAGACATTAATAATCCTGAAGGAATGATTATCAATGTTAAGAAGAATCCAGACGAGCCGATGAGAGGGATCAGTCCCATGATCAAAAACACAAGCATGCAATCGTGGGGACAACAGGGTGATGGCTCCGCCATACCCAACCTCATGCAAAGTGAAAAACATTTTATTGGTTGACCAAATAGAATGGCAAGATGAAGCAAGAAAGAAACTAGAAATTTTAACCTCTTGGAGACAAAGCACTTCAATACCAGAATACTTTTGCAAAGTATCTCTAACGAAATACTTTTTGGAGAGGTCTATTAGACCTTGAAAATTCGATGAGAGGAAATTCATGGATGAAACTCCTCCATATTTTTGAAATCTGGTTCCTCTTTATTTAGGGAAGAGAAACGATTCTGCAAAAAATCCTGTGGAACTGAACCAATCTGAATAGGAGGGGAAAACCTCCGCTTTTCTTGCACATATTCACCCTCTTCACACGGTGGAGACGGGCTGTAAGACCACCTTTGAGCTCTTGAAATGAGAGGGATATTTTATTGAGCATACATAACAACAGGTTGAGGCGTCACCTTTGACCTGGGCTGCACCGAAGTAGTAACAATTTCAGTAGGAGTGTCTGTCCCCTTCTTTGAAGGGTTTGAAGCAACCTTTGATGGTTTAGAGGCTTTGGAGGCCGACCCAGAACCAGTTGACTTATTTTTCCGGTTTGTAATTGTAGTCCACTTTATTTCAGCCTTAGCAGAAGGCTCCGCCTGATGAGGCTTTTCAGAATCTCGTGATGGGGAAGGTGTACGAGGCACTGCCAAAGGGCAGTCCTTAACCTTGTGGTCAGAAAATTGGCATCGATAGCATGTGTTAGGCAAGTTAAAATACGTGACTTTCTGGGTGTGCCTAATAGCTCCTATTTGAATATCAACAAATTCTTTCAAATCCTTGGATCTAGGTCAATTTCCACACAGACCCGCTTCTAGGGCTAGGATTGGAAAAACCTATCTGGCTCAATCAAATAACCCTCCCTAGTGAGGAAACAATGTGATTCAGAAAAGGCACACAAGGCAAGGCCAATCTAGGGAACTCAATCCAAACCGAGACCCACAATTTGGTGTTGTTTGAGATAGAAAAATCTTGGGTCCATGCCTGGAAAACCAACAAGGATGACCTAACATACCAGGGACCATGGGCTAAGATAGCCTGGACATGATTGACTTCGGTGAAGTGGAATAGAAAAAAAAACTTGGTCAATTTTTGGACCATATCAAGGCGGACCCCATGAGGGACCCAAACCTTGCCGACCCATTCTTTTAGCACACTTTCGAGGGGATTCCTCCCAACAAAATAACCCACAAGGGTGTGTTGTTCAAGCCATTGGCAAGCATAATCAAAATTTAGTAAAGGAAAAATCACATTAGCTGGAGAATCAAAATTCTTACCTCATGAAAGAATTTCGAAACAAACATCTGGGGATGTTTGTTTGGAGGAGGAGCCATTGAGCCGCGCCCTCAAACCGCTAACACCAACATGAATTTCTGGGTTAGAGCTGGTTGAAGGCATAATAAAACACTAAAACTACAGTAAATGCGATCGTACTCAATGAGGAAATATTTCCCGCGTAGTAGGCGCAATATGACGCAAGAGGGGCCATGGGTGACCGCATAAACCACAAAACCCTATTCTTCTACATTTTCATCTTGCTTGATATGCATGACCATGTGGTTCTTTTTTGAAAATATTATAATTTTGTAATATTTTTAATTTATAGACAAATTTGTGCGATTTAGTAATGGATATCTCTACCCTTGTCTCAACCTTCTCATAGATCCTCCTTGTTCAAAGTAAATGCATCCTTGCTCCAAGACTAGGACTGTCTTTAAGGAATTAGATCAGTCACTCTAAGTATCTAAAGCTCTTAATAAAGGCCTTGATCCTATTCAAAGGTGGGACTGCCTAGTTTCTGTTTGGAGAAATCTTGTTGGTACTATGGGAAAGAAGGCTTTGGATAAGAACAAGTTAGATAATCTATCCACGAGAAGCTTCTCCTTATAGAGTGCGAGTTACAAGATTCCTCTCCTAATTATCCTATGTAAGCTATGTTAATTAGGACTAAATCTCTTTTGAGGAAATCGCAAAATTATAAATTCCAGGGGTAGAAAATAAGAGCCAAAGTGAATTGGCTTAAAGAAGGGGATAGAGGTACTAAGTAATTCTTTAACATGATAAAATACAAGAAATATAAAGATTTAATTTGTCCAATAGAAGATCTATGGGTTGTCTTAGAGGAACCAAAATTTATGAAACATGCCTTCTCTTTTTTTCAAAAGATATTTTCTTCAGAAGTAGATGATAAACCCAGGGAAGCTAGGGAATTTTGTTCTAAACATATTCCTAATAGATTGTGTAGTGAAGATGCTAAAGCCCTTAACATAGATATTTCAGTATAAGAAATTAAGAACACTATTAGAGCTTTCACAAATGGAAAATCACCTGGTGCAAATGGACTAATTGTGGAATTCTACAAGGCAAATACCAATTGGATAGGATCTTAACTACTGGAAGTATATGTGTGTATGTAAATAATGTGAATAAGCAAAGTAAAACTATACCACACACCAATGAAACATTATATCAATGAATTCAAATAAATAATCAAATTAATAAACCAATTCCTCAATGTCGTCCCATTGTCCTCTATCTCTAAGGATTCTTTAAGTCATTTTTGCTCTCAGATTGTATGTGCACATGACTTTCCAAATGACAACTTGAAGAATGAGAGATGCTCGAAATGCAAGATATGTTTCCTACATTACATGATAATGAAACTAGCTATATATGATATGTAAAGATAATAATGCTGCTATGATGTTGCTGTATGAAAATGATGTGCTGGAAATGCTGTAACTAGGATGCTACTAATGAAAATGCCATGATTAAACTACTTGATGCTAATACTAAAATTCTCACTAAATGACAATGCTAATTCAAATTTTGTAGAGTGTAATTTCTACAAATGCTCCTTTGTCGTTGCCATAAATGAGGGCCTATTTATAGATTTTCCAAGGCATGAGCCTAGGTGGCAGGAATCAACGGTCTGGATTCGATCTGGAGAGATGAATGGTTGGAGATGAAGATGTTAGAGAGAAAAGGGGAAGTGTGTTCCTTGCATAAGAACAAACTGCCAAGTGTGAAGAGGAATCAAATGAAGAATTTTCCAAGTGTCTCAAATTACTTAGAATTTGTTGATGATAAATGCCAAATTAAATATTAGAAATATTTAATTTCTTGGGACACATGATGATGTGGAAGGTGGAAAGAAGTTAGTATAAATATGCTTAAATTTGAATTTAAAATTTAAATTTAGTGAGAGGAGATTAATTAAATAAAACAAACTAATTCAATTTGTTCATTTAATTAAGATATGAAGAAAATGATTTAGGATAGAAAGAATTAGAGAAAATGAACTATATAAATAAAAATTTCAATTTATTTATAAGTAGAAGAATTAAAGATTTATTAATTAAATAATTGGTATTTAATTAATCCTCTAGACCGAATTCGAGTGTATACATTTTTCCTCTCTTTGAAGTGATGTGTTTACGACACGTTGCTTCAAAGAAAAATTTGTCAATAGTGTTGATAAATTTTTTTGATATGCCCCAGACACTAATTTTCGAGCGATGATGCGTGTATGCCCCCTCGAGAGATAAATTTTTGAATTTTTTGATTTTTTTTGAATTTTTTATGATTTGATGAGGATTTTCAAATTTTTAGGATTTTGTGATGATTATCTCCCGATAAAGAAGAATGACCTTGCCAATTGATTGATTAATGTCCCTTTTTTGAAAACAAAAATTAATCCCAGTTAAATACCCTCCATTTACCCATTTAAAAGAGAAAAAAGAGGTCATTTGAATTCATTTGCAATTGAGAGATTGAGCAAAAATGGTGATCCTCTACCATACCCATCGATTCGAGCGAGTTTGATGACACCATCGCTTTGCCATGTATGGACCTCCGATACGTACCTCGAGAAACCACTTGTTGAGATTTGAATTTCATTTTCGTACGTTTTTGATGTTTTTAAAATCTCTTATAGCACATTTTAGCACATAGATTGACTGTTTTAGCGCATCTAGGTATTTTAATGCATTTGTGACCCAAAATAGCGCATTAATTGAGTTTTTCATGCATTTGGATTTTTAGCGCATTTGTGTTTCGAATTAGCACATAGATTGACTATTTTAGTGCATTTAGGATTTTGCGCATAAACACTTGTTTCAGTGCATAGATAGATTTTTGTAGTGCATCCATT
Organism: Sequoiadendron giganteum; assembly: GCA_007115665.2. Lineage (NCBI taxonomy): Eukaryota > Viridiplantae > Streptophyta > Pinopsida > Cupressales > Cupressaceae > Sequoiadendron > Sequoiadendron giganteum. The sequence goes on from CM021104.1 coordinate 134,093,854, forward strand.
GTTTTAGCACATATACGTGCTGTTTTGGCACATAGACACCAAAATTGATGAAATGTTGATTTTCCTCGCTTTTGATGATGTTGGATATGATAGATGATGATTGACCTCATGATAGATGAGGGTCAATGATAGGATAGATGATGATTGACCTCATGATGGATGAGAGTCAATGATAGACGCTCTACGAGATTTAACTAAAATCTCATTTGAATGGATTAGATTGATTGATAGGTTGATTGATAAAATGCTGATTTGCAATATGTCATGATCATAGGACTTAGGAGTTCTTCAGTCTCAGGAGCGCTACTCGAAGACTTGGGATATGATTCTGCGTCTGGTGTAGACAGATTTGGATGTCATTGAGCGATGTAGTTTATATTCCTTGCTTGATATGCCCCATTATAGGATAAACAGGGGGCCATTGACCACATTAGCTAAGAGGTGGAATAGTGACCACAACACGTTCCATCTGGCTATCGGTGAGATGACGGTTACCCTGAAGGATGTGTACTAGATATTTGGGATTCCCGTGGTCAGAGAGTTGGTTGTTTATGAGAGTAGGGAGGTATCGAGGTGTTGAGGAGGATTTTTGATGATGACGAGATTAGTGGTTATGAGATCCTGTCAAGGATAAATTTAAGAAACCCCCCCCTCGGCGAAGGTGTAAAATCCTGGCGAATATTTCTTTTTATTTGAAAAATTAGTAATTTTCCTTGGCAAATCTTATGCACATTATTAAAATTTTTGTAAAATCCTAGCAAATCTTAATGAATAACTGGTAAAAAATAATAATCACAGTGGTGAATCCTAGTGAATAATCACTAAAATGATTAATTATAATGGCAAATCTCTCCTTTAAAAATTTGCATAGTTGGTCGGCGTAGTTCCCCCATTTTTTTTTTTAATAATATTGAAGTAGGGGCCCGGGGGTGGCAACCACTGATGGGGCCAAGGGGATAGAGCCCCCTTGTGGGGGTTGAGGGGGCAATAGATGAAGTGTTTTTAAAAAATATCACTTGAAAAGTAAGACTAAATGAAACTTGAAAATTTTACCATTGATTAGCTTTTAAATTAGACGGCTGCAAGTTCATTCTGTGAGCGAATATCGACATGAGTGAAAATCATCAGTGGGACATTTAGGGATGTCCCGCCGATACAACGATGATGATGTATGTCATGAACTATTGGCAACAGTGAATGGTGGAGATCAAACAAAGCTTTGATCAGATGTTTTTCTGGGAGCTTGGCATGAATATTGTACATTCCCTTCATGATTCTTCAGAGTTACACAAGTGGTGTACCTGTGCCTTGGTGGACACCCCTTGTGGAGTATGGAAGCCTTATAGGTGTGAGTGAGCATCATCAATGGGACACTTAGGGATGTCCCGCCGATACAATGATGATGATGTATGTCATGAACTATTGGCAACAATGAATGGTGAAGATCAAATTTTGGGCCTCAACAACCTTTCTAAAAGGCACGTGCATATAAAGTCACAAAATTGACTTGCAACCATTCGATTAAAAAGATAATCGATGAAAATAAATAAAAAACCTATAAAAGGCTAAAATATCCCTAATTGAAAAGGTAAATTATTATTAGTGGCGATATTTCCCAAAAAATAATTGTAGGAATATAAAATTAATGACAAATATAATTAATATATGTAATTATAGTATAAACTACTGGCGAATAGTTCTAATGATGCATCATTTAAAAAATAATGCATTGGCAAATTAATCGAGACAAATTTATATTTTTGTAAAAACCTAGTGATTCAACATCCTTTCTAACTTGTATTATTCATCATTTTTTGAGGTCCCGATTTCAAATATTCACCAATTGGTGAAGATTCGCCACTAAATTTTTCCTTAGATCTCGTGGCAGGATATGGTAGATTCTTATCAGCCATTACCATATGTTTTAGCTGGGTTTGTTGGAGGTTTCTTATGTCCCGACCGTAGGTCGAAGGGACTGTCCATTGGCTGGGGTAGATTGATAGAGAGGATGATCACTCAAGGGATTTGATATGCATGGGGTTTCTGCATGTTACCACATTTGTAACATGATCTGCATCAAGTGGTGTATTTTGGAGTTGCTAGTTGATCAGTTGGGGTGACACTACTTTAGATTTGGGCATCAAAGCATATAGCTGTTACTCGTCCTTTAGGGGATAGAGATCATCCAGTTGGTAGGTCATATGTTTTTGGGTACATAGGTATTCATGTCTAGTGCAATATGGGAAAATTGGAGTATTGGCGATGAGTACTGAATGATCTAGAGGTAGTTATATGGTGACCATACTTAGATTGTGAGAAATGGATGAAGAATGAGTTGGAGATGCCATATGTTTGTACTTCGAGATATTTGATTGAACATAATTGATTTATCATTGAGAGATTCATGCTCATGAGGGTGCTTTGTCAGTATGGCCGAGTTCAGGGGATTCCCCAAGGAGTTGCATTATATGCTCAGAGACAACATGACATTCCAGAGTGGGGACCCACCCTATCTTATGATGCAATGTGTGAGAAGTATTTTGGATTACAAGCATAGGTGTGGGATTATTGTCCAAAGATCACAACTGGTGTGATGACATATGAGTATGCTAAGAATTTTTACACACATGTTGTACCAAGGATATCTAGTCCTCATGAGCTAGTACTGACATTTGATGATGATGAGAGAGTGCCAACACTGAGACAAAGGAGAGATGGTAGATGTAACATTAGAATAAATTTGTGGGTAATATCTGCAACTAGAACGAAAAATTGTTAATCCTAATCTAAATCAAAACTAATCTAAAATCAAACAATAAAGAACGAGGAAATAAACTAAACAAAACTAAACAAATTAATGGAAAGCTCTCATTGAATATGCGTTCATCCCTTCGAATTATCTTGATTGTTCTTCTCGATTTTGCCTTTTTCAGTATTCTTGCCCTCAGATTTCTGCGTTTGAATGCAAGTATAGTTTTGTCGAGTGTCTAAGCAAAATATTGAAGTTGAATCTCTTCTCAAAAGTATGTGATTTCGGGAGAGAAGAATAATGATAATGACATGCCATTTTATAGATTATGTGTTTTCGAACAATCGGCTCAGATTTAAAGAGAGATCGACAGACGAGATTGATGAATGCCATGCGATGTGTTATGTGACAGATAGAACGTGAGTTAGAACATGAGTTCAACTGCAAGATAAAGACTCATTTTAGAACATGAGTTAGAACATGAGTTCCAATCTTCATCCTCAAAAATAAAAGAAATAGACTTTGTATGCAAAAGACAAAGTTAGAAGTTGAAGAATAATGCATTCAAATGCAAACTTGAGTTAATTAATTAAATAAATATATTTAATTAATAACACATACATGCATATAAGTTAGAACTAGTTAATCGACTAGTTGTGACAGAGAGTCTTCTCGCAGAGATAAACTGGTGTTGAATTCAGAGATAACTGGAGAACTAAAAATAGAACTCGAGTCTGAAGGTGAGTGAATGACTTAGATAACTGAATGATAGAGGAATGTGACATAAATAATTAAATATGAATTAAATGTTAATTTAATTCAATATTCAAAAGATAGAAGATTTAATTAAATAAACAAAGTAATTTATTTAATTTGACTTTCGAAAAGGGTGGAATGAATAATTAAATAATAAATATTTAATTATAGATAAAAGGGGGTTAAATGAATAATTAAATAAAGAATATTTAATTATAGTTGAAAAAAGTATGATAAAGGGGGAAATTAATTAGTTCGCAACATAATTAAATAAATATGATTTATTTAATTAATTAAGTTGAATAAAGATTAATAATGAAGTAATGAATTAATTAAAAAGGGGTATTTAATTAATAGAGGAAATACGTGTTAGAAAGGGTAATTAAATAATTAACACTATTTAATCATGACAACGGACTATAGAAAATTATGTCAAAAGTGGCATTCACAGGCTTAGACCAATTTTCGGTATCTACAGTAGATATGGAGATGATGAGGAGGGATATGGTGGGGATGGATGGGATGATAGGGATGGAGCTGGCGGGGATGCAGGTGGCGGGAAGATACCAAACTTCAGAGTACCTCAGAGGAGGAGATCTATGGTTTCCTTGGGACAACAGTAGGCAGGACCATCCTAGATTCAGATTCGTGTGGCTTCCCGTCAACAACATCCATAGATTGATGCCTTATAGTTACAGGTGGAGGGCTTACATGGACAGTTAGTGCAGGCACATGAGCATATTTCCTCTTGTATAGTAGAGAGAGACATCGTGAGGCAGAGATGTGAGCATGCAGAGGCCCTAGTCGAGAGGATGCAAAGAGTTTTTGAGGAGACTAGTGCAGGGGATATGCTTAGAGAGGTGCAACATTTAGCTTGAGAGGAAGAGTACTATAGATCACATTATTATCTGGTAGTTTTGATAGAGCGGTGTGTCCCTAGCTATGCTTAGTCTTTTAGTGCTAGGTTAGGTCAGAGTTAGCCACAAACTATGAGCAAGGGTGTGACTGGGCCACCTCCTAGAGATCCAACAAGCAGAGATCTAGATACAAGTCCATCTAGTGGTGCATCAGTAGGCACAACAAGGCCTACACTGTTTGGAGGGAGCAACACATAGCCTTGTACTCATATTTTGTATTGACACTTGATGCATTCACTTGTTTAGTTGGAGAATTCATGATTTCCTACCATTTTGTTGATGTATCTCTCCACATTTTATGATATCATTGTACACTTGACATTGGTTATTTTGAGATTATATGAGATGCAATGGAGATTTATTGATCTATATGTTATCTACATGCTTTTATGATGGATGCTTGTGATGAATGCATTTGATTTCCACTCTATATGCTATGCAATGTTTATATGATTATACCATGGTTATGTATGGATGCAATGATGAAATGATGATGTATGTATTATGATTCTATATGAATTTATGGATGACGCTTTATGATATGCAGATAAGATGTGATGCACTTTATTTTTATATTTTTCTAATGCAAATATATGATCTAATGCATGGATGGATGGCTTATGGTAGTACTTTCTAATATATGCATGATATGATAATGGTTATGCAACTAGATGTGAATGATCTTTTTGTGTTGCTTATGTCAAGTGTACTCAATCCTTTAATGAGAGATATAAAATCGTTTTGAAAATTTCCAACCTTGGAAAACCTAAAATGTACATGCAAAAACTAATATGGATGCAATATATTTTAACTATGCAAATCTAATTATGTAATGTTGTCATCATGTTAGCTGATTTGTTGTGCTTGTTATCATCATTGAGCTTTTGATATATTGGAAGTTAGTACAAACATCGATGGTATAATTAGACCATGATGACCTGAGTACAACTTCCATGGATTTTTGATATTGCAAGGTAATACAAGCATCTAGGTATAATTGAACCGAGATGACCTGAGTATTGCTTGCATAAAACATACAAGAGTTAATCCTTTTCCTATGCAAATAAGGAATGCCATCAATGATACTTTGTAGATCACGTCTTGCAACAAATGTACATAGTAGTAATGATCAAATCACATACAAAAAACAAAGACAAAAATCATACTCTATCGTAGCTTCTCTAGTCTATGACATCCTTGAGTTGCTCCAGAGAAATGATAACAAAAATCAAGATACGACAGTTGAACATTTATGCTAAAGTGATTAAACCATGATTCAAAAGAATATCATCCAGTGAGATTTGTTTTACCGATCTTGCTATTGATTTGGATGGTTGGTTTTCTAAAATTTTGATTGATGTTAAATGTTGAGTTTCATTGTGATTATTATGCTTGCTATGTTGCCTAACTATTGCTTTTCTATTGTTTTAAGCTCAAAGTAGATTTCCCCTAGTGAGTTTAGGATTTTTCCCCTAGTGAGAAACAACCAATTATTGCACAATGATCGCCAAGCTAGGATGAGACACGACTGCGATGCCCAGACATGTACATGAGGTTCCCATGATGGAAAGGCATAATGGTGGTGAAAAGAGGATGATTGACACATGTTTCAATAGATAGAAAAGCTAATCTATCACAAATAGCACCTGTTGCTAGGTTTTCACTACTTGTTTTTATTGCACCTTTTTCTGATTTTTTGATTTTTTTGACTTATTCTCTTTTTTTTGCATTTTTTCTTTTTCTCTTTGTATTTTTTCTTCTCTTTTGCCGTTTTTTGTATTTTTGTATTTTTTATTTTTGGATTTTTTGGATTTTTACTTTTTTTTTGTATTTTTGTATTTTTGTATTTTTTTTGGATTTTTTTTCTTTTAAAACCGTGAATTGGATGAGTTATTTATAAAAATTCTTGAGATGAATTTTGTTGGTAGGTTCTTCAAACATGTCCCCTTTGGGTGTAGATAACTGATATGCTCCAAATCCATATACTGATACAATGACAAAAGGACCTAGCTAATTAGGTTCAAATTTTCCCTTCTTTTCCCAATCTTGCTGATTGTGAGGATTCTCTTTCAGTACCAAGTCACCAACCTGAAATGTTCTTGGTCTTACCTTGTGGTTATAAATCCTTGACATTATTTGTTGATAATATTTCAGATGATCAACAACATGCTGGCGATGTTCATCTAACAATTCCAATTCCTGTAGTCTAGATACTCGATAGTCTTCCTCTGAAATGATTCCTTTCAATGATACATGGAGTGAAGGTAACTCAAACTCAATGGGTAAGATGGATTCTGATCCATACACAAGGGAATAGGGTGTGACTCCTATAGGGGTGCAGATGCTAGTATGGTATGCCCACAAGGCGATATTTAGTTGGACATGCCAGTTGTGTCCAACATCGTTGACAATTTTCTTTAGGATTTTAAAAATGGTCTTATTTGAGGCTTCTGCTTGGTCATTCCCTTGAGGGTAATAGGGTGTGGAAAATCGGTGTTGGATATGGAATTTTTCACAAAGTTCTTGCACATCTTGGTTTTTGAAGGGTCTACCATTGTCAGTGACAATGGAGCTAGGGATACCATACTGACAAACAATGTAATTCAGGATGAAGGAGGCAATTTGTTTACCAGTGATTGTGGTTAATGGGACAACTTCAATCCATTTTTTGAAATACCCAGTGGCTATGATTATGAATTTATGTCCATTAGAGGAAGATGGATGAATATTACCCACAAGATCAAGTCCCCATTGATAGAAAGGCCAGGTTGATGTGAATAGTTCCAGCTCGTGCATCATTGCATGTATGAGGTTTCCATGGACTTGACACTTCTTGCACTTCTTAACAAATTGAATATATTCTTTCTCCATGTTCGACCAATAATGTCCCAAGCGTAGGAGTTTCTTAGCTAGAGTAAGACCACTTGAATGAGTACCACAAATACCTTCATGAACTTCTCATAAGGTGATTTCAGATTCATCACGTTCAAGACATCAAAGGAGAGTACCATCGAGACCTTCTCGATAAAGTGTATCAACTACTAGGGTGTGTCAGGCTGCTTGGTAGATAAAGTTGCATTTTTGGTTTCGAGATAGATCAAGTGGAAGGGTATTATCTCTCAGATAGGTATAAATCTTCCCATAGATTGAAGAATCAACATCAATTAGATGACACACAACTTGGGATTACGGATTTTCATATGTGGGAGTAAACAATTGTTTCACCATGAATTCATAACAACTTCATTTTTTTGGTATTTGTAAAAGAGAAGCAATGGTTGCCATGGCATCTGCAACTTTGTTGTCTACTCTTGGAATTTGTTCAAAATTGATCTCAACAAAGTATTTCTTGAAGTCATCTATCATTCTCTTGTAGGGTATCAATTTATCATCTTTTATTTGATAGTAATCATTAACCTGATTAATGACTAATTAGGAGTCTCCATAAATTTGTAATTCTGTGATTTTCCATTCCACTGCTACCTTGATACCAATGATTAGTGCTTCATATTCGACCGTGTTTTTTGTGCAAGGGAGCATCAACCTGTAATATTTTGGGATAGTGTGTCCTTGAGGAGTAACAAATAGGATTCTAGCACTAGATTCAAGTTGAGTGTAAGACCCATCAAAGTATATTATCCAATGTTTTGCTGTCATTGTGAGGACATCTGCATCTGGGAATTCAATGTGCATAGGATGGTCATCTTGCAACAATGCTTCAACTAACCGATCTTCTATTACTTGGCCCTTTATTGCTCTTATATCTACATATTGAATGTCAAACTCACTCAATATCATCACCCACTTTTCTAATCTTCCTATTAGAATGGATTTGCCGAGTAGATATTTTAATGGATCTATCTTGGTTGTGAGTTTGATAGTATGTGTTAACATGTAGTGTCACAATTGTTGAGTAGAAAACACCACTGCCAAATAAACTTTTTCAATGAATGTATAGTTAATTTCATAGCCATTTAGTGTTGTATTGATGTAGTAGATGGCCTTTTCTTTTCTTGTAGAATCTTCTCGTGCTAGCAAAGCTCCCAAAGATACCTCAGTAGTTTCTATGTAGAGTAGAAGTGGTTTTACCTCTATTGGTGGTACCAATATAGGTGGATTCATCAAATATCATTTCAATTAAATAAAGGCAACTTCACATTTTTCATCCCATCTGAAAGAAACATTCTTGTGTAACAAATGAGTAAAAGAATGAGACTTGTCTGCCAGTTGCGTGATTCAGATGGATTGGAATATTCCTTGTAAAGATATTAGTTGGCTAATGTTCTTATGAGGTGGAATTTCCATGATTGCTTTGAATTTTGTTAGATCTAATTCAATGCCTTTGGCTGAGACTATGTATCCTAAGAGTTTTGCTGATGTTACTCCAAATACAAACTTCTTTGGATTTAAGCACCTATTGAACTTTTTCAATCGGTTAAAGAGTTTATCCAAGATTTATTGATGTCCTTCCTTGGTGAATGATTTTTCTAATAGGTCATCCACATAGTCCTCCATGAATGTGTGCATCATGTCATGAAAGATTGTTGTCATTGCATGCTTATAGGTGGCTCCTGCATTCTTTAATCCAAAAGGCATGACATTCCAACAAAATGTACCCCATGGGCATGTGAAAGTTGTTTTGTCTTGATCTTTTGGTGCAATATTGATCTGATTATAGCTTGAAAAACCATCCATGAGTGATAGCATTGCATGTCCTGCTGTTAAATCCACAATGATGTATATATTGGGCAAAGGAAAGTCATCCTTTGGACAAGCCTTTTTAAGATCCCTAAAATCTATATATATTTTGATGCTTTTGTCTGGTTTGGAGGCTGGTATAATGTTTGAAATCCATTTTGCATAGTTGATTGGCCGGATGAACCTCACATCTAATATTTTTTTTAATTCTGCTTTCACTTGTAGGGCGATGTGTGGATGCATTTTTCTAAATTTTTGCTTTACTAGCTTTACTCCTGGTGCTATGGATAAATGGTGCATTATTAGATCCAGATCTATTCCTGACATGTCAGCATAAAACCAAGAAAAATTGATTTGTCTTTCTTCAAAGAATTTGGTGAAATTTGGCTTTTCTTGCTTTGTCATTGATGCCACTAGGTGTATGGTCTTTGTTGTTTTTGTAGTACTGATGTTTATGGATTGCGTAGGCTCAACCAATATTGAAGATATTTATTGATAATACTCAGGAAGAGTGTCAAATCTCTCATCGTTCAGTGCCTCAAAGAGGTTTTCACCATTGTATACACTCTTTCTTTTTACTTTTTCATGATCTAATACTGCCATTGCATGCTTTTCACCATTAGATTGATTTTTTGTATTTTTATTTTGCAGCTAAGAGACTTGGAACTCCCCTGGTTCAAATATTCGCTATAAAATTCATTGGTGGAACTCGTTTCTATATTTTCAGATCAAAGGAAATTGACAATAGCATTATCTGGGATTCAAGATGTATCAAAGGCAAGTGATCATCAGATTGGTCAAGATCAAAAGCGGTGAGGGTCATGATGGAAATGTTTCCAAGGTGTTCATCAACAATGCCAAGGTCTATAATGTTACTCTTCTGAATTATCTATCTCGCTCGATGTCTGATCATCCTCACTAGTGCCATCGATATGTAGTGATCCAAATAAAATGGTCTAAAACCTGAGCTTTCTCCTTCCATACGTATGGGTGCATACCTCTTTATCACATCAATTTCCTTGTCTTGGCAAGATTCTTTAGATAGTGAATCCCATTCATATTCATTTGAGTCTGTTTCAGAGCTAGCTTGCAGCTAGAGGATTCATTCACAAACCTTCTGAATGGCTTCTTCTTTTGTCTCTTCTTCGTATCCTAATCTTGTCTTGTCTTTTGCATTGATTGTGATAGGTAAGGATTGTTTCCACAATAACTTCTTTTCGTTTTCTAATAGGACCTTTTCCTTCATATCCCATATTTTCTAAGATTTTGGACCCTTTACAATATTGCTCGGTTGGTATATTGGAAGTTGCTGCTTGGGAATTTTATTCATCTTTGTAAAGCCAATTTAGAATTTCTTTGTCTTCAGATTCATCAGCTAGGGTACCTGCGTTTAAAAATTTACCACCAAAGATAGTGATTGGTTGTGAATATTGTTGTTTAGATGTTGATGGTTGTCCATATGATTTTGCAGAAGGTAGTAGCTGTGATAGACATAAGGACTGCTTAAAAGAATATTCACCCATGAATTTATCTTTCAACTGAACCTTTTGCTCAAATTGTTTTGACAGAGAATTTAGTTGGCTTTGATTGCTTGAGGAAGTAGAAGGACGTTGGATTTAATTACTTGAGGAAGTAGAAGTGAGATTCTCAGTTGTGTTTACAAAGACATCTTGGATTGTCTTGAGAGTGTTGCAGTATTGGGGATTATTAGAATATGCTAAAATTGTGATCTTTTGTCTATTGCATAGGAATTTTAAGCATTGATGGTATGTTGATGGAACTGCTTGCATTTCATTGATCCAAGGTCAACTGAAGAGTATGCTGTAAGTCAAGTCCTTGTCTAAAAATTGGTAGATTATGTCTTTTTGAACTGGTCCCACTTGAATTGGCAATACTATCAGTCCTTGAGAGGATCTTTCTTCACCATCATAAGATTTTATGGTGATCTTTCTTCTAGAATCTATTGCATTTTCTAAAAATCCAAATGCATGAATAAGATTTAAAGTACATATACTTAGACCAACTCCTCCATATATTAAAACACATTTGACCCGATGTTTATGGATTAGAACCTCAATATGGAGTGGAGCGTTGTGTGGATGAGTGAGGGATGCATCATCATTTTTTGAGAATGATAAATAATGGAGTGCAGTCAAATACCCCACAATGGATTGGAATTGACAAACTTCCAAATTGGTTGGTACTGTGGTATCCACTAAGGCCTTTTCCAAAATATCCTTATGGGCTGGTGAAATTTTAAGAAGTTCTAGAATGGATATCTGTGCTGGAATCTTTTGCAATTGATCCACTATATTGTATTGATTTGAAGAAGTAGAAGGTGTGTTAGATGTATTTCCTTTTAATATGAACTTGGATTTCCCTCTTGTGGTCACGTTGACAGGTAGGTTGTCTTGTTTATCCTTGATTTTGATGACATTGATTTGATTATCAACTGAAAAATTGTCTTATTTATCATTGATTTGATTGACAGCTGCATAAATGTATTGTTTATCAGTTGCAAAATTGTCTTGTTTATCAACTTCAAAAATGTCTTGTTTATCATTGATTTGATTATCAGCTACAAAATTGTCTTGTTTATCATTTATTTGATTATCAACTGCAAAAATGTGATGAATGATAGTATCATAGACATAATTCACATTTTTCCCTTTGCTATTTGTTGAAGAGGATTCTCCTTTGTCATAGTTAGGTAGAGGGTTTTTAAATGCTCCATGACCATCATTTGTTTTATTTTCTTCTATCAATATTTCTTTTCTATCTATCAAGTCTTGCACTAAATGTTTTAATTGCATACAATCATTTGTTTTATGACCTTTGCTTCTATAAAAATAGTAGTAATAAGAATCATTCCACCATGATGGTTTGACTCGGTTCAAGATCTCATGTATCCAGTAATGTTATAAGTTTGCTGTCAAGAAGATCTTTTAATGCTGATTCAAGTGACTGCCCAAAGGTGTAAATTTTTTGCGATGTGGTGGTGGAGCTAGTTTAGATTCATTGTTGTTTTGATTGTTTCTAGGTGCAACACCTGATAAATTGAAGACTATTTTTGTGTTATGTGTGTTAGCTAAATCATCATTACCAACATTTTTATTTCTTGTCCAAAATTTATATTTTTCATTGTTGTTATGATGGTTAGCAAGGTTTGTTCCTTCATTATAGATTTTCAATACTCCTCTTTTAACCAAGGCTTCCTTAATCTTAAGTCCATTTTCAATCAAATTTTCAAAACTTGGTGGACACTACAATTGAAGTCTATAAATCAACTCATTTTTGAAATTTTCAATAAAGATTTCCATCTTTTCTTTCTCAGGTATAGGACGAGCATATCTAGCAAATAATCGTCTCCATCTTTGCAAGTATGTAAGGAACGGTTCACCATTTTTCTCTTTTGTGTTGTAGAGGTCTTTCATGGTTATTTCATGCTAAATGTTGTATGAATATTGGGAGATAAATTTATTTACCATATCCTCAAATGATCTAATACCTGATGGGATTTTTGAAAACCATTTCATGCATTGACCACCCTAAATTCTTGGAAATAATCTCATTATATAGGTTTATTCATGTGCAAATTCTAAACTCATGGTTCCAAATTCTCTTACATGATCTTGAGGATCATTTTTTCCATTGTATTTGTCATCTCTTGGAAATTCACAATTTGGTGGAAAAGATATCATGTTCACTTTTCTATCAAATGGATAAGGACAAATATCTTGCAACAAATATCTCTTTGTTGTTCTTGTTTGCATGTTTTGGACTTGTTGTTGAAGAACTTGTATTTTTTGAGTTAAAAAATTCAATGGATCTATGGTTCGTGAGTCAAATTCTATTTTATTGGGAGCTTCTTTCAATTGATTGATATCAAAATTATCGGGTGGTTTTACACCTTAATTTGCCAGCAGTAAAAAGTATCTATCTCCATCTTTTTCTAGATTTTTCTCCATGAACTTGTGAAATTTAGGGTCTTGTTGAGCTTGTTGAATGTCCTCATCAATTATCTCATCTATGTCAGGTTGGTGAAATCTGTGAAAAGGTTTTATTCTCTTTCTGTCATATGGTTTGGGTTTTTATTTCTTTTTTCTTGATCTTTGTTTTGGGAGTACAAATGAAATACCTAAGTCAAATAGGATGATAGATCCTATTGATGAGACTAGGTTAAGTCTGATGTATAGCATTTTGTTTCAGGATAAAGGATGATAGCTCCTGATAGTGAAATTCAGCTAACAATCAGAGATAAGATTGATGATTGGGCACTTTAAGGTGTTTGATCTAAGTTTAGCTAAAGGGATTGTACTTGAAAAAGCCAATTTCTTCAATTTTAAAGCAACGTTTTGATGAGAAATGATCTCTGCTCTAAAAAGGGTCCCTAAATATGATTCTAGTTGTTGGATAAAAGTTCAGTTTTACTCTCTGTTTGAATATCAAGTGAATGCGCTAAAACATGTTGTATATGTGCTAAAAGATGGGGTAAATGCACCAAAATAGACCCCATATGTGATAGAATATTAGTTGAATGCACCAGAATAGAAATCTTATGCATTGAAAGATGGGGTAAATGCACCAAAACAAAAAGATTATGCGCTAAACTGGAAATGGTCACCATTTTGAAAGTTTGTCCAGTTTTCTTGTTTTTGAGCCAGTGAATTGAGTGTTATAATGGATGATCTTATGAATAATGGTTTGCAAACACAAAAGCAAGTTGTAAAATAGTTGTTTCACCCTATGATCTAAACATCAAGTGTATGTTCTAGGATCTGGTCCGATCCCTTTGATTTCCATTGGTATTGTACAATAGAAAAAATATCAGTTAGACTCTTCTAATGTCAAGGGTCATTAATAATATCACAACCCACATCTTAGAACTACGTCAGCTCACACAACCCTGTCACCCCCTAGAGGGCACCCATGTTTTTGCCTTTTTTGGGTCTTAACCAAAGTCGAATCCTCCATTTTGGCTAGATATCCTTGGTAGTTATATGGTGAGTATCTTGGGGGTAGATTATTCCCCCCTTGCACTGTCAATATTATAATGTTCAGAGACCAACTCAACTTGGCTACTACACTTAAAGTTCTTAGTAAGGGTTTTCATTTGGTGTGACAAATGATAAACTCCCTCAAGAGGCCTCCCAACCTTTAGAACAAAGGCTTTGGGGATGGCTATCAATGCACACTACCGTTGAATGTGATTTTCATCATGATTCACGTTTGATTATAGTGGGTTGGAATGCTTGGCTTTAGTTGTTCCCACTTAGGTCATTCCCTCCTTTCGAAGTGGGGAGATAGGTCTGCTAAAGGTGCTATTAAAATAAACTAAAAGAGTGAGTCTGGTATTTTGATCACCCAGTAAAGGGGAGAGCATAGGCCTATCACTTTACAAACACAACATACATGGTGTTCATTAACCTTGTAATTAAATTAGATGCCTAGTTTAATCAAAGGAAAAATAAATCTAGCCCATGCACACATCGTTAGTAGTTTCAGATATGTCTTTGAAAGTGTGTAGAGTACGTGCAAAACAAAAAAATATAGATCAATCCTCAAAATTTTAAATTTATGCAAATAAAGGTGTATGTGCTGAACAAAAAGAGCACATGCGCTAAAATATTAAGTATATGTGCTGCTAAACACATTCAATGCTCTATTTTGGAAAATAGAAAAGGGAAACCAAATCTTGTATATGTGGTGGAATGGGAGATAAATGCACTAGTCTGGGCTATGTATGCACTATAAAAGAGATTTGATGCACCAAAAGTCACCACCAATGCGCCAAAATAGACATCGAATGCACTACATCAGAATTCACAAACGAACCTGTTGACTAAACTTGCAAGAAAAATATTAAAAATGGGGCTAGGCCCCATGGTGGGTGCCAATTTATGTGTGTATGTAAATAACGTGAATAAAAAAATTAAAACTATACCACACACCAATGAAATATTATATCAAGGAATTCAAATAACTAATCAAATTAATGAACTAATTCCTTAATATCGTTCCATTGTCCTCTATCTCCAAGGATTCTTTAAGTAATTTTTTCTCTTAGATTGTATGTGCACATGACTTTCCAAATGACAACCTGAAGAATTAGAGATACTAGAAATGCAAGATATGTTTCCTATATTATATGATAATGAAACTAGCTGTAGATGATATGCAAAGATAATAATGCTGCTATGATGTTATTGTATGAAAATGATGTGATGAAAATGCTGTAACTAAGATGCTGCCAATGAAAATTCCATGATTAAACTACTTGATGCTAAAATGCTAATACTAAAATGCTCACTAAATGACAATGCTAATTAAAATTATGTAGAGTGCAATTGCTACAAATGCTCCACTCTCTCTTTGCTGTAAATGAGGGCCTATTTATAGATTTTCCAAGGCATGAGCCTAAGTGGCATGGATCAACAGTCTGGATTCAATCTAGAGAGATGAACGGTTGAAGATGAAGAGGTTAGAGAGAAAAGGGGAAGTGTGTTCCTTGCATAAGAAAAAACTGCCAAGTGTGAAGAGGAATCAAATGAAGATGAAGGCCAAGTGTCTCAAATTAGTTAGAATTTGTTGATGATAAATGCCAAAGTAAATATTAGAAATATTTAATTTCTTGGGACACGAGATGAGGTGGAAGGTGGAAAGAAGATAGTAGAAATGTGCTTAAATTCGAATTTAAAATTCGAATTTAGTGTGAGGAGATTAATTAAATAAAACAAAGTAATTAAATTTGTTCATTTAATTAAGATATGAGGAAAATGATTTAGGATAGAAAGAATTAGAGAAAATGAACTATATAAATAAATTTTTCAATTTATTTATAAGTAGAAGAATTAAAGATTTATTATTTAAATAATTTGTATTTAATTAATCCTCCAGACTGAATTTGAATGTATACAATATATAATTGTGCTTTTCAAAAAAGTTCCATGGGCCTAATATGAATAGGGGTATCATCAAGTTGATGCCCAAAGAGGGTGACAAAACACTAATTAAAAATTGGAGACCAAACACACTTTTAATTGTTTCATATAAGATTCTAGCTAAAATCCTGGCTAGGATATTGGTTGGGATCCTTGGGAAAATTGTGTCAATAACTCAAACTAGCTTCATTCCTAGGAGATATATTTTAGAGAATTTGATTACAAGTTGGGAAGGGATGAATTGGGCTAAATCTAATAACCAAAATATAGCAATGGGTTTTTTGGATTTTGAAAAAGCATATGATAGTATTGAGTGGCCATTTGTATTGGAAATGTTGAAGGCCTTCAGTTTCCCAAGTAAATATTGTAAATAGATCAACATCCTATTTAATGATGCCTCCACTCAAGTGGATGGCAATGAGGAATGTAATTAACCTTATTTTCTCCAAAGGTCCATCAAACAAGGTTGTGCCCCAACCTTATTTGTCATTGTTGCTGATGCTATGCATTATGTGTTAAGAACTAATTTTCTCTACACCCAATCCATGGTATCATGCTCCCCAACAAGGACCAACTTCTTAATGCCCAATCTACTAACGACACAACTCTCTTCATTGAGTTAACAAAGGCCAATTTTGATAATACCATTAAAAGGCTTGATATCTTTTGTGTTGTGTCTGGCTCTAAGTTATCCCCTCACAAGTCCACTATGATTGGATGGGAAAAAGACCCTCCAAGTTGGTTGGTGACCAAGGGTTGGAAATGGGTTGATTCCCATAAGGTAATTAAGTACTTAGGCATTCTATTTTTAATCTCTCCATCTCTGAAGAACATGTGGGATTGGCTCTTTCAAAAAATTGAGAAGAAGCACACTAAATGGTAAAATAATCTATTATCTCTTGTCGGTAGGCTTCAAGTGGTTCAAAAATTCATTGCTTCCCATGTAGTATATCATTCTTTAGCTTGGCTCTTTGATAATTCTCAGTTTAACAAATTACAAAAAATCACAAGATAATTTCTTTGCTCTGATGGAAAAGACAACAAAAAGAGGCACAATGTTAAATGGGCTTGGTATTTCTTGCCTAAAAATATGGGAGGCCTGGGCCTAAAATATTTGAGAACTCAAGGTCTGGCTCTGGCTGCTAAATGGATTCTTAATGCTATAGAAGGGGAAGAACCATGGATATTTTTGATCAGAATTAGTCCGAGGCTCCCCAAACCAAAAAGAGGTAAACATTGGTCTCCATTGCATATTCAAGATATCCTTTTTACATAGTTTGAGGTTAAATTCTTTGGCTCCTATTTTTTCCACCTTGTGGAAGGCTTGGAGTTTGGTGGGAAGTTTAATACTTAATAGGGATGCAATTGGGGCCGTTCCTCCATACTGTGCTGCTAATAGATTAGTGTGGTGGAATATTTTCCATAATGGGAAACCCCTTGCTCTTACATGAGGATGCTTTGCAAAGGCTTGGAACTCATTGGGAGTTTTCAACTTTTAGGATTTTTTGGTCAATGGTGAGCTAAAATCTTGGGAACAGTTGAAAGATGAGTTTTGTTTCCCTATTTCACACAAGAAAACTTATTCCATGATCAACAATGGTCTTGGGTATGGGTTTTTCAGGTAATATTTTGAAGGAAATAGATGAGATTAATTAGATCAGATGGAAGGATGGATCTAAACTCAAGATACTCCAGTTAGCAAAATATATATGATGTTGACTGGCTCGAGGGAGGTCTATAATTGGCTAAATAATTCTTGGAAACTTGGGTGGTCTCACAATAAATGATACTATATTCTAACCCATATTTGGCATAACTCAAGAGAACCAAAAAATCTTATTTTTGTTAGTTTTTACTTCTTAAAAAGCTTGTTGTTGGCCATGTGATTTCTTATAGGACATGTTTTTTGTTACAAACCTGAACCTTTTGAGCATATTTTTTTATTGCTTAAATTTTCTATGACTCTTTGGACTTTATTTTTTGTTCATTTTGTGAATTAGATTGGGAAAATTGTTTTTTCTTGGCATGAAATTTTGGTTGTATATGTGGATGCTTTTAATGCTGAATTGAACTTCTTTTGGCATGTGCTTACTAATGAGATATTTTGAATTTTGTGGAAGAAGATAAATGAATAGATTTTTGAGGGAAGAAGGAGACTTCTTATTGACTTTGTTAGCAAAATCACCTTCTTGTTAACTATGATTCAGGTATTTTCTATCTTGGACATCCCAAAGGATTAGTTCATGATCCTGTTGAAGGAAGGAGTTACACTAGTTTACAAAACATAAATATGACCTACTCATTTCTTCCCTAATAGAAGGAATAATAGAACCAAGAGTGTTGAATGCAAAAGATAACTGAGAGGGGGGTGAATCAATTTTACATTAAAACACCAAACCCTCATTAATATTTAGATCTGCATTAATCCTTAAAACCTTAGCAACCATTAAACCCTTATCATGAATTATTAGAACATAAGCATGCTAAACATTAATGAAAACACATCCAAACACATGAGAACACTAGATCTACGTGGAAAACCCAAGAAGGGAAAAAACACAGTGAGGATTAGCTCACAATATAAGTAATTGCAACACCAAATACAATAGGTTCACTACCAAAGGGATCATTGCCCAAAAGAAAGAAGTGTTCACTACCAATGGCTCATTGCCAAATTAGAAAGAAGAAGAAAGAATATTGTCACAATGAGAAATCTATCTTAGAACAAGGAAAAAAGTTCCACCACTACACCACCTATACATTCACTCTCTCTCTGAATAATGTAGACACCTTCTGCTCATTGCTTCCAGTAGTCTTAGTTGTTAAAGCTCACATTTCACTTTCACACTTTCACACTTTCACACTTCACATCATAATTCACAACACACACTTCACACCACAATATTTCATCAACTCAACACATAAATATATCGTCCTCAACCTTAAAAATAATCTACAAGGTTAGATATGCACCTCAAACATGAAAATTCATTAGGTTGACACCAAAAATTTCTCGTGGTGGATATGAATGAAGGTGGATCACATAACACCTTACCTTAAACATAAATCCACATAAACATGCCTCACCATGCTTCCAAAAACACCGAAGTATACCCGTAGTTACTGTAAACAACCAAGGTTGGACGAACCTATGTTAAAACCATTGAACAATTAAGTTATAATGAGAAATTCATCTCAAAACAACAAAATTTTTCCATCAGTGCCAGTACATTTTAACTCTCTCTGAAGAAAGTAGACACCTTTTTCTCATTGATTCTAGTAGTCTTGGTCATTGAAGCTCACATTTCACTTTACACTTTCACACTTCACATCATAATTCACAAAACACACTTCACACCACAATCATTCATCAACTCAACACATATATACTGTCCTCAACCTTAAAAATAATCTACGAGGTCAGTTATGTACGTCAAACATGAAAATTCAGATTAGGTTGGAACCAAAACATTCCCATGGTGGAGAGGAATGAAGGTAGACCACATCACAACTTACCTTAGATATAAATCCACATAAACATGCCTCACCATGCTTTCATAAACACCAAAGAATACTCGTAATTAGTATAAACACCCAAGGTCATCCAAACCTGTGTTAACACCATTGAAAAATTAAGTACACACTTCACCAAATCCAAAGATGACTTACAGACCACACATGTAACACTTAACCACAATATGGAATATTCCATCAACACCCTAAAATCCAACAATTCCTTTACAACAACATACAATTGAAGAACATACTCATTTTGTACAGACTAGTTAACCTTCCACATACTGTAACTAATGAATCCAACCTTGCAGAGCATCAAAAATAAAATAAAATTGGACTAAATATAGATATGAGTACACTTCCAGATCTGCAAGACCATAAACCACCACATGGTGAAATGCAAAGCAAAACTATTTCTCTTAGACAACACTGCAACATAGTTCACACACTGGTGAACTCAACTTCTTCTACTGAATGATCCAAAACTTGAAACATAGTTCACACACTGGTGAATCCAACCTTGCGGAGCATCAAAAATAAAAAAAATTGGACTAAATATAGATATGAGTACACTTCCAGATCTGCAAGACCATAAACCACCACATGGTGAAATGCAAAGCAAAACTATTTCTCTTAGACAACACTGCAACATAGTTCACACACTAGTGAACTCAACTTCTTCTATTGAATGATCCAAAACTTGAAACTTTGGATATAACACCTTTGAACACCTCTGATCAACATATCCAAACTGCATAAGAAAATATTCAACCATGAAGAAATGCACAGAAAAACACTGAACACTACTCTACCACACTGAACACTCTTTACCACACTATTTCGTCTTTTATTCAAATTTTCTCTAAAGCACTTGGAAACCAAGCACCAAAAACATCATCTCAACATCTGCAACACCTTCTCAACCACACAAGAGGTTGAACATCCACAAACATTTTCTCATAAAAGCAACACTAGAGGTTGACATCAGTGATAATACTAATGACAACATAATGAAACCAATCATTGCATCTCCATAGGTTGACATCAATGCAGCCAAAAAGATTTGTTGACATCAATTACAACACACACTTCCAACAAAGAGGAGTTGAACTTGCTGCACAAATTCATGGAAGATAGAAATATTGTCTCCCTTGATCCAGAGGAGAAGAGGAATAAGGAGCCACCAAAGTTTGATCCCAAGGAGATTGATCCCAATGTGATTGATCCTCCTCTTGGTTCTTTTGACTCCGATGAAGCAAAATTTAGCAACAATATCATAGGCGCTTGTGACTAAATCATGTTTTATGAAGACTTAGCTACTCTTATCCGTCAATAGTTTGAGTAGTCTTTTGATATTTGATGATATATTTTTATATGTAACCAGTACTACTACAAAATAGGGAAAATACTCCTCACAATGTATTATGTTTTGATAAACTATCTTTAATAGAAAAAAATAGTAATGGATAACTAATTATGTTTTATCTATGATATTCTAATCTTGATTTATTTTCATGACTTGATCAATTATTTTTCACCTTTTTTACCATAATTTATTCTTATCAACTTGACTATATAACCCATTGATAGACACTAATATGGGAATACATTTATTCAATCAATCAACTAAAAGAAGAAATAATTAAACTGGCAATTTTAGTTTAGTCTCAACTTTCATGTAGTTCATGATTTCACAACAAACATGGAATAAAAACCATAGTTCATGATTTCACAACAAAAATAGAATACCAATCATAAATTTTTATCTAATATTTTGTGAGCCATGTATTATGCCCCAACCTTACACTCATTGTTAATGGTGTTATAATCAAATATATGGTGTTAAGATAGTTTCTCTTAGCTTAGTGATAATATTTAGAGTTGAATACAAATTTTGGGTTTAGCTATCATTATTTTAAATTCATTTAATTTACTTGAACTTCTAGGGATACCCTCCTAAGTTTGTATTGATCTCAAAGATTTGGAGAGAAAACTTACTCTCATAGATTTGACCTTTAATCTCCAAGTATGTGGATAAGTAGGTTTCACTTTCATGATGACAACCCTAGCCTTGAAAGTGATATTTTGTTCTAGGAGTGGAGCAATGGATTTTGGACCCAACAAAAGGATCAAATATTTGAATGAGAGAGCCAAAGAATAATACCTCCATTTTTTGGTTTAAAAATCTGGTCCTAGCTAATAATACTCTATCTTTGAAATTCAAAATTTCTTCCCCAAATTAGTTTCCTAGAAAGACATTCAAACTCTTTTAGAAAAAAATAAGATGAAAAAGAACTAGAAATTTGTAAATAGAAAGAGTAATCAACACAATTTTTTAAAGGGTGAGATGCCTTGTAAAAGACAACCATTGAAAGGCATAATTAGAAACCTACATTATAAACCTATCAAGAATATTTATCCACTAAAAATATGAGAATGTAAAAAATATATGCTCATTGCAATTTATTAAACCAATTTACTACCAGTTTAAATGGGATATTATATGGTCAATAGAAATAGCATACAAAATAATCCTCCTAGTTAGTAACATTTTTTTTATGGGGGGTGTTTATATTCCTATTGTTTCCTCTTCTCCTATTGATGTTCTTGTTCCTTATCCTATTATTTCTGCGTTGACCCCTAAGGTTTCCAAGAAACTTTGTGTGAGGAAGGATTGCAATGTGAGGGATGGGAATTTTGGTGCTCCTACAAATATTGTTTATTCTTCTCATGTTGTTGTCCTTGCTTCAAACCCTAGGGTTTTGGAGGAGCTTAGTGCAAAGGAGGTGTGCGATGCATCTAACTTACAATTAGGTTACAACTATGATGTGGCAGATGAGAGTTCCTTAGAAGTTAAGGAGGGTGGACAATTTCAAATTGATGTTCTCGATTCTCTCCTTACTGAGTCATTGGATTGGCTTAGGAGATTTCTTATTGGGATATTCGATGGAAGTCATCCCAATATTGATATTGTTAGAAGACGGATTCTTCGGGTCTAGAAAATAATAGGCTAGGTTGAGGCAACTTCTATGTTGAATGGGTTTTTTATTTTTTTATTTTTCTTGATTGGAGGATTGTTCAAGGGTCCTTCTAGATGGCCCCTAGTTTCTCAGCTTGAATGACCTTTGTATTTAAAATTGGTCTCCTAGTTTCAACCCAATGAAAGACTTTCAAGTTTCCTATTTGGGTTCGTGTTCTAGGGATGCTTTTGGAGTATTGGCATGACAATATTTTTATGAGTATTTCTAATTCTTTTGGGAAATATTGTGCTACTGATAAGATCATCAAATTCAATAAGTGTTTTTTGTTCATTGGATTTTGTGAGTTCATGGAGAATAACCTAGTGCTTCCCACTCAGATTACCTTATCTTCAAAATTTGGAAAGTGGGCACATCCGATCGAATATGAAGACTCCTCGATTATTTGACATTCTTGTGGTAAAGTGGGTAATTCCTCCACTACTTGTTTGAGTAATAAGAAACGGTTTTTTTTTTGGAAGAAAAAGGAAAAAATGCCAGCTTCTGTAGATGAGTACACTACTCTCTTTGAGGAGTTTTAAAATGAAAATTTTAAAGGGAATTCCTCTTTATTGATGTTGGTCTCCTCTTTCAAAACTTCGGGGTTGGAATTTGGATCTATCAGTGGTCTTGTGTTTTCTCTCTGTACCAAAAAAAAAGATCTGAGGAGAACAACCCTTGTATTATGATAAACCAAAAATATTTGGAAATTCTTTTTAAACCACCATGTGTTGGTTGGTGAATGTATCAAGTTTTGTAATGCTTTGTATTATGTAGTCTCTTAGTTGTTTTGCTTGGTTGTTCTTTTATATTTGGTTGTGCTTAATGTTCTATCTTTCTCCTTGTACAAAGGTTAGGGCCCTTTCAAAACCCTGCTTACGTAATCATTTAAAAAAAAAATATTATCCTTTAATTTTGGTTTGGTGTCAAAATTGTTATCTTGAAAAGAATATCATGGATAGTCATAACATATAGTTTTTATAAACTATGAAAGATTAATATCTTAAAAGATGATATTTTAAAGACTAAATATTGATCAAGAAATAACAATTATAGGTTATAAGGAACTACACATCATAATATCCAGCTAAATGAGCGTAAAAAAAGATGACTAATGAAAAAAAAATCATTCCTTAAAAAAGTTACAATGAGGATTATTTAGTACCTTTTCCTAGTATTCCTTAAAGCCACATGCATTCAAGGAAATAATTTTGTACTCAATTTTTTTTTTGAATAAAAATTATGATTGTGAAAGTACAAATAGAATAATCCATATCCAAAAACCAATAATGAGACTATAAGAAGCATTATTGTAACTATAATCCATTCATTTACTATTATAAGTTTCATCTCTAATTTTTTAACTATTATCTAGAAGGTTTGTCTACTCCCACATACATTTCTATTTATATGTAGGTTCTCTAACAAGTGAAATAGCTAATGCTACAATAATTTACATCTTTGACTCCTCATACTCATTATTATTATGACCATGACTAAGCAGCTCATTCAATAACACCCATCAAATCAAATTCATCGCTCCATTGTAGATCATTAAAGTTGTCACACAAATGTCTCACAAATGTCTGTGTTGTGGGGTGTAAGGACTCATCAATGTCTAGATTTTTCTTCTACCAAATTATTGTGCTTGGGGTAAAGAGCACGCAAGAAATTTCCAAAAGGAAAATGATAGAAAATTTAAAATAAGAGGGCAAATAAGGCCAAATGCTTTTAAGAAGGTCAAAAGTACGAAAGTTAAAAAGGGACAACTCTGAAAACATAAATTGAAAACTATGTGCTTTGCTTTTAGTTATAGCTTTTGAAATGTGCACTAATAATGTAATCTTGATAGTTTAAGGTTAATAATTATTAAAAGTGAAAAATAAGATGATTTGTAATTTTTTTTTTGTGTTTTCTTTTTATTTGTAATGTTTGAATGTATATTTATGTCATTTAATTTGTAATAGTGTAATTTTTATTGAAAAATGTATATTAATAATAGAAAAAGAATATACAACATATTTTTTTAAAAAAAAGATACTTATAAGTCTAGAAACTTTGAAAGTAACAAATTCAGATCTGAAAATAACCAAAGCTAAATATTACGAAGAGTTCAAAAAAAAAATCAGATTAAGATAGTTGAAAGAAACAGTTCTTTGACAGATTGCATAATACGATAAGAGAAAAATATAAAGAGTGTAGAGCATATGCTCCTGCATAATGATATTAGTAGTTGTAAGTAGAAATTCATTGTGATCCTTAGCAATAGTTGCTAGTTGAGACTGCATTTTAGATATTTTCATCTTGAGCTCTGATTGTTACTTTGTTTATATTTCAAGACTTTAGCAAGAGTTGACTGTTGCAAAATAATATTAGAGATATACCATGCATAATCACTTTCATATAGGTGGAAAGACATTAGATAAAAAAAATTTATATTAAAGTATTTGAATACATAATAGGATACATTGACAAAAATATTTTGAAATCATATTCTTTGAACAAAGCAACTCTAAAAATGTTAATTTTTAACTTAATTTTCTATTAAATATAGTGGGAATAAAGATCATAATTGTTTTTCAAATTTGTTGAGTATGCTAAAAAACATGGTTAATGGTTTCAAACTTGTGACTAAAAGGACACTTGGTGGAGTGAGTAGGAAGAAAGGTGAATTCTTTCACAAAAAAATCATAGTGGATAATCTTCCATGCCAAAAATTGAGACTTAGCTTTAGCTTTGGATTTCCAAACAACAAGGCTCAAGCTAAACCACTTGGACTCAAATAAATTCCCTTTCCATTTCTTATTTAATCTTAATTTGTTGTTTTGGATTAGAGATAATTTTATGGTCAATTAGCTTGAGAGGAATTTTTTCAATATTATTGCTTGGAAACCATATTTAATATTTAAAAAAATACATGAAATGGGAGTAGACAGTTTTAATTAAGACTTAAAAGAACAATATCTTGCACCTTATGAATATCATTGAAAAGAGCATTGGAAAACTTGAATTCATGCTTGAGTTGCATGTCACTTTTCTAAGTTAATGATGTGAATTCCTAAGTATCCTTGAATTATGTGATACATTTTTTAAATAAGAATTCTATGTAATTGAGAATTCATAGTAAGAGGTTTCTCATGTAAGAATATGACTATTCCACCAAAAAATGAAGCAAAAAATCTCATCCCATGATTAAGATCTTGTCCTTTCCATTTAAGAAGAGGAGAAACACATTTCCAGGCTTTCCATATTCTTAAAAATTATTTAGAAGATTGAAGTTTGAAGTATTTTACTATCAATATTTTATTTTTCCAACCAACTTCTTTCTAAGTTTTATTGACTTTATTAGTAGCAATTATGTGTCTAATGTGAGATATTCATTGTGTTGCTCCATGAAGAGCTCTAATAATACATTTGGATATGAGGTAGATCCCTTGTGTGAGAGAATCAATCACTCCTAAACCCCCTTTTAATTTTTGGCTGTACAATGAAGCCACGAAGCAACTAGATAACTTTTTTGGTTATTCCATTTTCAATAAGAAACCTTCTAATTAATTGATTTAGTTTGTTACGATTATTTTTTAAAGGAATCCAACATGATGAAATGCAAATGTGACTAGCTATGAGGATTTTCTTGATAATTTGAACATGTCTATCTATAGAAAGAAGTTTGTTTGACCAAAGTTCAATCTTTCTTTTTAGTTTAGGGTACTGGCAAGAAGTTGAGTCCACTTTTTGGCCAAAAAGTGAAAGTGTTTTCCTTGATTTTCAGAATTCAACACTTTTGACCTTAAAATTTGAAGCACTTAGAGATGGAATCTTGGAAAAAGTCACTAATCATAAAACGTAGTACTCAGAGTCGAGTTTCCAAATATGTAATTTATTTCAATACCCAGACGATACAAATTGATTTTCAATAGGTGTTTCCAAAAACCACTGTTTAAAAGTCATTTTTTTTACCATACCATGCACGTGTATGTCATCCATATTTTGACCTAAATAATCATATTTCTTTAAATCCTTTTGGGAAAAGAATTGTGACTAACTGAAGCACACTTTCCATATTTTTTTTGTAATTTTTTTTATTATTATTTTTTAAATTTTTTATTGGCCATATTTGGTATTTTGAAAAAATGTTGTATATGTCACACATAAGATGACCTAAACTTATCATTTTTTGATATTTTTTTTTAAATTGAAAAGAATTTTCTGAAGTATGCTTTTGTACAATTTTTAAAAAAAAAATTATGTTAATAAAGAGTTATTAAAATACTAAAAAACCTTGATAATTCAAATTTATGGACCTATTTCATCCAAAATTAATTGCAAAATAAGAAAAATAATTCAATTGTAAAAATATTACATATTTGGAATTTACATTGTCTGGTCTATAATGGGTTTTAATTTTGTCAATTTTTTTTGGAAAAAAAGTCTTTAGACATATGCCCAAAGTCACAATTTTTTTTGTGACATTGCTAGGACCTTGAAATTGCAAGTCAAACCAAGTCCATGGCCTAGGTTTTCATCCCCAAACCTTTTCTTGAACCTATTAACAAAGAAAAAACCCAGACTACAATTTAAATTTCACAAAGCGAAATCCCATTTAATAAACGGGATCCCATTTCCCATTCATCCGTTGAAAAGAGATCAGGATCCCATTTACTATGGGATCTCATTTACTAAATTGGATCTTGATTTATAAAGCAAGATCCTGAGTTATTTTTATCATTTTTTAAATTTTACTGTCAAGTTCAAGTACATTTCAGGTCTGCAACATGCTTTGTACAACTGACAATAACATATTCCCTATTTTCTATCAAATTTTGTCTTGTAGAGGCTCTTCAACTTGGGATTTTTTTCAATTTGAAAGGAGGCATCATTGGGAGACAATTAGAGAGGAATTTTGTTCAATTACTACTTGTTTGAAGGAGGAAGATGAATTTTGTGTAGAACAATTTGGATAACTGAGAGGGGGGGGTGAATCAGTTATTATAAAATAATTTTCTTATCTTTAATTAATCCAGAATAAACTCAAATCAATCAGATAACAATTAAATAGATATGAACATGAAAGAACTTAACAACACCATGCACAAGGAACACCAAAATTTACATGGAAACCGAAGATGGGAAAAACCACGGAGAATGCTAATTCTCAATTATAAAACACTGATTAAGGTGACACCGGTTAAGGTGATTTTTACAAGGGTCCACTACCAAGTTTCTCATTATAGGGTGGCTCACTATCGGTTGGGCTCACTACCTGGCTATTGTATCCAAAGATACAAAAATACTCACTTCCAAAAGAGAAAGGTTCATTGCTTAAAGAAAATGGCTCATTGCCAGAAGAATAATGAAAAGGGAATCCACCACAAAAATAAATTTCACCAATAGTCACATCAGAAGAAACTCACTGTTTGCTATCTCCGGTATAATTTCGCATAATTTTTGGATTTTTAGATTCACATTCACAACACTTGCTTTCATCGAATAGGATCAACTTTTACTTATACCAATCCATACCTTCATAATCTTCCCAAGTTGGCCAAGCATAATTCTATTTCATGCTTCCATAAACACCTAAGTTGGTTGAACACAATTTTAAATTAGGCTTCCCGCGATGGAATGGAATGAAACATGGACCACACATAACCTCCTTGCTCAAATCAACACACTACATATTAACCATGATATCCAGAAACACATAATAGGATATATACATTACAATACAAGCAATATTTCGAGACACACTAACCACTTTCCAGATTGGTCCAGACCCAAAAGAGTGTATCTCATTATGTTGCAAAATTTATGGGACCGAGACAAGCACAACCGAAGATAGATCATCACAACACAACATCCAAAGTACGCCAATCAAGATCACCAAAGCAATAAAACTAAACCTTAATCAATCAACCAATATATGTTGACATCAATGAAAACCATTAATGATAACAATCAACAACATCACATTCCAACAATATCCCCCTTTTTCATTGATGACAACATTCATCAACGAAAAATCAAACAACTCAACAACAAAATCAACATCATCAAGGAAGCTCTTTTCTTCTCCCCCTTTGACATCAAGGAGAAAGCGCAAATACTCCCCCTGAGAAAATTACTCTGCTCCCCCTATGAGGAATCCACTAAGCATTGATCCAGATAAGAGTGAGCATATAATACCTTGGACCAATGCACACCATGGTGCAAATTATTGTAGATTCAGAGGGGGCAAAACCCCTAACTTCTGTCAGAGATACTCAAAAGCATCTTTGCTCAACAGTTTTGTGAAAATATCTGCAATCTACTCTTTTGTGGGTACATATTCAAGTCTTACCTCATTCTCCAATACCTCCTCTCTCAAGAAGTGATATTTGATGGATATATGCTTCACTCTAGAGTGTTGTACTGGATTCTTGGAAATGTTTATTGCACTGGTATTATTACACATTATTGAGATCAGTTCATCAAATGATATGCCAATTTCCTTCAACGTTTGTTTCATCCATAGTACTTGAGTGCAACATGAGGATGTTGTAATGCATTAAAATTTAGTAGTAGATAAAGATACATAATCTTGTTTCTTACTTAACCAAGCAACCAATCGAGAGCTAAGGAAATAAGCTCCACCACTTGTGCTCCACCCGTTATTAACACACCTGGCCCAATCAACATCAGTATAGGTTGTCAAAGTTAAATCTAAGTCCTTTGGATACCATAACCCCATGTCTTCTGTACCCTTCAAATATCTAAAGATCCTTTTTATTGCAAAATGTGATTTGTTTGGTTCTTGCTGAAATCTAGATGCTAAACAAACAACATACATATTGTCTAGTCTAGCAGCAGTCAAGTATAACAATCCTCCAATCATTGACCTGTACATACTTGCATCTGCTTTAGATGAATCATCTTCTTCTGTCAACTTACATCCAATAACAATAGGTGTACAAACTGATTTGGAGTTCTCCAACCTAAACTTATTCAATAATTCTTTGGTATACTTGGATTGGGAAATGAAAATTCATTTGTTGTTCTAGTTTACTTGCAATCCAAGAAAAAAAATCAACTCACTTAAATCATAGACATCTAAAATTCTTTCTGCATTTCATCTACAAATTTTCTACACATATCATCATTTCCTCCAAAAATTATGTCATCAACATAAACCACAACAATCAATATTTTATTTGAGTGAATTCTATAGTATAAATTACTTTCAACAAATCCCTTTTGAAATCCTTGTCCAATCAAGTACTTGTCTAATTTTCCATACCAAGCTCTAGGAGCCCGCTTCAATTTGTATAAAGATTTATTCAACCTACAAACAACATCCAGGTCACTTCTGGACTTAAATCCCTTCGGTTGCTTAATGTAGACTTCTTCCTTCAGTTTCAAGAATGCAGATTTTAAATCCATTTGATAGACTTTGAAATCCTTAAAAGCTGCAAAACCCAGGAATATCTAGATCGCTTCCATCCGGGCAACAACCCGACATATATCTCTTCAAAGTTAATACCTTTGATCTGAGTGTAACCTTTGCAAACCAATATTGCCTTGTTTCTCATTACCTTTCGATTTTTGTCCAGCTTGTTCTAGAATACCCATTTTGTTCCAATTACATTTTTTTCTGCTAGTCTGGGCACAAGTTCCCAAGTCTGATTTTTCTCTAGCTGATCAAGCTCTTCTTTCATTTCCTTCACCCAATTTTGATCATTGCATGCTTCTTCCATAGTCTTTGGCTTAATTTATGAGAGTAGACACAATAACACTTGCTCTTGGGCTACTTTGCTTCTTGTGATGATTCCTTTATTCTTATCTCCAATAATCTGATTTTCTAAATGGTTTCTTTGTACATACCTTGGAGTTTTAGTTGAAGTTTCCAGAGCCTCCTTTGTCTCCTCTTCTTCTTTCTTATCCTTTTCTTCTTTGTCATCTGAGTTATTTGATTCATATTCAGTATGTCTATCAAGATTTCTTTGAACATCTTCATCTACTTTCAGATTCACACTTTCAACTATCTTGTTCAGTCTCTTGTTGTAACACTGGTACACTTTGCTTCTTGTAGAGTAACCCAAAAATATACCTTCATCAGCTTTGCTGTAAAACTTTCCAATATTATCCTCATCTCTCTAGATGTAGCATTTGCTTCCAATTTTTTTGAAGTACTTTGTTGTGGGAGCTCTTCCATGCCATAGCTCATATGATGTCTTTCCATATTTCCTTTGGAACATTACTCTATTAAGAGTGTATATTTTTGTGTGTAGTGCTTCTCTCTAGTAGACCTGTGGTAAACCTCCTTCCATGACCATTGTTCTAGCTGCTTCTTGAACTATCCGGTTCATTCTTTCCACTGCACCATTTTGTTGTGGTGTTCTAGAGGCTAATAGATGCCTTTTAATGCCATGTTTCTCACAGAACTTGTTGAATTCATCTGAAGTGAACTGTCCTCCTCTATCAGATCTTAAACACTTGATTCTCCTATCAACTTCATTCTCAACTCTTGCCTTGAAAATCTTGAACTTTTCTAGAGCCTCTGATTTTTCTCTTGAAAATGTGACCCAAGTTAGTATGGAATAATCATCTACTAATAGCATGAAAATTTCTCACCATGCAAGCTTCTTGTTCTAGTTGAACCACATAGGTTAGTGTGTACAAGATCCAACAATCAAGTAGATGATGCTTCTTTTCCTCAAAATTTTCCTTTGGTCTATTTTTCTTCTTGACATCCTTTGTAGATAATGTTGTTTGGTTTGGTCAATCTTGGGAAATATCTAACTGCTCTTGATGAACTTAACCTTACCAAATTTTTGAAGTTGATGTGACACATCCTTTGGTGCCATAACCAACTATCATTTCTCTGAGAAAATAGGAATCTCTTTGTAGCTCCTTCTAGTTGATACATATTCCCACTTGTTCTTTTTCCTACTACAATAATAGTTTCAAAACTCTTTTGGATCTCACAACCATCATCCTTAAATACATCATTATAGCCATTCTTGCACATCTGTCAAACACTCAAAATATTATGATATAAACCCTTCACATAGTAAACATTGTCAGTGTTATGTTTTCCATCAAAGGTAATAGAACCAATTCCAACAATTTGTGTTGTTTTATCATCTCCAAATCTAACCAAACCTCCATCATATTTCTCAAGCTTTACAAAATTTTATCACTGGTCATATGATTCAAACATCCACTATCAATCAACCATTCATCTCTATTTCTTTTGAAAAATAATGCAACTTCAATGTTATCATTAGATTCCAGACAAATATTAGAGATATCAAATATAGGTTCATCCTTTTCCACCAAAAATAAATAATCCTCATGATCTGATTCGTCATCCAAAATGTCGACATCCTCATTGACACAATAGGCCTTTTTTTATCTTCTTAAACTCTTGCCTTGTTCCTTTTTCTAGACACTTATTTGCTAAATGACTAATATTTCCACATCTAAAGCATTTAAGAGGTAACATACCTTTGTACTTGTCGGTACCTTTCTTCAGTTTCCTTGTGAAGTTTTCTTCTAAATCTTATAAACTTTCATCATCTAGATCTTCTACTGTCTTTGTGGATTTGAAGGCTATTTCATATTTCTCCTTATCTTTTCCAAATTTTCTCATCTCAAATGTGGTCAGGGTGCCAAATAGTTGCTTTCTAGTGAATTTCTTTAGATCATAAACTTCCTCAATAGTTGAGATCTTGTCGCTTTAACTCTCTAGTAGGGTCATGAAAATATTCTCCATAACATCTTCATTTGTCAGAGTGCCTCCTTGATTTTTGACTTCATTTACTGCACTTTCAACTCTCTGAAAGTAGCTTTCTATATCCTCATCTTAGATTCCATCCTCACATTTTCATATCTACGCTTAGTTGTTAACTTTTTTGATAATTTGAGACTATCATTTCCTTCATAGGTTTCTTTCAATTTTTCCCAAACATCATAAGCAGTTTCCAATGAAATAACTTTTGTTAACTCAGTCTTAGACAAAGCACTAAAGATTGCATACCTTGCCTTCTCATTCTCTTCATAGGTTGAAATCTCATCTGCACTAGAAGGACCACTTGTCGGTTTAACATATTTTGTCTCAATAGCTTTCCAAGTTTTGTACCCTAGAGAAATCAGGTAACCTCTCATTTGCACTTTCCAAAAACTGTAGTTAGATCCATCAAAACACCAAAATTTTCATTTTGTGTGCTATCGGATCTACCCCAAGCGGTTAAGCTCCCCTTCGAGGAACCAAATCTCTAATACCAATTGTAGAATAGTCTGTATAAATGAGGGGAGTGAATCAGTTACTATAAATTTTTTTTCTTATCTTTAATTAATCCAAAAAAAACTCAAATCAATTAGATAAAAATTAAATAGATATGAACATGAAAACATTTAACAACACTATGAACAAGGAACACCAAAATTTACGTTGAAACCCAAGATGGGAAGAACCATAGAGAATTCTAATTCTCAATTATAAAACACTGATTAAAGTGATTTTTACAAGGGATTACTGCCAAGTTGCTCACTGTAGTGTGGCTCACTGCCCAACAATTGTAGCCAAAGATACAAAAAGGCTCATTTCCAAAAGAGAAAGGGTCATTGCCTACATAAAATGGCTCACTACCAGAAGAATGATGAAAAGGGAATCCATCACAGAAATAACTGTCACCAACAGTCACACCAGAAGAAACTCACTATCTGCTATCTCCGGTATACTTTCGCACAATGTCTAGATTTTTCAGATTCACATTCATCACACTTGCTTTCATCGAATGGGATCAAATTTTACTTATACCAATCCACATAATCTTCCCAAGTCAGCCAAGCACAATTGTATTTCATGATTCCATAAACTCCTAATTCGGTCGAACAAAATTTTGAATTAGGTCACCACAAAAACATTCCCGCGGTGGAAGGGAATGAAATGTGGACCACACATAACCTCCTCTCTCAAATCAACACACTACATATTAACCATGATATCCAAAAATATGGAATAGGATATACACATTACAATGCAAGCAATATTCTGGGACATGCTAACCACTTTCCAGATTGGTCTGGACCCAAAAGAGTGTATCTCATTATGTTGCAAAATGTATGGGACCAAGACAAGCACGATTGAAGATATATCATCACAACACAACATCCAGAGTACGCCAATTTGGATCACCAAAGCAACAAAAATGAACCTTAATCAATCAACCAAGATATGTTGAAATCAATGACAACCATTATTGACAACAATCAACAACATCACATTCCAACATTTTGTTCAATTGCTATTTGTTTGAAGGAAGAAGAGGAATTTTGTTCAATTGCTACTTGTTTGGAGGAAGAGGAATTTTGTTCAATTGCTATTTGTTTGAATGAAGAAGAGGAATTTTTTTCAGTTGCTACTTGTTTGAAGGAGGAAGAGGAATTTTTTTCAATTCTTACTTGTTTGAAGGAGGAAGAGGAATTTTGTTCGATTGCTATTTGTTTGAAGGAGGAAGAGGAATTTTGTTCAATTACTAATTTTTGGAAGGAAGATGAGGAATTTTGTTCAATTTCTACTTGTTTGAAGGAGGAATAAGAATTTTGTTTAATTGCTACTTGTTTGAAGGAGGAAGAGGAATTTTGTTCAATTGCTACTTGTTTGAAGGAGGAACAAAGAAGGAAGACTTTCAAGTTTTTGACATTCATTTGTACATACTTCAATTTTTTTTAATCATGGGATCACAATGTTGGAATAAGAGGAAAGATAGGAAGGTATTGACCCTTGAAGAAATTCAAGCAAAGAGAGAGAAGGAGGCAAAAATAAAAATATGTAGAAGAATGAAGATTCGATCAATGAATGATGCTGAAGCATCCAATTCCACAGCTATTGAAGATAAAAACATTGAGGAGACCATGGATGTAGATGATGAAAATTTGAAAGAGGTGAATGTGGAAACTAATATGATTATACAAGCTACTCTTGGTATGTATTCAAATCTCCCTTTCAATGCCATGGGGAATGTTTCAATAGGCACAAATCCAGGCGTGTCTTCAAATCCACCCTTGAATGAAATATAAATGGGAGATTTTAAAAAAGCTTGATATAACAATTTTGACATCAATAATAGTTATAGAGATCAAGATTTGAGTCAAATTGTTGTTGAAAATAAAAATGAAAATCGTTTTGTTGTTTAAAATGAAGATACAATTTTTTTTGTTGTTGAAAATGAAAATGAAAATCCTTTTAATGAAAATGAAAATGAAAATGAAAATCATATAATTGAAAATAAAAATGAAAACCTTTTTGTTGATGAAAATGAAGATGAAGATGAAAATGAAAATCCAAGATGTGATGTTGAAAATATTTTTAAAAAAATAATTTGAAAGTGGTGTTTTGGATAATCTTCTTGGTAAGATTTCTTGGAGAAAAATAAGAACACATGTTAATAGATTAAATACAAAGAATTATTTTATCATAAAAAACTTTCATTTCAATGTCAACAAATAATGCAATTGATGAGAATGTGGAAAATGAGAAAATTAATGAAAAAGTTAAGCATTTTTGTTAAACCAAGAAGAAAAGATCAATCACTAAAACATTGCTATGTCTATGGTTGCTAGTGCCTTTGAGTCTATTGGAAAAATAGTTGATCTAAAGATAAGAATGCATCAAGAAGAGCTATAACAATTGCTATAGTTAATAAAGCAACTTTGAATAAAATAATGGTAAGAAATATTAGTTAAATTCTAAAAATACATCCTAAAACATTGCTAAGAGTGGTAAAAAGAAAAGAAAGTATAGAAAATGATCCAATCAACCAATGTTGGAGTTTGAGTGGTCGACTCCTGAGGTCTGACATGAAATTGAATGTTGAAATCAAATCTTTGATTGAAAAATATTGGTATGATAATACTAGGGTATCATCTAACTCTAGAGATGTTCTAAAATTAAGAGTGGGGTCCAAAGTTCATGATCCTCATCCAAAACATCTAAACTGAATTTTATAGAAAATTTTGTAGTGATTTAGTGTTACTTGGTAATATTAAAATAAGTCAAAGGTCTTTTGAAAAATGAAAAGCTTGGTATGTAAAAATTAATAAGCAACAAATATCTTGTTGTAAAACACATGTTTAATTTCATTATTTTTATGATGTTTTTTGATATATACGTTGTAATTTGTATACTAGCATGATTATGCAGGAATGTGGTACTAATATGCCACCTGAAACAGTAAGGGATTCTATATCAAGTTTGTTTTGTGAAAGATCTAATGGGAAATTATTTGATTTTAAGTTCTTGTATTTCTGGACAATGCACTATTGTGGCAATATTTCATTCTTAAGAGTTTGTATGCATGAAAGTGTTGATAACGATTTTGGATAACAATTAGTGGATGTTAAAAGATTTAAGAATGTTGACTATTCTTTAAAGGATGGAAAAATTGGAAAGCGTTGTGATTTAGTTACTAAAAAAGTTAGTGTACATGCATTCATATCAGAATTTAAGAATAATATTGTACCAAAATATGTCACACTCTCTCAACATGATCGATGGCTTGATGTCTAATTTCGTGCATGTAGAAACACATTTCCAGTTGGTGCTATACTATCAGTGGTTGATTTTGCAAAAAAATATACTCTAGCTCTACAAGAGGAAATCCAATCACAATATTACAATTTAGTGCAAGTGGCTATGTTTGTTCATATTGTTTATAGACATGCAAATGATAGCACATAGGATGATAGACAAGTTTTGAGGGAGTATATTTTCTATTTGAGTGACAATTGGTTACACTTGTCAGAGTTTGTTCAATATACTTTCAATATATTTTATACAAATTTAAGATAAAGAGGAATCCAGATGAAAAAACATCTCATATGGTCAAATAATTATACATGATAGTTCAAGAATGCTCGAATGTTCTATTGGTTAAGTAGGGCTCAAAAGGAACATAATGTCCAAAATATGTAGATTTTTTATGAAGCTAGGCATGGTAAAGGAGAACATGATGGAGCCGGTGCATGTGTTAAAAGAATTCTTGCTAGAGAATAGTTGAAATTTGAGGATGTAGTAAAATTTAAAGATGCATGTGGGATTGTGGATTGGTGCAATACAATATTATCTACACCTAGTTCGAGCGAGTACTCTACAGTTCACTGATTATTTTGGTTTGTTGAAGAAGAGAAAATTCTACCTAGACTTGATTGCGAGATAATAAGTGGATCTACTAAATGGTATTCATTTAAGAGTTTGAATGTAAGCACATGGACTATTTGGACAAGGGAGCTTGCATGTTTTTGACAGTTTTGTATTTTAGGAGATTGGGAAGCATGTGAAAATATAGAATGGGTTGAAGAGTGGAAGCAAAGATCATTGGCACCTGCACAAGCACATGATCAATATAAAACAACAATTGAAGACAATGATCAAGTGTTTGTATCAAACAACTATGACTGTGTTTCAGACCTTGTACACGAAGGTAATTTAATTCAATTTATTTCAATTTATTACTATTTTATAATACTTTTATTTATGAACACATGCAAGTCACCCTAAAGTATGATGCGTCACCCTAAAGTCTTATACTTGTTTATGATTGATCAAATTTGATATAATAACTTGCACGCAATCATATCATTTGTTATGATGAGTCACCCTAAAGTCTAATACTTTTTTATATCCTAAATATTTATACTTAATCATATCATTTGTTATGATGAGTCACCCTACTTTGAAACTTTAAATTTGATTGTATAATCACTAAATATCATGTATATTATTGTTAAATTTGGTTTCCTTGGGAAACTTTAGCAAATTTTGAGAACTTCTTTGATCCCCTTAATATGTCGTATTAGGACCCCTTAAGAAATCCTGTTAGGACCCCTTAAGACATCATATTATGGCATGAATTAAATAAACATTGACACTATTTAAATTGTATAGAATTTGATTGTTATGATGAGTCATCCTAAATTTGAAGTTAATTATATCAATTGCAATTAAATATAAGACATGTACTTTGAAGTATTTCATCCCCTTAAGACGTCCTATTAGGACATATCCTAAATATTTATACTTAATCATGTCCTATCAATTACATATTAAAATTTCACATTAAATGCATAAATGCACATGTGTAAATTAAAATTAAACAATAATAAAGTCCATGATTTATAATATATTAAGTCCATCAAAGTACAACCCATGAAACAATATATTAAGTCCATTAGAGTACAACCCATGAAGTCATCTAACTCATAGTGTCTCTATAATCAAGAGACCTCTTCACACCATGCAGACTACTCAGATGACCTGAACCGCTCTATACAAGAGAAAGAAAGATGAAATCAGATGTAAGATGATTAAAAATGATTTAATGACAATTTAATTTATAATTCACCATAAAATTAAATTACCATGGTATCTGGGTCTATATGCTCTGGTGCACCTGGACCTGTCTCTAAATGCTCTGAATCAATCTACATATACAAGAGAAAGAAAGTTGAAATTAGATGTAATTCTACGATTTTAAAGATTTAATTCAATTAAATTTATAATTTATCATATTTAAATTGTATCGTAACAGGTTGTACACCCTCTATTATAGGACCCATCTCTATATGCTCAGTTGCATGATGCATCTCATGGTATAAAAGAAAAATAATTTAACATGTATGAGCATATATATATATTCAATTTTAAATTTAATTTAAGTTATTCACAATGCAATTGAATTTAAATATAATCAAAAATTTAAATTACCATGATATCTGGCTGCTCTGCATGTCTTGGTTAAGGTGATGTGACTTGATGAAGGTAGAAAGTGGCACTAACATAGGTCCTACAAGGTGAAATTTAAAGCACGTATACTTGAATTAGGTTAAAATATATATATTCAAGTGTGCACACATTGTGTAGAAACTTTTTTAAACAGCCTAAAAATCAGATGCCTCTTGAGTTACCACCAAATCACATGTCTGTCCAAACCTCATTATTATTGTTGTGCCAACCTACACATGTACATATAGAAAAAACACTTATAATATTTACTTGTACATGCACATTTGATATATAGTGAATTCAAAATTCATATATTTAAGTATAGTAACAAGTTAAATAATTTATAATATAAATGTACGCACACCTGATGTGAGTCACTTGACAATGGTTGAGCACTCAAAAAACCCTTTGGTGGAATTGACGTGGAAATCGATTGAGTCCCCTGAACCAACTTAAATATTTAAAACATATATTCATGATTGAATTAAAAATTAAAAAGTCAAGTTAAAAAATTATTTCATATATAATTTAAAAAATTGAAATCAAAATACCCCATAAGGGTTTTCGACTAGCATTGGTGTCAACATATGTACTCAAGGAGCCAATGATTCCCCTATGGTCAATGTCATCTACACCAAATAGTTTGATTGTTAAAACATGTTGAATTTTTTTTTGATAGATATGTTCATTAAAATTCTTATAAATTCAACATGTAGATGCATATTTATACCCGTGTCACACTATGTATAGGGTGATGCTCTGTAGTAATAAACTCTACGAATGAACTAAGGCAACTAGATGATCCACCAGAATCTCCATGTCCACCCAAATTGGGTGTGGCCTGATCAAGTCCATAGCATAGCTGATGGAAACTAGTACATACATGGGGTGTCAACACTCAAGGAGTGATACTATACCAACTCCATAGAACACTCCTCCATTGTCACAGTCTTTAGGATTTGCAACCGCCAATTTAGAAGTAAGCTCATCAAGGTTTCCTACAAGAATACTTAGAGACCCTAAAGTGTATATCACTTTGCATGTTGATGCACAAGTGAAATAATGGAAGGAGAAAGAAGAGCAACAAGAGGTTGTGCATGCACTGGGTGTTGGGGATCAACCCATGACCCTAACCTCTACTGTGGCATGCCACCACCAATACCTTGAAATGATTTAAAATTAAAATAATTGGGATTTTTCCCCAAAACAAACTGTACATATATTTTCCTCAAAAAGTATAAAGGCACCTCCAGATTAGCATGTGGTGGATGGTCAAATACCATCCACCATCAATCCCAAAAATATGTAGTCATTTGTGGATGAATTCACCACCTCATGGATATTCTAGATTTAGTTGTAGGAATGGGATGTTGAGTGTTAGGGTTGATAAAAAAAGGTGCTAGATGAGCTTTTGGTATATTTTAGGTCCAAAATTTGTTTATAGGAAAGACCATCTAAATAAAATCGTCTCATTTCCTCCCTATCTCGTCGATTCCTATCTAAGTCAGAATCAATAGTCTTAATGGCATCTACAACATTTTGCATTGCAAATGCAAAACAGCTCACATGTGGTGGAATCAATGCTTCATTTTTCATAACATTGATTTGATTTTGAATGGATGCAACATTTTCATTGATCCATGCTCACAAGCAAGCCTCATTGGATCTTGCAAGTGGTGGAGGTGGGATGTTATGAGGTGGAGGGGGTGGAGGGGGAGGTGGAGGTAGAGGGGGTGGAGGTGGAGGTTGCTAAGGAGGTGGATTAATGATATCATCAATATCAAACTGATCCATGATACACACACACACACACACACACACACACACACACACACACACACACACATATATATATATATATATAAGTGAGCTTGCATTCAATTATACAAAATTAACAAACTTACAAAATTATAAAAAATAGTTAAATTTTAAACGTACCTACAATTTTTTTAAATAGGATGTACATACATATACACAAAAATACATACATTTATTCAACTTGAGCATGCACATACAAATTTCAATTTTTTTTTCTTTTTTTTGATAGGTAAACACTTTTTGACTGGAGTTTTGAACCAGTGAGGCCACATTCGGGGGACCTCATCCCCATAAATCATCTCTCCTCTTCCACTCCTCCATATCCTCCTCTCCTCCTCTCCTCCGGCTCCTCCATATCCACTCCACCTCTTTCCTCCTCTCTCCTCCATCTCCTCTCTTCATCTCTCCTCTACCTCCTCTCTTCCTTTCCTCTATCTCCTCCATCTCCACTCCTCTCTTCTCCTCTCCTCTTCTTACTTCTCTCCTTACCATCCTCCTTCTCCTCCACCTCCCATCCTTCATCTCCTCCTCTCTACCTCCTCCAACACACCCCTACATGTTGACCTCCTTCTACAACCACCTCCCACTACCTATCACCACACTCCTCCATCCATCCTTCCATTTGTAGTTTTCCACCACCCGCTGCTTGTTGCCATGTTCCTCCTGCCAACCTCCAGTTGCAGTATGTTGGGTTCCTGCACACCATTCTCTATCACACCAACTTACTGCCTTTGACCCTGCAACTGAATTTGCAACGTCCACCATCCATTGCCTTCGTCAGTTCTCCTGCCACCAACTCCACCAACAATCATACTCTGTCATTCATCCAACCATCCACTGGTGGGATTCAAACACCTGATAGTAGTGATACTACTACTTACAACCTGTCGTTGCACTATGAGGTCATCCCTACAAATTTCAAAATTTAAGATACATACATTTTAAAAATAAAAAATAGGATGTATAATGCATGCATACATCATTCAACTTTACCATGTGTACATACAAATTTCAAAATTTAAGATCTAGAACTATGTAATTTTAATACATGTACATACTAAAAAATAAACTTAAAAAATTCACAAAAATCTCATTTATGTCTAAGGCATGTAAATTACATTTTTCCAACAAGAGAAATTATGATAGTAGTCATAAATTATACTATTATATATTCATCATTAAATACTATTATATTCATAAATTCATCACTAAAAAATATCCATTCCATAGCCAAATTCATAAATTCATCACTAAAAATAACAACATAACCAAATATCCATTTATAAATTCCATATATAAAAATATCCATATATAACAGAATAACCAAATTTGAAATTTGTAGTGATATTTGAGTTGGAATTTCATTTAATGATTCACATTTACGGCCATTTTTTGGGACTTGTGGCATGTGTGAATGTCTCCCTCACATGCCCATTTCCCACAAAACCTGGGAATGCCTAGGTGTACGTGGGCCACCAAATAACTTTGGGCTCTTGCACTTAGCGGATCTAGTGATCCTCATATCTTATCATTGATTCAAATTTGTAGTATCCTAGTACAATGAGATCACCAAAGATAAAAATTGAGACCAACAGAATGGATATATCACTCTTGTTATCGGCTAAATGAAGTTGGCTTTCTTTGTTATTCGTGCACCACCTTTTGGTGCTATAAGATTATAATGGCATTTAATAACTTACTCGCACCGTATGACTTCCAAGGTGCGATGATGTCATTAAAAGGTTATATTTGGTTATTTGTCTTTGCATCTCTCTTGTTTCTTGTTGAAGACACAATGCATAATAATTTTAGAGTGGTGGTTCTACCAATAAATCATGAACTATGAGATGCAAGGCCAATCAACACTAAAAATTTGAGTCAAACTTGCATCCTAAAATGCAAGCCTGTGGAGGATGCAATAAGGATGATTTTGGGGAATGATTGGTTAGAATTTCATTCCATGGAACTCCCACATGAGGTAGAATCTCATTTTGTATCAATTTAATGGATTTTTTATGGTGCGGTGAGATGGTTAAATTTTTAGTAGTCTCTTACATTCTGCCTCATGTTTGTTCTCTTTCTTCATTACAAAATGCTCTTGAATATTATGACGTTTTAAATGGTTCTAACCTTTTGGGTGGTGTTATTTTCTGCCAATTCATCCTTTTGGACCATTCAATATTGACTCTCTTAAGTTCAATTCCTCATGGCCTAGTTGATGATTATTCTTATGACTTCATCAAAAATTTACATAGGCACAAACCAAGAGTGGGTCACACAATTTCAAATATGCTTCTTGATCTCTTTGATGCAGTGAAATTCATAATTCACCATGCCCTGGTGGAACCCCATTCCACACCATATTTCCCTCTGCCTATAGATTTGGAGTGTTTGGAGGAAAGAGGGATTTACTTATAATTCTCAGTAATTTTTTTTTTTTTTTGTTTTCATGGTTTTCAAAGCTTTATCAATGGAAGTACTAATTTTGTAAACCCTTTAGTGGCTTTCGGTGCTTCAATGGTTTTCCCAACACTTGGCTTCTGATTCTTCTCCTTCTTCTTCAAGCAACCTTCATACTTCTTCTGCTACATTTTGATATGGAACTGGTTCTTCTCCTTCTTCTTCAAGCAACCTTCATACTTCTTCTGCTACATTTTGATATGGAACTTCCAATAATTTGTTCGACTTTTATTTTGTGGTGTAGGTTTTATATGATGCTCGGGTACTCAGTTTTTTGTCACACGCATATGAAAGGAGTTCCTTCGACTTGGCTTATATGTTTTCTCAAAATGGATTTTTTTGATATCTCATAATGTCAAATTGTTTCGATGCTATCCTCTTGTTCCATCCTGGATTATATTGTATCTTGTGTTAACCCATTAATGGGATCTAGGTTTTCTTCTCGGTGAATGTGCACTCTTATTATTTTCACTCATTCTTTTGAACTCTGATATATTTTACTATGGAAATTTTTTCTATCATTTCCATAGCCTTCTATGTACTCTTCCCATTTGCAATAAAGTTTGTGGCTCTGCCACTTTGTTTAAAAAAAAACCATCCAACCAAATTCATAAATTCATAACTAAAAATATCCATCCAACCCAATTCATAAATTCATCACTAAAAATATCCATCCAACCAAATTCATAAATTCATAAATAAAAGATCACTGTCTTAATAGAGTGTTGCAGATCTCTACTGCATCTCTTAATTTCTTTGTGTTTTCCTTTTCAGAATCAGACTTTCTCCTCTCCTCTATCCATCGT
The DNA here is from genome assembly GCA_007115665.2 of Sequoiadendron giganteum. Lineage (NCBI taxonomy): Eukaryota > Viridiplantae > Streptophyta > Pinopsida > Cupressales > Cupressaceae > Sequoiadendron > Sequoiadendron giganteum. Next base: position 134,137,298 of record CM021104.1, read on the forward strand.
CGTTGCTCATCTAAGACCACATCCATGGACCTAACAACATCAACAACATTTTTCATCCTAGATGAAAAATGCCTCAAAGGTGGTGTAATACATTCTTCATTATGAATAGCGTTGATTTGATCCTAAATGGATCTAACATTCACATTGATTTGTGCTTGCAAGAGAGCACCATCAGATTCAGTTGGTGGAGGTGGGGGGTTATGAGGTGGAGTAGGTGGAGGTGGAGGTGGATTACAAATATCATCATTATTGAATTGATCCATGATCTCTAAGATATTTAAGTGAACTTGCATTATATTTGTAATTTCAAAATGTAAGATACATGTATAAAATCCCCTTAAACCATTTAATATAAATGGCCTAATTGAATACAAATGATAAAATGTGTAAGACTCATTTATGTCTAAGGCATTTTACTTGAATGAAAAAAAATTAACTATTAATGTGATGTGAAATTTGATTAAAATTTACATTAAAGTAGGAGAAATTATGTTGGATTTTAAAGGGGTCCTCGTAGGATGGCTTAAGGGGAACTATGAATTAAGGTCCTAGGAAAAAATGACATGGCTTGAGGGAATAAAATTTGGTGAAGTTTCCCAAGGAAACCAAATTTCATTAAGGTCCTTGGAAAAAATGAATGCTTTAGGGTTTAGGGTTTAGGGTAATAGGATGGCTTAAGGGGATCTATGAATTTAGTTCCTAGGAAAAAATGATGGATTTAGGGTTTAGGGTAATAGGATGGCTTAAGGGGATCTATGAATTAAGGTCCTAGGAAAAATGACATGGCTTAAGGGAATAAATTGGTGAAGTTTCCCAAGGCAACTGAATTTCATTGAGGTCTTATGAAAAAATGATGGCTTTAGGGTTTAGGGTTTAGGATAATAGGACAACTTAAGGGGATCTATAAATTAAGTTCCTAGGATAAAATGATGGATTTAGGGTTTAGGGTTTGGGGTAATTGGATGGATTAAGGGGATCTATGAAGTTAGGTCCTAGGACAAAATGGCATGGCTTAATGGAATACAATTTGGTGAAGTTTCCCAAGGCAACCAAATTTCATTAAGGTCCTAGGACAAAATGATGGATTTAGGGTTTAGGGTTTACAGTTTAGGGTTTACAAGTTAGGGTAATAGGATGGCTTAAGGTGATCTATGAATTAAGGTCCTAGGACAAAATGATGGATTTAGGGTTTAAGGTAATAGGATGGCTTAAGGGGATCTATGAAGTAAGGTCCTAGGACAAAATGACATGGATTAAGGGAATAGAATTTGGTGAAGTTTCCCAAGGCAACCAAATTTCATTAAGGTCCTATGATAAAATGATGGCTTTAGGGTTTAGGGTTTAGGTTAATAGGATGGCTTAAGGGGATCTATGAATTAAGGTCCTAGGACAAAATGATGGATTTACAGTTTAGGGTTTAGGGTAATAGGATGGCTTAAGGGGATCTATGAAGTAAGGTCCTAGGACAAAACATTTTATGGCTTAAGGGGATAAAATTTGGTGAATTTCAAGATAGTGCTTCTAGCTTTAACTAATTTTTTTTACATCAATGTCAAACTACAAATAAACTGTAAACAGTGAAGCACTATCTTTCTCAACTCTATGTGTTTACTAAAAGTTAATATTTTAAAGGGTCTTCAAAATACCTTGCAATTTTTTATAAAAAAATTATTGGTTGAGCTACTCATGATATAACTACAATGTTTTTGATAAAAGGGTAAAACAGGTTTTACAGGGACCCAAAACCACAAAGTTTACAAAATAGCAAAAAGAATACCAAAGTTCCACAAAAAAAAACAGCTGCTCGAGAAAGAACCAACAACAACCAAACTAAAAGGACCGGAAGGGTCAGGAAAGAAGGGACAATAGAGAAAGCACACAGGAAACCCCAACCATTACTTCAGAGACCTAAGGACAGTCTCTGTCTCTGCCTCCATATCCTGCATATCTTTAACCCCCTTTTTAAAGGTTTGAACCATTTTCGGAGTAAGGGGGGCCTTGCGCTTCAAGTTGGCATGGGTTCTTCTGGAAATTCCAGCTTCTGTGTCCTCGTTTTTATCTTCAATATCTTCTAGATCAACCACTAGAGATCCCTACTGGGCTTTGTCAAGCTTTTCAATCATCGCATTAATAATTATAGCATTATGTCTTGCTATACAGTTGTTTTGTTCAGTGATAGTTCTAACGGTGTTCCTTAAGCTCTCAGCTTCGGTGTCAATGTTCCTGTTACTATGAGCTGCTTCTTGCTTATCCATCTTAGTAATCTTAGCACCCATTTCATTGATCTTACTTTGCAAGGCCCATTTTTTAATTTTTAGCTCATTAATTTCAGAGAAGGTCCAGGCCAAGAGTTTGGAATGGGACTCAGAATTGGTTTTAGCAAGGTTGAGATAATCAAGAGAGGGCTCTTTTCCAGTTTTAACAAGGGAATTATCAACAATGTGTATGTCCAGCGAAGGGTTAGCACAACGCTCAGAAATGTTGGTATCAGATTCCTCTGACTCGGAGGATTCTTCAGAGTAAGAAACAAGGCTTTTAGCCTGGGTTTTCTTGCCAACAGAGCTGATCTTAGGAGGAGGACAGTCAGGCTCAGGCTCAACATGGATTTTACCCGACTCCCTGGAAGGGCCAACATTCAAACTAGGAGCTTTTCTACCCAGGCTAGGGTTAGGAAAAAACTCTGAGCCACTGGGCTCAGTATCATCACTCTCAGAATCTGGGTTGGTTTCCAAATTAGTAGGAGCGATCACATGAATATGTTCAACAATCAGCCTAAATAACCCAGTGTGAAGAATGGGGAATCATTTAGGGTTTTTCTTATTGTCCTCCAAGCTTTTCTTCAAGGAGCAAAAAAGATAATAGGGGATAGAGACCCTTACCTTGTGTCAGAAATGGTTGAGAAGAGCAAAGTGGTAGCCATAGACTTTAGTGAATCGCCCATCCACCGTAATATAATCCATGATGACCCGAAGAACCTTTCTCCATATAGTTTTTATGGAGTCAACATCGAAGTAACTATTAGCAATTGTGACCAAGATTTTCTTTTCCTTGTCCTTTTTGGGAAATCTAATAACAACTTCATCAGAAAAAGCCCTGTCCCTAAAAAACTTCTTCCCATCAGTGGGTAATCCCGTAACATTGGCAATAAGATTTTCATTGAACTCCACATTCCTACCAAACAAGGTCAAATTACCATCATGCTAGTTTTTGGCGAAGAGATCCGTAGCCTCCTGGTCAGAGCCATGAAGCTTCTCTAGGAAAGGAATTAACCCTCCACTTTTAATCTTGTTCCAAACCTTGGCATTTTTCATGTGAGTTTCATAGCTGTCTAGCTCAATTTGCTTTCTGTCTCCTCCCATATCGGCCGACACAGTGAGGTAGGTCCAAACACAAGCCTTTCTAAAGTTGGCCCCGCCAAATCTTAGAACCCACAAAGCGTGCAGAGTAATCTTGCAGATTACTCCACTGGGCTTGGTGCCATGCAATCTAATGATTGTGATGTGATAGATCCAACCTGTCCTCATTAAAGGGATAACATGTCGCCTAATCATGTGATTTATCATAATTTAATAGGGCAAAAACATTAAAATTTAGATCGCTATTATTTAGCCAGGTACACACTTCTTTACTCTTAACTCCTTCATTAGCAAAAAAGTCCGCCACAACATTGGCTTCTCTATAGGCGTGTGATATTTTAACTTTTTCAAACTTGGCCAATTTCAATTTGGCTTCATCAATCCACAAATTGATGGTCCACGAGGGTGGGGACTTTCCACAGAGGTAGTCAATTATGTTTTTGGAGTCTCCTTCAAGCCATAAATTTTTAATGTTGAGACTTTGGGCTAAATTTATGATATGGTAAGCGCCAGCTGCCTCCGCTAGGTGATTAGTTTGAAAGCCAAGAGGCGAGGCAATCGCACCTATGAAGTTGCCATTGAAATCCCTTATAACTCCACCACAGCCCGTCGCCCCCGGATTGCCTTTAGTCGCACCATCAAAGTAGATTTGATCCACCTGTTAGGCGGAAAAGTCCAGCAAACTCCCTCTCTGTCCTTTTTGGCCTTCATAATAAAACAAGACAAATTAGGATTTATGTTCAATTCCTTAGCAACAAGAAGATCATAGTTTGAATACTCCGCATTCCTGGTCTTCCTATCCTTTTGGGCCACTACATTGAAGTTTTCCTTTAGGGATCTGACAATTTTGTCAAAGACATAATGCACAGAGGCTTCTTTTCCCCTAAAAATTCTGTTGTTGCGTTCTTTCCAAAGGCCCCAAGCAATATGAGGGAAGGATAAATCCCAAAAAGATCTAAGTAAAGGATTCCTTGTCGGGGCTTTCCACTGAGGGAAGAGATCTTCAATGGACAACGGGAAAACCAAAGGAAGGTTCCATAACCTGATAAACTTTTCCCAAAGAGAAGCAACAAAAGAGCAATGAAGGAATAAATGACTCATAGATTCAACATCCATCTTACAAAGACAACATCTATTAGGGATTTTAAATCCATTTTTACACAGGTTGTCAATCGTAAGCAACTTATTTTGGAGCAAGATCCAAAAGAAGATATTAATTTTAAGTATCAGATGTTTGCACCAAGCTTTAGACCAAAAGGGAGGATGATCCAGAGAAGAGGTGATCTTAGCAAAAGTAGAAGACACAAAAAAATTACCAGAGGGATCATCAATCCAGACTGCGTGGTCCTCCAACTGCTAAGAACTAAATCTAATAGCCAAAAACGTAGTATGGATGGGGACCAAAGCCAGACTAACTCTGCCCAAGTCCACCCAATTACCATTCACTCTGTAATCTTTAACATAAATTCCAAACCTAGGCTTGCAATTCTCAACCCAATCTCTGAAGGAATTGATTTTTATCAAGGGTTCCTTAAAAAGCCATCTGTCTTCCCAGAATTTGGTACAATTACCATTTCTCACTTGCCAACAATGCCTTCCTCAACAATCTTTTTACCAATAATTAAATTGTTCCAGCATATAGATCCTCTCGGAAGAAGGTGGGGGTCCTTCTTAATAATGGAAGAGCAGTTGTTTTCTAAATATTTGCTAGCCAGAATATCGATCCATTCCCCAGAGGAAGAGAAGATTCTCCAGATTTTCTTAGCCAAAAGGATTTTATTAATAGTTCTAATTCTTCTTAACCCAAGTCCGCCATTCTTTTTAGGTCTACAAACCGGATTCCAGTCAATTAAGGGAACTCTTTTATTTTCCTCAACACCCGACCAGAGAAATATTTTTTGAATTTTTTCAATTGTATCAACAAATTTAGCTGGAATCTTAAAGAGGCTCAGGGCTTATATAGGAAGATTCTGGAGAGAGGCTTTGAGGAGCTGAAGCTTACCAGCTTGATTAAGCAGAACACCTTTCCAACCCACAAGCTTCTTACTGAATCTATCCACCAACGATATCCAGAAAGAATCAAGAGGTTTCAAACTTAAAGGAAGACCCAGGTGGGTGGCAGGAAGGGAATCCACCTTACAATCCAGAATTCTAGCAATTTTGGTCCGTCGATGAGCCAGAGTATTGAAAAAGAACAGTGAACTTTTTTGATTGTTGATCAGCTGTCCTGAAGCTCTCCCATACTTGTCAAGTAGCTGTTTTATAGATTTACCTTCAGACACAGAAGCTTGACCCATGAGCATAGTGTCATCAACGAATTGTTGATGAGAGCACACCAAGTTGCCCGAGGAAGGTCTGAGCCCAAAGATAAATTTAAAGTCAACCAACTTTTTCAGGTTCCTGCCTAAACTTTCAGCCATAATAGTGAATAAAATAGGAGATATAGGATCACCCTGCCTTAGCCCTCTGGTACTCTGAAAAAAGGAGGTCGGGGATCCATTGACCATAACCTAAAAATGCTTCCAAAATGAGTTCCTATTTAAGCTTGATAGAACCTAAAAATATTGAAGCTTGGGTGCCCCTTGGAATAATGGAATTGAATGTAATATTAGGACCCCTTAAGACATTGGTTTAGTGTTTATGGTAATAGGATGGAAAGTAAGGGGGTTAATATTTTTGATTCATCACATATGCAAGAACATTAGTTTATGAATAATTTTGAATTTATGAATAAACTGACTATTTCCTTAGATTACTTCTATGATCGAGGAATTGAGAACACAACTATAAATTAGCCCACGTTTCACAATTTAGGATAGTCTATATGGTCTACCCTTGAATTTATAGAAATGAGTATATTTAGAGAAAATCAAAATGTGTCTTGACAAGTTGTTGGAGCTAGATCTCAAAATTTGGTTCTTGAATCCTTTATTAGTATTGGTAAAATTCTATTCCTTCCCTAATAATATTCAAAGTATATGAGTAAAAGGAGTGGAAACATAACCTATTACCACAGTTGGATTGATTTTCTATAGATCAAGGCAACCATCCACAGTAAATTTGAGGATTGTTAAGCATTTAAGTGTAGGGAAAAATTATGATTCATTCATCCTAAACTAGCTACATTATTCTTGAGAACAAGGTCATCAAAACCCTTAAGAGGTGAGTCAATGAAGAGTTATTTTAAGATTATTTTACCATATAATTATTGAGTAATGATCTTTGGCTCATGGACCAATTTTTATAATGCTCTAGCTAGATACCTTGCAAACATGGGTTTGAGCCTAGGCTTCACACATATGTTTACTCATTGAAGATCTATAAAACTAGAATATATCACTACCATATAAGTATATGAGTGATCATGAAGTTATATTGAGGTCTCTACTCTTCTAGTGAGGAAATGTTAATGGTCATCCATAGATCAACTTAGTGTCTGGTCTTTATCTAAATTTAACTATCTATTCAATTTTACAATCATGGTTTAAATTGTAACATATTATGGCATAGTATCATGTTGTAAGATAGTATGAATCATAATAGATGCATAAGGCCCATATTTTTAACTCAATTAAGGTACCACATACAATTACCTTTAATTGGCCATTAGAAAAAAATATAAACACCAAAGTACATGTTAAATATTTTTCATTGTAAGGTAAAAATAATAATTTAACATCTCAATAGAACATAATGAATCACCATAAATTACATGCATAAATTTAGATCTATTAATTTATCATGTGGTAATAAATACATAAACTAATTTCAAGAATAATCCATAAAATAAGCACATAACTTATATCAATTCTAATGATCCACTAGTTCCACAAGTAAGGTTTAAGATATTTTTTTATAATCTAATTATATCTATGTTCGTAACATTTAATTGATTGTGTCTCAACATGTCTCTAACTTAATGAATACACATTTAAATGTATAATATTTATCAAATCATATTTCATTGTCAATATCAAGGACCCTAATTTACCATGTATCAACCTAAATAAATGGAATAATTTCTTCCATAGGCATGCATACATACTTGTCTCCATACAATGCAAATGAAATTTAAAACATGAAGTGATGCAAATGATTTTTTTCCATTTTAAAATATTCAAGCTTGAAATTAGGGTTTTAAAATGCAATTTTTTTTGTTTGATTTCAATTTAGGGTTTTCAAATGTAAGTTTTTTGTTTGAATTCAATTTAGGGTTTCAAGAAGCAATTAGGGTTTTCAATCCAATTTTCTTTGTTTGATTTCAATTTAGGGTTTTAAAATGCAATTTTTTTTGTTTCATTTCAATTTAGGGTTTTCAAATACAAAATTCTTTGTTTCATTTCAGTTTAGGGTTTTTCAATGCAATTTCTTTTATTGATATCAAGTTTCCACAATCCATATTGTTTGTAAGTATTGCTTCTTGATTTGATTGTGTGGAAAAAAACTTCAACACAATCAAATCCAAAAGCAATACGTACAAGGAATTTTTTTTGTTTGATTGAACAATTTAAGGTCTCAAAAGGTAATTTTTTTTCTTTGGTTATGATTTTAAATTGAAATTTTTGTTTCTTTTCAATATCTGAGGATCTTATTTCATGTTTTCTTTTGATTTCTACAAATCATCATTTCTTTTATTACAAGCAAAAAACTCCGTAAAAATTGAAAAAATACATACCAAAATCTAACCTTGTATTAAAAATTTCAAAAAGAGAAGAAAAATGCAAAAAAACGTTGTTTCTCTTCCTCAATCGGGACCCCTGCGTGTAGTGAAAATGACTGCTATTTCATTTAAAATAAATAAATATCACTACAAAATGAGATCTTGTTTTTTACAAAATGAGATCCTGATTTTTACAAATTGGGATCCCATTTCCCGAAGGCCGACTCGGGACACAATTAGTAAGCGAGATTCTAATTTTTTAAAAATGGGATCCCATTTAAATATTAGGCTCGGGACCTCGAACCTAAATGGGATCTCGTTTATTAAAAACAAGATCTTGTTTTATTAAAGCCGATTTCAGATTTTTGTCTAAGGCAAAAACCTCCACATTTTGTGGACTCATCTTCTTGCATTTACCCTTTATTGATGAACCATTTCTACATTCTAAAAAATAAAATACCTATCACAAAGGCTATGCTAAGGTACCTTTAAATTACACCATGATTAGTGAATTTCCAGTATGGGGTACCCAATGAGGTGGCTAATTAGTTCAAGTCATCCAAAATCCATTTTGTTTAAGAGAGAAATGAGAGCAATAACTGAAAAAATAGGTCCAGGACATCAAGGGTGTTATTGATTTATTCTTGAGATTTGGATAAGTGCATGAAAATGGGGGACCAAAAGGGAGTCTTAAGTGACCACTTTTTTTGAAACAAGGAAAAAATGATCTTGGATGAGAAATTGAAGGTAGTTACCCTCAAAATTTGAAGACACAACAAGAATACAAGTTGTAGTATTTTGAATCTAGTTTGTAAACTACTAATTTTTCTTTAAAATGGTGGAAATTATCTTGTTCAAATAAGGGAACATAAAAAATTCTCTTTCTTTTGTTAAAAAAATATAATATAGCATTTGGTGTTTTCCCCCTAAAATGTTAATTTTTTAGTATTCAATGAACCAAGTAAAGGTCTTAACTTAATTATGTTGATTAAGTTACCTTTATTCCCTTCTTAAGATTTCACGTTAGTTTGCATAAAGTGACATTTAATAATTATATTAATTATTAAATGTTATCCTATTAGGGCTTCTATTAGGGTTTTTCCTATTAGGGTTTTATTAGGGTTTGCATGATCTCCTTTTTATAAGGATTGATCCCATTGTATTTCATATCAATTCATTCTCTCATTCTCTCAGATATATACATTTTTTAGTTTGAGAACCCTTGCTTGTTTGTCTCCATCTCTTCTTTTGTGACAGGTTATTTGCATGCAGGTGATCTTCAGGGTTTGTGGTGTTGTATTTTCTCAACTCCTACATGGTATCAGAGCTCCACACCTGCAGCTTCCTGTTCTTGTTTTGAAGATTTTTGGAGATTCAAGGGTTTAGGGTTTGTTTTCTTGATCTAGGGAATACCTGCAATTTTGAAGCATTTTCAGCTCAAACAGACATCGCCATTGCATCCGCAGCGGTCCAAAACCCCTAAATCAACTATCCATTCGTCCATTTTGGACAAAGTCAAAATTTGAAGCAATTTTTTTTTAAGGTACGGCCGTACGGCCGTCGTCTGCGCGCAAATTGGAAAAATCCCTTGTAATTTTTTTTTTTGTTTCGGAAAATTTATTTTCTGTGAAAAATTATTTATGCAAATTTTTTTTCATTGTAAAACCTTTTGATTTTTAAAAAAATAAAAAAAAAAGGTAAAAAAAATATTTGTTAAGCCTTTTTACGGCTTGCTTAGGTCGGTGGGCCCGGGACCCTGAGCAGGCAGAGTTCGCTGCATAGACCCTGCGCAGTGTACCTACAGCTGCAAGGGGTATGGTGGGGGTGGGCACATGTGCCTCCCCCACCCCATAATTTTAATTTTTTTTTTTTTCAATAAAAAATTCATCATTTAAAAAAAAATCAAATGTTTTTTTAATATAAAAAACAATTTTTTTCTGTTATAGTCCAATCGCACTTTTACAGTGACAGCCGTTTGGCTGTCAAATTTAACACAGTGTTTTTGTTGTGACAGCCATATGACCGTCAAATTTAACCCAACACTAGTTTTTTCCCTCTTTGGAGTTGATTTATTTCGGAGGCCGTAACTTGGGCATACGATATCATTTTTTGGAAAACGAGATATCGTCAGAAAGCTGGTTTTCTCATCTTTCTAGTGTTATGGGTCTCATCACTTCATTTTTCCATTGGTACATTCTACAACCAGTTGAAGACAAAGGGGCTATTTTAAGTCTTAAGCTCATATCTTTTAATCAATTTCTCCGTTTTTCGCAATCTCAGCGGCGTTGGAACCGTATTTCAGAGCTCTTCAGTTTCATCCATGCTATTTTTCTAGATTTCACTCCAGGTATATTTTATTCAGTTATTTGTGTTTTCACACTCTGGTGGATTACCTGGACATATTTGCTCTTGGAAACTTTTTGTTCACATGGGATGCTTTGTTCTTGGCTGTTCTTCATGTATTTCCAGCATTTTGTCCTTTGAGGGCATTTTGAGCATCATTTGTAAGCTATCTTTTATGTAAACACACTGAGATAAAGTGCCACACTATTGTACATGCATTTTTTGGGGATTTTTGCACATATGATTATGCCATATTTTGTACTCACACTGATATTATAAAGTGCCATGAGGGGTTGTGTAGTTTGCCTTTGTTTTGCCATCACATCTTTGTCCGGTGAGTGTCCCTCCACGACGACAATGAATCCATATTATTCCAGCCTCATGCATGTGTGCTTTGTTTTGCACACCACTTTTTCAGTTGCAGGTGCTTTCTTGTGCACTTTTAGATGTTGTATCTTCTTCATGCACTACAGGGTGTTGCACACCATTTCAGCTGATCTATCAGGCTCCCAGTTCACCATTATGGGGGGTATTATACTGTTCATGCTAATGCTTCCTTGGTTTTTCCTTGGAAGGAATCTTCCATTCTCAGTTGATCAGTGTTTTAGACTATTGGTTATTGTACCATTTGTATCTTCGTTCTAGGTGTTTGCCTTTGTTTGCCATCTGATTCGAGTAGTGTCATTTGGGGCACTCATGCAGATTGTTGTCTTCTTGACAGACTATTGGTACTTATTCCATTTGTATCTTCATTCCAGGTGTTTGCCTTTGTTTGCCATCTGATTCGAGTAGTGTCATTTGGGGCACTCATGTAGATTTTGTATCTTCGTTCCAGGTGTTTTTCCTTTGTTTGCCATCTGATTCGAGTAGTGTCATATGGGGCATTCATACAAATTGTTGTCTTCTTGTTCCTGATCATCTTATCTTTAGCGGAGGTTCTTCAGCACCATAGCAGTCATCTTTCGACAGTTGTTTACAACTTCTTTTGCTTTAGTGATGCTCTTCTTCTTGGCTTTCTACATCTCTTTTTGGAGTAGAGCTTTTTCCCATGAGGTTTTCTCTATTTCTCCTTTTTACAGAGATTTGGTTGTATTTGGGTACCTGATTTGGCCTAGTTGCCAGGACCCATGTTTGCCTTCTTGCATTGTAGTTACCTTTGCTTTTCTGCATTTGTTTGTAGCTGCACTGTTGCTCATCTTAAGGGGGGGTGTTAGAGTAAAGGTCTTAACTTAATTATGTTAATTAAGTTACCTTTATTCCCTTCTTAAGATTTCATGTTAGTTTGCATAAAGTGACATTTAATAATTATATTAACTATTAAATGTTATCCTATTAGGGCTTCTATTAGGGTTTTATTAGGGTTTGCATGATCTCCTTTTTATAAGGATTGATCCTATTGTATTTCATATCAATTCATTCTCTCATTCTCTCTGATATATACATTTTCAGTTTAAGAACCCTTGCTTGTTTGTCTCCATCTCTTCTTTTGTGACAGGTTATTTGCATGCAGGTGATCTTCGCGGTTTGTGGTGTTGTATTTTCTCAACTCCTACACTTCAATAAAAAAATAGCTAACACCATTTAGTTTATTTCTATTTTTTTGTGAATTTTTTAATGAATATATAATTTCTTACTAATTTTCAAAGTAGACACATCCTAAGAAACAAAATTAATTGTGCTCCCCCCTAAATATTTTGGAAAATAGTTGGAAATCATTTTTCTAGTGTGTATATAATAGAGTCTACTTGTAAAAATATAATTTATTTCAAATTTCAATGAACAAGGAAAAAATGAAATAAAAAATAATATATATAAGCCAACAAAAAAATTGAGACACTAGCAAAAAAGCTTAAAGTTAAAAACCTTAACATCTTTGAAATAGAAAGAAATTACATGGTTAAAAAGCTAAAAGAGCTTGACACTATTGTAGTATTTTTTAACTCAACATCGAAAGATGTACAAACTTGATGAAGAGCATGTTTAATATTTAGTCGTATTTTTATAATTTATAAAAAACACTTTTAGGAATAGACATGTAAGCCCAACCCTTTGGGTTGGAATCCCAAGAAAAATCCAACCCTAAGGTTTGGAAATACCTTGGAAAGCACATACAAACTTGAATGTGTTATATAGCGCATTTGTATTTATGTGAAGGAAATATATTTCTATCCTTCCTCTCTCCCCCTATCTTCATCTCTACCTCTATCTCCATCCCCCTCTCTCCCCCTCTCCCTCTTTGTAGAAATTTATATATTATATACCTATTTTCCTCTCTATATCTCTCTCTCTCTCTCCATGTTTCTCTTTCTATCTTTCTATCTTTCCCTCTTTTTATATTTATCTCCTTATCTCTCCATATCTATCTACCTCTTTATATATATCACTCCCTCCCCTCATATCTATCATTAACTCTCTCTATTTATATTCCCATATTTCACCATCTTCTCCTCTTTAGCTCTCCCTCTCTTCATCTCTATTTTCTATCTCTACTTTTTATCTCATCCTTTCTTTCTTCCTATCTATCTTTATCTCTCCCTCTCCCCCTCTATATATTGTACACACACACACACAAACTCTCTCTCTCTCTCTCTCTCTCTGTATATATATATATATATGAAATAACGGAAATAGGCAACCTTATCTTTGAAGAGATAGTGTTCCTACTTCACTCTCTTGTTTCACTCAAGGAAACCCTAGAGATCCGAATCCAAGGATGGAATGGGGAAAGAGATCTACTAAAGGTTGTCCTAAGGTATTTTTAGAGACTAAAAGGGTGTTCACCACCAAGTTAGGGCTTCGAAAGACAAGAAATGGATGTAGCATGCAAAGTACCATGCAAAACCTAACTAAATGACCTAAGAAATGAAATTTAAAATCAGGACAACAAACTGGAAATGAATAGAGGTGCACCTGGCAGAGTGATGAGGTCAAAACAAGGTTCAAAACCATACAAACCTATTTTTTGATTCCCATTAGGACTCATATGCTAGTTTGGGTGATTTAGTCCCAGACTAGGGTTTCTATGCCAAAACTAGAATCTGACAGTGGTTGATTTGAATTCACTAAAATCTAGAAAATGTGCTATATTGGGACTCATATGCCACAAGTGGCGTATCAATCCCACTTTTATTTTTCAGAGGGTTAAGATTTGAATTTTCTCTCTTATCTCTGCTCTTCCTTCCACACTTTGTTTTTGGGTCTAAAAATCTGATTTGCAACATGTAGGAGACTTTTCATGATCTTGCAAGTAAGGAGACAACTCCAAAAACTTCCTTCAAGCTTGTGACCTAGTCTTCAAAGGATCTTCAAGCTCCAAGACACCTAGATTTTCAATCACACATCAAGGAGAAGAAAGACTTGTTGATTGTTAGGGAATAAGGGTTTGCCTTGGTCAAACCCCTTTTAGGTAATTAAACCAAATGATGAAATAATGAAACATGAAACATGAAACATGAAAAATTATACCTTGAATGATGTCTTGTAAATCTGCAATCTAACAAGAAGTGGCCATGAAGAATGTAGATATTAATCTTGAATTAGGTGTAGAACAATGCTTAATATTGGATCTTGAATGTTACATCATAACATTATCTCAACAACATTCTTGATGCTTGATAGCCTTGACATGATAATTGATCTTGAATTGCTGCAATAATTGATGAAGAAATCAGCCCTTGAATGCTTTAGAAATGCTCTTGTAAACTCTCTTGACACTTGTAAAGTATTGGAATTCTTAAATCTCGATAGCTTATGTTGATATCATGAAGGCTTAGTTAAATAATTACTTGAAACCTTGTTTATATAGTAAATCCATCCAATTTACCATATATTAGATCCCAAAGTTGACATTAATGAAATTTGAACTTAAAACCCTGATTTCTTGCTCAAAACCCTAAAAAGGGGCCAAATGGGACTCATACACCACTTGTGGCATATAGGTCCCATATGGATGGGACTCATACACCCAAGGTGACGTATGGATCCCACTAAGCCTTTTCAGGTGGAGGAAATGCCAAGTTGAGAAATTAAGTATATTTGTTGATCTTGTTAGGATTTTAGTTGAAATAAGCCCTAGGATGCATAATAAAGGGTCTTAAGGGCCTATTAATGATGATATTAAGGAAATAAATGCAAGAGGGCCCAAAACCTAATGTGAATGTGTAAATAAATACACTTTACAATATTAAATTAAGAAAAAATTAGGTCTATTTAGCTTAAAAGGGCCCTAAACCCAGTGTGAATGTGTAGAACACATTACAACACTAGATCAAGGGGACATTAGGTCCATTTTAATGTTAATCATTCCAAAATTAAGTAAGGAAAAGGGATGATTTTTTCATTGCCACATTTAGCCCCCACTTTAGTGAGAGGAGGAACTTGCTTCAAATTCACACTAAAGTAGACATTCAAGAGGTGTCCACCTGTATCAATGCAGAAAAAATAGGATGACAAAGATCAAAGGAGGTGGAAAAGCCCCTAGGATCCAAGATCCTATGTCAAACTGACATAAGAACAAAGGGACACACACACGGTGTATGATATGCAACATCAAGATACACAAACATGCCATGTTGATAACTAGATCAAGAAAGAAAAACAAAAACAAGAGAAAATAAAAAGAGGTGGATCAATACTTGACCATTTTTATCAGATGTTTGTCCAAAAATGCATGCTCATTTGGAGGCAAAAAAACTCCAGGCTGTCCGTTGGGTGAGTATCCAAAAAGGGTGGCTTAGTGAGAAATTCATGCCCACATTTAGGCTTCTCATCATACGTTAACCATACCAAAGCTATACCTCTTGATAACTTTGAAAAGGCACCACATAACATTGAAGTTTTAGCTTCATGAGGCAAGCAAAGCTTCATATGCTTAACACCCATGAACAAAAAACATGGCTCCACAAGAAAGCAAAGTGTGTTTGCAAGGTGGCCATATAATCGAAAATGTAAATGCAAATGTATTGTAAGGTTCATTCAAAGGGATTTTTATTAGTTCATGTAAGGTCTCTTCTTAGGGAACATTGTGCCTAATGTCTCCAAGAGAGGAAAAGTCAAAGAAATATCACACTCTCGGAGGAAATCAAGCCTAATGACACCACCAAGAAAAGGACACATTGCAAGAAAAAAGAAAATTTCACAGTGAACCATGAGTGTCGATGTATGCCCCCACTTTAAAGCGGTTGCTAACACCATTACTATGAGAAATTTATTTAAAGTAGAAAAAGACATGAGAGATTATTCAGAAATCCCTATGCCAAGTAATATGTTTCGAATAAGCTACACCATGAAAAGGGAAGGGGTTGCCCCAAAAATGTATAACTTAGTAGATCACATGCTAGCCAACTTAAGGCATGTCATCCACATCCCAAGCTTGCTCTTATATGTACATGAAAGAAGGTCAACTAGCCAAAAGAGACAATGAAAAGTGACATATGAGGACAAGGCTACCTAACCCCTTGACCCCACTTAGTGTAGGACAAGGATGAGATGAAATTAAAATTGGTATCAATTAGAGGAACTAGTTGATTCAACATACTTGGAAGAGTACCAAAATCCTTAAGATGTTGAATTCGATTACTCAAAGCCTTACATTCATTAGTAGAATGACCACAAAATCTATGATATGCACAAAATGAATTCTTGTAGTAAAATTTATTTCGTGTTCTTGGAGGAAGAGATATCAAATGATCTTGGAGGAGTCTTGACAAGATACTCTCTTGATCAATCGTAGAAGGTATTCCTTCATTTTGCAACAAAGATGTCTCTTTCTTAGTACAGGGTGTCATACCTACACAAGACTCTTTAGATGGTGAGATTTTGTACCCTTCTTGAAAGGAGGGTGTAAAATCTAATGAACTCCAATTGTTAGTGTTTTGCATGATGAAATTGACATTAAGTGAAGATTTCTTTGTTTCTTTCATTTCTTTCAAAGGATAATAATCAAGACCACTAGTGTCTATCAATTTGGGATGCACTAATGTTAAAGTTGGCTTAGAGGAATCTTTTGTAAGAGTGTTAATATTAAGTGAAGTCTTGCTTGTTTCTTTCGAGGGAAAATAACCAAGGCCATTAGTAATTTGTTGTGTGTTAGACTCTATAGGGATGGATACCTTGTTCTTTAGAACCACATCCTTTTCCACTATATCCAAGTTGTTTTATAAGTTCATAAACTTTTGCATAAAGCTTTTTCATTGCTTTTGGATTCGGTGGTTGTTCATAGTCAAGGTCATCAAAGTTTATTGTGTAATTTATTCTTCTTCTAAAGTGTTTGAGGTGGATGCTTTCAAAGGTTCTTCCAAATTTTGTGTTGACACTAGTACCTCTTTTTATTTTCCCTTTTCAGAGTCCTTGTTTATGATCGTGTATTTTCCCATGAATGATCTGAAATATAAGGAATCCCATCATTTTCTAATAGCTTCGTTACTTCCTCAATATGTTTTTATTTGTTTTTCTCTTGCATGGGTTCCACTTGTGTAGTTGGTGTTAATGTTGTCAAAGGATTATATTTGCCTTTCTCAATGTTCAAACAACTGTTTGGTTTAGGGTCAATTTCAAGTGTGTACACTTTGTTATTGTAGACATACTTCATTATGTTATGAAAAGTAGAAGACACCCCATTCATTGCATGAATTCACGATCTACCTAAAAGAAGGTTGTATGAAAGATCGTGAGGCATAACATGGACCATGTTTCTAATGTGGCCTTTCTAGCTATAATAGGCAAAGTGATCACACCAAGCGATTGTTTTCCTAGATTGTCAAATCCCTTAATAGATAAAGAGTCAAGTTGAATTTTTTATTTATCCATGCCAAGCCTATCCAAAAGGGTCACACTACACACATTAAGGGAAAAGCCATTTTCAACAAGGGTTATTTTTATTTCTAACCTATTATGGATAGCTATTATCATGAACGCATCATTTTGTTTTTGCAATTCCAAAGGAGGGAGCTCACTTTGGTGGAAAACAATGACAACATTTATTCCTTGCATCATGGCTGCTATGTCATTCGGTTATACATTAGGAGGGGTAGGAACTTGTTGTAAGGCACTTTGAATCATGTTTTGATAATGAGGGGATTATTGAATAAGGTCCCATATGGATATCTTAGCAGGAGTATTCTTTAGTTTTTCAATGAGATTGCACTCCTTTCCACTCTATGGAGGAAAATGAGGAGGACTTGGTAAGATAGGGTTAGGAAATGGGAGGGATGTTGAAGGTGTTTATCTTGGTTGTGAATTGTTTAGATAGTGTTATATGTATGAGAAATAGTATTATAACTTGGCTACTGCAAAACATTATTCTTAGGGCCCAGGTAAAGGATAAGTTTTGGTTTGTTTTGAGTTTGTGGTCATTGCGAGGGTGGGTAAAGAATTAGAGGATTCTTAGGATGTCCCATAGGGTATGTAGGAGGTCCATTAATCAAGGGGGATCGAATGGACACTTGTGCATTCATAACCTCAACGGTTTCATTTTGGTGTCTTTCTAATGAAAGGGAGTCTAGTGTCATGTCTTCATCATCATCTAAGGAAGTCACATCACTATTTTTTGAAAGAAATGTGTCAATTGTATTATTTTATTTGACTATGATATCATCTCTAGTTGGAGAGTTTTTAGGAGAACAACAAACTAGATGTTCATGACATTCAATGTTTGGTTCTTCTAAAATGACTTCATCATGAGTAAGGGAGTTATCAATGGTTGGATTTTATTGTTCAATAAGGTTTTCCCTAGGGGAAAAGGGGCAACCAAGATTCTCATGAATTTCATTGATTGCATTTTCTAACATAAAAGTATCTTCTTCACAACTAGGAGAGATACTAGGAGAAGAACCAATGTGATTGTCATGATTGTCCATTATTTCATTCCTTTGTCCCATAATGTCTTCCAAAATAGGATAGGTAGGGGAAGAAACATAAAGAGGGCTATCATAGATCTTAAATATTTTATCATCTAACACCAATATATCCTCCTCACTTACAATTTCATCTTCTAAAAAATTATCACAAGAGGAGAAGGTGTTGGGAGATGAATGTAGAATAGTTGAAGTGTTATGTACGTAGGTTTTAATGGTATCTTGTTGTATTATGTGATCATATTGATTACCTATGGTTGTGTCCTCTTGTTCATTAATTTATTTCCTAATAAGAGAGATAGGAGGAGAGAAACAAATAGAGTTCTCAAAACTCTCATTGATTGGTTCTTCTAACACCGAAATATCTTCTTCACAACTAGGAGAGATATTAGGAGAAGAACGGATATGATTGTTATGATTATCCAAGGTTATATTCTATTTCCCTAGACTAACCTCACTCATATAAGGGATACTAGGAGAGGGATCAATGATGAACACAAAGAGAGGGGAAATGACTTCATATTCATATGCACTTAACAAAATTTTCAACAAGATCTGAAAATAGAACATGAAGTATGATAACTATATATTTTTGCAATGAAAACATGATGTGATGATTGTCCTATAAATTTAAAATGCAATAATGATAGAGAAAACATGCAAAATGATAATGCATTTTTTCAAATTTTTAACATGATAATTGATTGATTATGCTATGTAATAATCTGAAAATGAAATGTTGTAAATGCCAATTTGAAATTAAGAAATGAATGAAATGAACCAAATTAAGCTAGACCTAATGAAATGCATGTAACAAAAAATCAACCAATTGAAACAAATAACTAATGACAACACACAAAAGTGCTGAAACAAGGTTTTCGATGCTGTAAAAAGTAGTTTTAGGGCTGATATGGGACTAATTCACCCAGAGGGGCATATGAGTCCCAATCACTATTTTTGGAGGGGTCAAATACTGAAAAATACACAACATAGAATTCCTAAAAAGTAGGGAAAACAACCTATATTGGGACTACATCACCCAAAGGGGCGTATGAGTCCTAGATTAGGGTTTTTGCACCAATTTCAGCAAATTCTGACTTGTTTCTAAGGTTTCTAACTTGTATGATATCTGGACTATTTATAATTGCAGAATTTCAATAAAATTGAATGATCTAAGATGCCAAAAATGGAATCTATATGCATTTTCACTAATACAAGATTTTGAAACCCTAGATGTAAATTAAATAATACAAAACCTAATGCAAAGTCAATTCAAGTTAGATCTAGGATTATGATGTGCTCCAAATCAAGAATAAGGTGTTTTGAATATAGGCTCACCAAAATGAAACAACAAAAATAGGGGAACTTATCTTTGAAGAGATAGGGTTCCTACTTCACACTCTTGTTTCACTCAAGGAAACCCTAGAGATCTCAATTCAAGGATGGAATGGGGAAAGAGATCTACTAAAGGTTGTACTAGGGTATGTTTAGAGATTAAAAATGGGTTCACCACCAAGCTAGGGCTTGGAAATACAAAAAATGGATGTAACATGTAAAGTACCATGCAAAACCTAACTAAATGACCTAGGAAATGAAACTAAAAATTAGGATAACAAACTGGAAATGAATAGAGGTGCACTTGGAATAGTGATGAGGTCAAAACAAGCTTCAAAAACCTGTAAATCTATTGTTTGATGCCCACTAGGACTCATACACCAGTCTGGGTGATTTAGTCCCAGATTAGGGTTTCTGTGCCAAAACTAGAATCTAACAATGCTTGATTTGAATTCACTGAAATCTGGGAAATATGCTATATTGGGACTCATATGCCACAAGTGGCGTATCAATCCCACTTTTCTTTTTTAGAGGGTTAAGACATGAATTTTCTCTCTTATCTTTGCTCTTCCTTCCACACTTTGTTTTTGGGTCTAAAAATTTGATTTGCAACATGTAGGAGACTTTTCATGATCTTGCAAGTAAGGAGACAACTCCAAAAACTTCCTTCAAGCTTGTGACCTAGTCTTGAAAGGATCTTCAAACTCTAAGACACCAAGATTTGCAATCAAACATCAAAGAGAAGAAAAACTCATTGATTGTTAGGGAATAGGTTTTTGCCTTGGTCAAACCCCTTTTAGGTAATTAAACCAAATGATGAAATAATGAAATAAGGACATGAAACATGAAACATGAAACATGAAACATGAACAATGATACCTTGAATGATGTCTTCTAAATATACAATCTAACATGAAGTGACCATGAAGAATGTAGATCTTAATCTTGAATTAGGTGTAGAACAATGCTTAATATTGGATCTTAATCTTGAATTAGGTGTAGAAAATGAATGCTTAGGTAAATAATTATTTGAAACCTTATTTATATAGAAAATCCATCCAATTTACCATTTATTAGATCTCAGAAGCTGACATTCATGAAATTTGAACTTAAAACCTTGATTTCACACTCAAAACCCTAAAAAGGGGCCAAATGGGACTCATATGCCACTTGTTGCATATAGGTCCCATTTGGATGAGACTCATATGCCCAATGTGGTGTATAGGTCCCACCAAGCCTTTTCAGGTGGAGGAAATATCGGGGAGTTGAGAAACTAAGTATATTTGTTGATCTTGTCGAGATTTCAGTTGAAATAAGCCTCGAGATGCATAATAAAGGGTCGTAGGGGCATATTCATGATGATATGAAGGTCATAAATGCAAGAGGTCCTGAAACTTAATGTGAATGTATAAAAAAATACACTTTAAAACATTAAATTAAGGAAAAATTAGGTCTATTTAGCTTAAAAGGACCCTAAACGCAATGTGAATGCGTAAAACACATTAAAACACTAGATCAAGTAGATATTAGGTCCATTTTAATGTTAATCATTCCCAAATTAAGGAAAATGGATACTTTTTCCTTTTCCACAATATATATATATATATTTGTCTACTTATATTTCCCTATGTCTCTATCTCTTTACCTATCCCTCTTTGTCTCTCAATATCTAACTTTATATATTTCTTCATCTCTTCCTCCTCTCCCCTCTCACTCTATTTATTAAGTTATCTCTCCCTCTCTCCCCCCTCCCATATATCTTTCTCTAGACATATTTCTCTCTCTCTCTCTCTCTCTCTCTCTCTCTCTCTCTCTTTATCTCTCTCTCTCCCTCTCACTCTCTCCCTCCTTTCCTCCCTCCCTATCTCCCCCTCTCTATTCATCTATCCCTCTCTCTCTCTATCTCTTTCTTCCAATATTTTTATATATCTCCCTCTTTCTCTCTCTATATATCTACCTCTCTCCATCTATATTTATCTATCTCTAATTATATCTATTCCATCTGTCTCCCCTTATCACTCCAGATATATATCTATATCTCCCCCTCCTCCTCTCCCTCTCCCCCTCCCCCTCTACCACTTTAGACCAATCTCTCTCCCTCTCACCCTCCCTCCCTCTATCTTTGTATTTTCGTATTTCCCTATATCCCCATATTTCTCTCATCCTGTTTCTATCTTACCCTCTCTCCATCCTCTATTTATCTATTGATCTATTTCTATATATCTCACACTTTCTCTCTTCCTATCCCTCTCTATCTCTTTATATTTCTCCCTCTCCTTATCTATATATTTTTCTCTCTCTATCGATATATTTATCTACCTTTATCTCACCATCTCTCTATCTCTCTCTCAATCACTCTCTATCTATCAATATATTACTCTATATATATCTCACCCTGTCTCCCTCTCCCTCTCTCCTCTCCCTCTCTATATGTTGAGTTATCTCTTCCTCTTCCACTCTCATTTCTCTCTCCCTCTCTAGGCCTATCTCTCTACCTCTCCCTCCCTCCCTCCCTCTTGAATCTCCTCATCTATCTCTAGCTATCTCTCTCTTTTTAGATTTATATTTTCCTCTCTATCTCTCTCTCCTCATATTCCCCTTTATTTTTCCCTCTTTCTCTCTCTCTCTCTCTCTCTCTCTCTCTCTCTCTCCATCTCTATTTGTTTATATCTAATTATCTCTATATCTCACCTCTCTCTCTAGATCTCTCCTCTCCCTATCTCCCCTCTCTCTCCCTCTTTATATATTTATCTATCTCTCCCTCTCTTCCCCTCTTCCTCCCTCCCTTTCTATAAATATATCCCCCTCCGCCTCTTCCCATATTTCCCTATCTCCCTCCTTTATCCACCTATATTTATCTATCTCTAGACTTATCTCTCCCCTTCCCTCTCTCTACTTCTCTCTATCTCATACTTTATCTCTCCCTATCCCTATTTATCTCTTATATATACATCATCTCCCCTCTCTATTCCCTCTCTCCCCCTTTCTCTAACTCTATCTCTCTATATCCTCCCACTATCTGCCCCCTCTCATTCCCTTCCCCCATCGCCCCCTCTCTCTCACTCTATCTTGCCCTCTTTATCTCTCTCAATCTATCTCATCCTCTATTTCTCTCAATATTTATATACATCTATATCTTCATATTTATAATTTTCTCTCTCACCCCCTTTTATCTCTCCCTCTTTCAATTCCTCTATATCCCTCCCTATTGGAATATTTAAAGCAGGTATTAATGTGAACGTGCTATAACATGTTTACTTTTGTTGGAAGTACAATAAAAAATAAAAAGAATGAGGGTCCCATGATATTGGAGCCACATGCTATATTTACCCTACAATTTATACTTTATCCAACATAAAAACACACTTTTAAAAGTGTTGACAAAATTTCAATCAATGTTTAACAATCCCACCACCTTTTCTTGTTTTGTCAATGTATAAGAACCAAATTTCATGTTTTTATATTAAATTTGATAATATGAACTAATATTTTCATGTTTTGAAGTTTGAAATTATAGTTATCATGTTTTATGTTTGAATTTGATAACACATAATCATTTTTTTCATATGTTACACTAATTTTATTAGTTTTTTATAGAATTGTACATCGTAACAAGGAAGTTGGTGAAATAATCAAATTTTGGAGGAGTGTGAACTCAAAAATGAACTAGAAAAAATTGTGAAATTAAGAAATTAAATCTCAAAGTTAAAAGAATGTTGCATTTTACTTATTTCCTTTTATTCTTGCTCCCTTATAATCATAGTTCATGTGCAACATATCCTATTGCTATTTCACTTCATTATACCCCACTTGTTAACCATTTCATGGTCAATACCCATTCTCTTTCTACTAATTTTTATGTTGTATTAGTTTCATTAATTGTCACATTTTTTTAATCATTACACTCACTTAGAGAAGCTGTAAAGAGCGAAACTCTTTAAATCCAAACATCGACAATTCCTTAAATAAATCCATACCCAATTGATAAATTTTGACCCAATTTTCGACGAAAGGTCGTCGGAATTTCGACAAACTTTTTTCAGAGGAATTTCGTCGAAAAATCGACAAAATTTGAAACGTCGATTTTCTGACCCAGCCGATGATCCTGGGTCGAAAAATCGACGTTTCAAATTTCATTGATT
Source organism: Sequoiadendron giganteum (assembly GCA_007115665.2). Lineage (NCBI taxonomy): Eukaryota > Viridiplantae > Streptophyta > Pinopsida > Cupressales > Cupressaceae > Sequoiadendron > Sequoiadendron giganteum. The sequence goes on from CM021104.1 coordinate 134,160,987, forward strand.
TTTTGATGAAATATTTTCGACAAATAGTCGTCAAAATTCTGATGAACTTTCATCGAAAATTGGGTCAAAATGTATCAGCGTCCATTCCATAAAATATCGTAACTCCATTCATTTAAATTACTTTAATCCCAAAGATTCCAAATATCGACTTAAAGTCTACAATAAGATTCATAATACTTCCAATTATTTACATAAACGTGTCATCTTACATGAAATTTAAAATACAACAGCATTGTAAAGGATATTTACAATTCGAGACTTAGGAATTCTGTCACCTTAAGTTCTACAATAATCATACAAGAAATAAATATAATACATATATGAGGAAATCTTCATTTGATCTTCAATCCAATAGCTTATCTTCAAACATGAAGACGAGAACAAGGATCGGGTGCTTTTTTTTCCCAACCTTGAAGCTTACGCTTCCCTGGAATTCCTTAGTCATTCAAAGAATACCCAACCCTGCATGAATCGCTTAGCAAAAAGAAGTCGACAAGCAAGATGGAATCTGATGCATGCCTAGTATAACTAGTAAATCCACAAGAATTTTCATTTTTCTAATTGATTTAAGAAACAAGCAAGTTTGATACTAGGATATGTTAGAGAGTTATTTTCATTCCATCTATTTCAATGGTCCTTAAGTTACTTGGCCAAGTAAAATGTCATGCACGACAAATAAAAGTAATTTTGGAAAAGCAAAACTACTCTCTCTAATAACCCATATTCGACACCCGTCCCAGAAGGTAACTTTCCAAACACATGTCATGCACATTAATTTATCAAGCATGCATGGTTCCATTCAAAATAAAGATTATCTTTCCCAATCACATGAATTGTACTTTTATTTTTAAGCAAACACAATTTTATTGTAGTAATTTCATAGATTTAAATCATAAATAACATTAAGTTCATATTTAAATTAAAATAAAAGAAGGTGTATCTCAAGTATGTAACTAAGTACATATAAAATTATATTAAATGAGCACACATTCTTTCGGTTCATTTACTCATAAAATTTAACTACACTTCAATATAATCCTTCTAATTCATTTCATTTCAAAGTAATTTATATTTATAATTTTACTTTCTTTCTTTTCTGGTTTTCTTATTTCTCTAAAATATTATCTTTTCAAAACGTAAACACCTCATATTTACTTATGATTTGTAGCAATTTAATATCATTTCAAGAAAATTATCAAATTTCACTTTTAATATTTTCAAACATATTTAAATATACAAAAGTATTTTAGTTCATCATTCTGGAAAATATCCTATAATTTTATTTTGTGATATTTTAATAACTTCAAGTTCTTTTCTTGCAATTTCCAAATTTCTGTCTGTACAGTTTTACGAATATAATTTTTCATTGGAGGTTTTCTAAATCTAAAAAACATGTTGTTCTTGGTGAATAATATTTACTAAATGTCATGGAATAAATCTCTAACATACTATTTTCTGTGCAAATCTTTAAATATGCAAAAACAAAATTCTATAAATTAAGAAATCTACTGTCTCTTATTGTTTTCTATTCAAGATCAGTCTTTCTTTCCATAAAAATACAGTCTGGTGTATATATTTTCTTCTAGATTTGATAAACACAACAATATGTTTCCTTTTGATAAAATTAAAGAATAAAAGCAAAAGTGTTAAACCTAGATAATAATTAACTGTGAATTTGGTATTTAATGTTTTCATTGAAACTACCTGTCAATCTCAAGCAGCTGTGTGTTTTTCTAAATTTGGCAATGAATATTTGTTCTTTTATTCTTCCTGTAAATATGTTTCCTATAGCTGCTTTTTTGACTGTTTTTCTCTTTCTCTACAATGTCGATAGTCCTCCTATTTTCCCTTATCAAAAACTCTCTCTTCCCTTACTTTCTTCCTCCTGTATATCTTCTCCTCTCTATACTCTCTGTCACATGCGTATATTGGAGATAATAACTTTCTATTCTCCCTTCACTCTATTTCACTGGCCGTGCCTCTCTCCATTCACTCGTGCCTTGAGATGAGCAGAATGTTCTCCAATTCTCTTCCTGCTGGCCATGCCTCTCTTCCTTCTCTCCCCGTTGGCCACGCCTCTCTTCCTTCTCTCCCCGTTGTCCACGCCTCTCTTCCCTCTCTCCCCATGCACCTTACCTACTCTTCATACGTGCATTCCTCTCCTTCACATTCCTTCTACATGCGCATGAGATAAGCTCTCTTCCAAACAAAAACTCTCTTTTTCTTAAAAATGGATTTCCCTTTTTTCTCATATGCGCATGTGTTCCCAAGATATTTTCTTATTCCCAATTTCTCTCCCCCTCCCAAAAATGGATTCTCACCTCAATTTCATGTGAATGGAGCCTTTCACTATAGAATTAGATCCACAAAATAAGCTTTGATCTCCAGAAAGATGGCCATAACTCCAAGTTTCTCTTCGTGATTGCATGCAAAATTAATTGAGAGGTATTCGTTTTCTAATTGTTTACTGCTATTTTGATTTCAATTCCAATTTTTAAACGTATTTCTTCTTCTTATTTTCATTAAATAACTAATTTTAATATCTATTTCTATTTAAACAAATCTTTCCTCTTCCTTTATTAAATGAGAAAATATCAAATAAATCAATAACACAAATTTTATATTATATATAATTAAACCATTTTCTCACAATAATAATCAAATTGCTATTTGAAAAAGCAATTTTTTTTTTCCAATTATGTTAAATCAAATGCATAGCCATAATAACCATTAAAATTTTAAACCCTTTAATCATCATGAAATCCATTAATAATAACTAAGTGGTGTGTGAGATTCCATCATCCTCATTAACGTCTAATGGCTAAAACGACTCTACTTGATCAATGTTCTCGCCTTCATTCTCGTTCACTTGTTCCTACGTTCACTTGCACTCAAATTTTCATCAGCAATGACAAACCCCGAATTTCACAATAATGAATTTCAAATCATTTCATTTGCATTTGCATTTAAATTTTTCTTTCAATTTCAATTTAAATAATCATCTAAAATGAACATGCAAATCTCATGATTAATAATTGCATTTAAATAAATGACAAAAATTAGTACGTGACATCCTTCCCCTCTTGGAAGAGACATCGTCTTGATGTCTTATTAATCATTCAATAAGCATAGTATCTCAATCAGTAAAACATAGTATCCAAATCATAATGAAATAATAACTAACATCATAGTTCTCAAAACATAAGCATAAACAATTCATAGTAGCATCCACGCTATCCAAGTTCACAATATGTGAATCAAAAACCAGAGTATCAAGTATCTCCGCATTAAGAAAATACTAATCTAAGAAAGAAAATGAGGAAAATGACGGTCAGTCATCTCAGAATCCTCCCATGTAGCACTGTCCTCAGTATACTGGTCCCACTGGACCTTTTACTGAGTACTATCCCTGTTATGCAGCTTAATGCTACACCTATCTAGGATTCAGATGGGCTCCACTAGCACCACCCCTGGATCTTGTACCTATAATGAACGCCAATCAAGTATATGAGATGCATCACAATGGTATGGTTTCAATAAAGAAACATGGAATACATTATGGAGTCGAGCTAGAGCAGGTGGTAACGCTAGTCTATAAGAAACTGGATTAATAACCTCCAGCACATCAAAGGGTCCCACAAATCTCGCAGCCAACTTTGATGATTTCCCAAATGAGATAGAGCTCTTATGAGGATTAACCCTCAAAAATACTTTATTTCCTGCAACAAAGTGTCTGGAAGTCCTATTTCTATTAGCATAGCTCTTCTGTCTATCGACTGCTTCCTTCAACCTACTCTTGATCAACTTCATTTGCTCATCCATTTCCTTGAGCATATCCAGACCAATGATGATCCTATCTTCCATCCTATCCCAACTAATGGGTGTGTGACATTTCCATCCATAAAGTGCCTCAAAAGGTGCCATACCCAACGATGCATGGAATGAGTTGTTGTAAGAAAACTCAACCAATGGAAAATATTCCTCCCACTTGTACTACTGATCCATGTAGTACATCCTCAGTAAATCCTCAACAACTTGATTGACCCTTTCTGTTTGGCCATTAGTTTGTGGGTGATATACAAAACTAAAATTCAATTTAGTTCCTAAAGCTGCATTCAGAGTTGTCCAAAAACTAGATGTCATCCTAGTATCCCTATCTAATATAATGGTCTCTGGTACACCATGCAATCAGAATATCTCTTGCACAAATTTCTTCGCAAGTGTCAATGATCCATCTTGCAGATTCCAAGGTATGAAATGTGAAACCTTCGTTAGCTTATCAACAACTACTAAGATGGTATCATGCCTATTCCTACTCAAAGGTAATCCTTGGATAAAATCCATATTGATTACTTGCCAATTATACTCAGGTATATCGTGGGGATACAAAAGTCCTATTGGATGCACATGCTGAGCTTTGATCCATTGGCATTCCAAACATCTAGCCACATACTCCATTACATCTTTCTTGATCTTAGGCCAAAAATACAAAGTCTTCAACTCTGCTACCATCTTTGTAACTCATGGATTCCATGAATAAGGTGCATCATGTACTTCCTCTAGAATCAACCTCCTCAAGTCTCCACCCTTAGGGATATACATCCTTCCCTGATATCTCAAAATACCATCATACTCCATCACATATCCATCAAATATATGATCTAAGGGATCTTCCTCTAAGGCTTTCTTGACCCTCTCATAATGCTCATTTGCTGGAAGATGATGCAAAACTTGCTATCTCAAAATTGACCTTGTGGTTAGCATAGAAGAGAGATGTCTTCTCCTACTAAGAGCATCTTCAACTCTGTTTTCCTTTCCCTTGATATACTTGTTGTGCATATTTTACACACATGCGCCACCGTTGGCAGGGACCCTCTTTTTAGCTCCCGATAGGCTTCTTTGCTCCCATCTCATTTTGCGTGCCCCTCATTTTGCTGTCCTAGTTGGTCAACGTTCCCTTCAAAGTCTCATTTTTGGTTGACCATATTTTTCCCCTAAAGTAAAAAATGGCTAAGTCTTGGGTTTTTCGGGCTTCGCCCCCCCCCCCGCCCGCTTGCTCGATTCACTTTTTCCTTCATTCTTTGACTTTGGGGATAGATTTCCTATGGATTTTGGATGTTTTTGTGGTGCCTAAATGAATTGAAAAGGTTTCATTAAGTTTTAGGAAGTTTTGAAAATTCCAAAACTGTGTTTCTGCAGCAGCATTCCTACAACGGCATTCCGGCCTCATGTTTCCGGAACGTACAAGCGCACCTCCAAATCAGAAACGGACTTCGACCCAGATGCTAAAATGGGGTTTTATCCTCCCCTAACCTTTCAAATTCTAAATTTGCAGCTGGGAAGTACCATCCGGAGTTCCGTGCTCTATCGGCCGTTTCAAAACAACATTATTACAGCGACATTCCAGGCTCATATTTTCGGAATGTATCAACGCACCTCCAAATCAGAAATGGACTTTGACCTAGATGCTAAAATGGGGTCTTATCCTCTCCTAACCTTTCAAATTCTAAATTTGCAGCCGGGAAATACCATTTGGAGTTCCCTGCTCCGTCAACCGTTTCAAAACAACATTCCTATAGTGGCATTCCGACCTCGCGTTTCCGGAACGTACAAGCACACCTCCAAATAAAAAATGGACTTCGACCCAGATGCTAAAATGGGGTCTTATCCTCCCCTAGCTTTTCAAATTCCAAATTTTCATGTGGGAAATACCATCCGGAGTTCCGTGCTCTGTCGGCCATCTCAAATCAGCATTCATAAAACAACATTTCGGCCTCTCATTTCCAGTTTCAAGGAGCCTACCATGGGTCCGTTGACAGAACCATTTGATCCAATGAGGAATGCTAAAATTCCATTGGGAGAAGGTAGATTTTAGTTAGTTTTAGCTACAGTAAAAAGGAAATTAGCCAGAAGACAAAACTGCTACAGTGACTGGCCACTACAGGACAGAATAGGGAAAAGACAACAGATGTATTTTAAATTGCTGAATATTGTGGGGTAGGTGAAGCCCTAATGTAATTGAATCTGGGCCAGACAATGTAACTCAATCATAGCCATTCATTTGGGCTTTGGTAAACTATAAATAGGGGTCTGCCCCTCATTTGTAGTTGTTGGAGAGCTATTGTAAAAATATTCTGCAGCAATAGAAAGCAACATTGCATGATCTATGGGTGTTACTTTTGATTTTTCTCATTATGTGTGCATGGTTCTACCTTCCAAGTTAGTTTTAGTTGTAGTTTCTTGAATGGAAGTGGTAATGGTGATTGTTGTTACAGTATTTGATGAATTTCCAGCCCATACTTTTGGCACTTGTTGATGGCAAGCTGCTGTGCAAAGTTAGCCTGGGCTTCTTTATTTGACTACTACAACTTAGTTCATTTGCATGTTCATGATGTGTGTATGCAAACTAGAAATCTGCAGTCCTTAGAAGATTTCACTGGTTTTGTGTAACTGTAGGATCCTCTTGGCCAAGCAAAACCTAGTTTGGGGAGTTTGTCTACTGTAGCAGCCTCCATGATCACTGTTCATTCGTAGTTTTAGATCCAAGAACCTTCTCTCTTCCCTGCCCTTTTTCCTTTTTTAAATAAGTAGCCTTAGGCAAGGTTCATTGCACATTGTAAAGCTAAATCTGATGTTGAAATGGAGTTCCAGACTGTTGTTTGAACCTGCAGCAAACACTCAACAACTTTCCCATCTCAAGAACTCCATTTGTAGATCCAACTTCCCTGCTTTGTAACTCATCCATAAGTCCACCTTGTGATTCCAACAAATCACATAAATCAACTGAAATATTCTAAGCATCATCATGACCTAACATCCAAGAGACCTTGGGATAGTGTTCTGCAATCTGATTGTGGAAAATTGTCTTTCAAGAGAGGTAATGCACCTACGTATTACCTGTGTTGTGAAGTGCATAAAAACACCATCAACAATACTCAATACCAAAATCATACTCACTTAGGAACTCAAGCCATCGTCTCTGTCTCACATTGAGGTTAGGCTGTGTAAAGATGTACTTAAGTCCTAAATGATCTGTCCTTAGTTCAAATGGTTTCCCTAGGAGATAATCTCTCCACATCTATAATGCATGAACAATAGCTGCAAGCTCAAGATCATGTGGCACATAATTCAATTCATATTGTTTCAGTTTTCTGGACTCATATGCAACCACTTTTCCTTCCTGCATCAACACAACTCCTACACCTTCACCTAAAGCATTTGTAATCACTATGAAGTGCACATTAGGATCTCGTATAGTCAAAACTAGTGCCGATGTCAACTTTTGTTTAAGAAATTGAAATGCCTCCTCACACTTCTCAGTCCACTCAAATTTCCTTCCCTTCTTCTGAAGAGAAGTAATAGGTTCTGCTATCCCGGAGAATCCTTCCACATATTTCTTGTAATATCCTACAAGTCCCATGAAACTAGGAACCTCGGTAACACTCTGCGATGTTGGCCAATCCATAATTTCTTTTATCTTCACAGGATCAACTGAGATTCCCTCAATAGATATGACATGATCCAGGTAGTGAACCTTCTTCTGAAAGAAAGTACACTTCGAAAACTTACCAAAAAGCTTTCGATCTCTTAGTTGTTGCAAGACTATCCTCAAGTGCTTCTCATGCTCCTCTTCTATCTTAGAGTAAATCAAAATATCATCTATGAATATAAGCACAAAATCATCTAAATAATCTCTGAAGATGCTATTCATAAGATTCATGAATGCCATTGGGGCATTCGTTAGATCAAAAGGTACCACTATCAGCTCATAATCTCCATACCGAGTTCAGAAGGCTATCTTTGGAATATCCTCCTCCCTAATCCTTAGGTGGTGGTAACTTGATCTAAGATCAATCTTAGAAAAAATTGTGCCCCCTTTCATCTGATCAAATAGCTCATCTATCCTAGGTAAAGGATACCTATTATTAATTGTAACCTTGTTCAACATTCTATAATCAATACATAATCTCAAGGTCCCACCCTTCTTCTTCACAAAGATTACTGGTTCACCCCATGGGGATACACTTGGTCTAATAAATCCCTGCTTCAGTAACTCCTGCAATTGAACCTTTAGCTCATATAACTCTGTAGTAGTCATTCTGTATGGAGCCTTGGATTGAGACTCAATTCCAGGTAAAAGTTCAATCGAGAAATCAAATTCTCTCTTCGGTGGTAACTCAGTAAGTTCTTCAGGAAAGATATCCAAGAACTCCTTGAGAACTGGATAGCCCTCTGGAGTTTGCTGGACATTATCCAAGTCACTCACCAATATAGCATATATGGAACATCCTTTCCAATGTGCTTTCTTTAGCTGCATGGCTGAGATATGTCTCAAATCAAGAGGCTCTTGAGATCCAAAAATATCAACTGGATGTCCAAAATCATCAAGACAACTCACAATCTTATCCTCACAGTTCACTATAGCTTTATGCTCAATTAACCAATTGATCCCTAGGATCACATAATATGACCACAATGGTGCTACATATAGGTTAACTTGGGCTTGGAAATTAGGTAGCTCTAAATCATTGCAAGATAGACATGTATCTACCCTCTTCTCTACTCGGTTTCCATATTGAACCATCCATGCATGTGACATATAACTAGGTCTAATAGGTAACTTAGCAACTACTTTAGGATCAATAAAGCATTCAGTAGCTCCTGTATCTATCAAAATGGAAACTAATTGACCAAAAAGCTTACCCGTCATCTGAATAGGTGAAGCTTGAAAATATGCCTGATGGTTGTCAACCGCTACATGAATCTGGTGTTGCGGCACTCGCCGATCATTCCCTCCCTGCTGACCTCCTGTACGCTAGGTGCAATTGGAGGCATAGTGATCTCATCCACAATTGTAACATCCACCTCGTGGCCCTGGGTGACCACCTGTCCTGTTCCTGGTATTAGAGAAGTTGGTGTTATTATTATTCACTTTCTTATTTCCACCATAGCTTCCTTCTCCTTTTTCCTGAGAGTTTGTTCCTCTCTTTAGGTTCCTTATCTACTGATTGTTGTTACCCCTCTGGTTATTACTATTCTGGAATTTCTTGTTTCCAAATCTAGGTTTAGAATTCACATTCTTTCTATAGTTTGCTACCTATTGCAACTTATGTTCCTGTTTTATGGCCTTCTCAAAGATCTCATCCATAGTCAATGGATTATGAATATCCACATCAGCTCCTATCTGTGGCCTCAATCCTAGGATGAATTTTCGAATACAGAACCGCTCATCCATCTGATACTATGGTATGTACTTTAGGAGATTAGTGAATCTCTTCCAGTACTGAGTAACTATCAAACCACCCTATGTCAGATTATGAAACTCTGTCATTTTTCTATCAAAGAATAGCTGTGGAAGCCATCTCTTCCTAAAAAGTTGCAAAAATACTTCCCATGTAGTCCCACCTGGTAATAGCTTCTTCTCAGTTTTTCATTATCCCACCAAGTAGAAGCTTCTCTAGTAAGCTGATATGCAGCCCAAACTACCTTGGTATCATTAGACATATTCCTGAGCTCAAAATACTTTTCCATTTCAATTACCCAAGCTTCAGCTCCATCACCAATGCTCTTACCATCAAACTTGGGTGACACTACCCTTTTCAAGTCTTTTGCCAACTCCCCTTCAATCCTAGCTTGAGGATTTGGTATTTCTTCAACCCTTGGATTTTCATTGGTGGGTTGCTCTTGATTTTGGGGAATTCGTTCTGAGGGTTTTTTCCTTCTCTCACTCCTTGAGCTTCTTGTTCAAGATTATCCATTCTAGAACCTTGCTGATTCAAAAGATTGAGAATCTGATCCAACCTGTCATTCTCATTACTCATAGCAGCTCCTTTTCCTCTTGAACCCATTATGTATCAACAATTCCTGCATCAAGGAATGTTTCTTTAGCGTAATGGACAAAGGACCCTAGTGTTCAAACCTAGGGCTCTGATACCAAATGTAAAGAGTGAAACTCTTTAAATAAAAATATTGACAATTCCTTAAATAAATTCATATCCATTCCATAAAATATCATAACTCCATTGATTTAAATTACTTTAATCCAAAAGATTCCAAATATCGACTTAAAGTCTACATTAAGATTCATAATTCTTCCAATTATTTACATAAACGTGTCATCTTACACGACATTTAAAAAAAAAAAGCATTGTAAAAGATATTTACCATTCGAGACTTAGGCATTCTGTTGCCTTAATTTCTACAATAATCATACAAGAAATATATATAATACATATATGAAGAAATATTCATTTGATCTTCAATCCAATAGCTTATCTTCAAACATGAAGACGAGCACAAGGATCAGGCGCTTTTTTCGCCCCAACCTCGAAGCTTACGCTTCCCCGGAATTCATTAGTCATTCAAAGAATACCTGACCCTACACGAATCGCTTAGCAAAAAGAAGTCGACAAGTAGGATGAAATCTGATGCATGCCTAGTATAACTAGTAAATCCACAAGAATTTTCATTTTTCTAATTCATTTAAGAAATAAGCAAGTTCGATACTAGGATATGGTAGAGAGTTATTTTCATTCCATCTATTTCAATGGTCCTTAAGTTACTTGGCCAAGTAAAATATCATGCACGACAAATACAAGTAGTTTTGGAAAAGCAAAACTAGCTCTCTAATAACCCATATTCAACACCCATCCGAAAAGGTAACTTTCCAATTTTTCTCCCCCTCCCAAAAATGGATTCTCTCCTCAATTTCATGTGAATGGAGCCTTTCACTATAGAATTAGATCCACAAAATAAGTTTTGATCTCCAGAAAGATGGCCATAACTCCAAGTTTCTCTTCATGATTGCATGCAAAATTAATTGAGAGGTATTCATTTTCTAATTGTTTACTGCTGTTTTGATTTCAATTCCAATTTTTAAACATACTGCTTCTTCTTATTTTCATTAAATAGCTAATTTTAATATCTATTTTTACTTAAACAAATCTTTCCTCTTCCTTTATTAAATGAGAAAATATCAAATAAATCAATAACACAAATTTTACATTATATATAATTAAACCATTTTCTCACAACAATAATCAAATTGCTATTTGAAAAAGAAAAATTACTTTTTTCCAATTATGATAAATCAAATGCATAGCCATAATAACCATTAAAATTTTAAACCATTTAATCATAATGAAATACATTAATAATAACTAAGTGGTGTGTGAGATTCCATCATCCTCATTAACATCTATTGTCTAAAATGACTTACCTGATCAATGTTCTCACCTTCATTCTCGTTCACTTGTTCCCGAGTTCACTTGCACTCAAATTTTCATCAACAATGACAAACCCCGAATTTCACAGTAATGAATTTCAAATCATTTTATTCGCATTTTAATTTCAATTTCGCTTTCATTTCAATTTAAATAATCATCTAAAATGAACATGCAAATCTCATGATTAATAATTGGATTTAAACAAATGACAAAAATCAGTACCTAACATAAGCTATTATCAATGAACATCATAAAATTATATCCTAACTATAAGATTTTAAGTGTGTTATCAACCCGAAAAGTGGACCTAGATATTTTTGAAATGCTAGTTTATTGAATGTACCTAAATATTTTACACACATGGTGACATATCTATGGGTCTTTAAAAGCAAGATGCCCACCCTTAAAAACTAATCTAATTGTGACCATTAGTGCGATACAAAGGACTAACCAAATTAACAAGTTTAAAATTTTGCATAGTAGTGATATGTATTTATTACGAGGTCACTACCTTTTTTATCATTATTTTTTAAAAAGATATTGAGCTCTAACATAGAAATTGAGTTGTATTATTCAAGCCAATAGTACAACAAATTAAGTTATTAAATTAACAATATTCATACACCATGAGATGCCACCATGTTTTCCTCTAATATTGAATCAACAAAATAATTTAACTCTTGATTAATATTTACCTTTCTAGGGTTTAGAGATGTTAAACAATTGGGTCAACAAGATTTAATTGGGTGTGTGCAAAAAGTTGAGTCCACTTTTTGGCCAAAAAGTGGAAGTGTTTTCCTCGATTTTCAGAATTTATATTGTTTGACCTAAAAATTTGAGGCACTTAAAGATTGAATCTTAAAAAAAGTTAGTACTATGAAATGTAGTACTTTGAGTCTAGTTTCCAAATATGTAATTTATTTTAATGCGCAGAGGATACAAATTGATTTTGAATATGCATGTCTAAAAGCCACTATTTAAAAGTCACTTTTTTTACCATACCATGCACGTGTATTCCATCCATATTTTGACCTAAATAATTGAATTTTTGGAATCCTTTTGGGAAAATATTTGTAACACATTGAAGAACGTGGATGATATTCTTTTGTAATTATTTTTTAAATATTTATTTTGTTAATTTTTTATTGGCCATATTTGTTGTTTTGAAAAATCCTCAAGTACATCATGCATAAGATGACCTATAATTATCATTTAAAAAAAAATTGAAAAAAAATATCTAAAGAATGTAGACATATAATTCATTTTTCAAAAAAATATTTTAATAAAAAAGATTAAAATACTAAAAAAAATTAATATTTCAAGTTTATGGACTAGTTTCATAAAAAAATATTTGAAAAATAGAAAGAATAATCCATTTAAAAAAAAAAATCAATATTTGGAATCTACACAATCTCATCTATAATGGGTTTTAATTTCATCAAAAAATTCTACAAAAAACATCTTCAAACGTATGTCCAAAGTTACTCTTTTCTACTAACACTGACATGAACTTCAAGTTGCAGGTCAAAGCAAGTCCAAAGCTAAGGGTCAGCTCTACAATCCTTTTTTCCAACCTGAAACCCATAGTAAAAATGGGCTAAAAATTTAAATTTTTAGAAATGAGATTCCTTTTGTTTTTTTTAAATTTTAAGCCTTTACGAAATGGGATCCCATTTTGGCTTAGGGTCTCAAAGTGAAACAGGATCCTATTTGCTAAATAATGGGATCCCATCTCATTTTACCTAATTTTGGGTTTTTTCTAAGTCTGAAACTTCCACTAGAAGTGATCTCATCTTCTTGCATTTACCCAACTAGTAGCAGAACCCTTTACTCCTACCATAATGAAAAGATCCAAATTATTGCACATATCATTAATTTGAAAGTCCTACAAAATTTAGAATTCAATATATATTCCCTAAACATGTATTTCAAAAATATTAGGGAACTTTAGTCAAGTTGTGGATTTTTAGAGTAGTTATATATGGCTTTTGACGATTTTTAAAATTTAAAATACCTCAATGGTGATTTAGAGGTTCTAGTATTTGGAGAGACATAATGGTACAAGAAAGACACATTCAATACAATCATAACCCATTCACGTGATCTATTTACATAACAAAAATCCTATTTGGGCTTCGAAGGCACAAAAAAATCACATCACACAACCCAAAGAAGACCCAACACATGCTCATATGCCAACAACAAAAAATACACAATCAAGAGCCCTTAATGATAAAACATGGGATTTGATACTAATGTAATGCTCTATGTTTTTTGATAATAAATTAACAAAAAGATAGAGATAAGGAAATTTCATGTTATAAACATGTCATCAATAATCAACATTACACACCTACATTTGTAAGGTTGTCTGAAATCACACAATAACATCAATCACCAAGCATGGGGAAACAAGTGAGATAATTATAAAAGTATGAGTCAAAATAACCATGAAAATATCAAAACACAAATGATACAAGAAAGATAAATCTTCCAAGTAAATTTGTGGCTTTTGAAAAATAGGATAAATTGTAAGTACACCTCCAATCCGTACAACCCTTCAAGTTGTCAAACTTAAAATTTTGTGAGAATATTTGTAGCCTACAAAATATAAACCTATCTCTAATGCTTAGAATTTTGTAAATTGTAAAACCTTAGTGTTAATGAGCAATTTTGTAGCCTAAAAATTACAAGCTTTCCTCTAATCCACATAAGTATCCAACCCTAGCTTATGTAATTTCAATCTCTAGAGTACATTCTCACACCTAAAATTTTCAAGCCTACCTATGAACTCTAAAAGTCCACAATCACCCTACTTGTAGAAATTTATAATTCTAGAGTTAGTTTGCACCTTTGTAAACTACAACCCTAGCTTCAGTATCTACGAATTTGCATAATAATTCCCATGGAAATTCAAAACTCTAGAGAAATATAGCACCCCTAAATATTGCAATATTCCTTGAAAAAATCCTTCAAGTCCACAACAAACCACATATTAAATTTTAGAACTCTAGAGTAGGTTTTCACCCCTACAAATCATAAGATTGCATCTAATATTTAGAGGCTACACGAACCCTACATGTAGAACATTAAAATCGTAAAGTGGATTTTCACCCTTGTAAAATACATTTATTTTGTCAACCTCTGAAACCTTGATGGCCTACATACAGGAAGTTAGATTTTATAGGTAGATTTGTAACTATAAATAATAATGAACAAAAGGACATAAATTTCTCATTTTATGTGTTATAAAAAATGAATTGGGCCAAGCACTTGAGCACATGGAGGATATTAATTGTCCATATTATAAAATCTAAGAGATGCTAAAAAATATAAAAATCCAATGTCAAAGTTCATGAACTTACATCTATAAGCTTATGAAATCCGTGTGTCAGTGGTAGGAAATGATACACTTGTACACCCTTGGTAATTATGACATGGGGGTAAGTGTATGGAAATGGGGGACCAAAAAGGGATCTTTTGTGGTGATTTTTTCTTAAACCAAAAAATACTGATCTTGGATGAGAAATTCAAGATATTTACAATCAAAATTTGAAGATGCAACTAGAACAAGAGTCATAGTGCTCTAAATTTAGTTCCTAAACTACTATTTTTTACTAAAAATGGTGGAGGTTAAGGGGTTGAAAAAGGGGGAGAGCACAAATTTCTCCCATTTTTTTCAAAAAAAATAACATAGCATTTGGTGTGCTACCCCTAAACTGTTAAATTTTTTTAGTATTTAAAAAAATGATTTAGTGAGAAATTAACTACAACATGTAATTTATTCCTTGTTGGAATTAGGGAACACTGGGAGGGGGGGTGAATCAGTGTTCAACAATATTTAACTTTATTTATCTGATTTTTAAACCACTTACAACAATGAACCAAAAAGAAAGATGCAAGCACATAAAGAAATCATCCACAACACCATAACACAAGGATTTTTACGTGGAAACCTTGTTAGGGGAAAAACCATAGTAGAGGTCAATCCATAATTTGAGTACTCAAATATATGTTTTAGAAAATGGGAATGCACTTGCATTCAAGCACACTACCTAGAGCTCACTAATCAAAACATAAAGGCTCACTGCCTTACAAAATGTTCAGATTAAATACATTTCAGGAATTGCACTGAAGGAATAACATCTACTAATGCTTGATTATAGTTTTGGTTAAGCACATAAGTCGATTTCTTGACCTTCTATCTGATTCTACTCTTCTGCTCTACTCTGCTACAATTCACATCACAAATCCTTTTATGCGCAAGTGAAATCACTCTACTATCCTTTTGAATTTCACATTACACACCAACACACTTCGCATCACAAAATTTCCCTACTATCCTTCTAAATTTCGCATCATACTTCGCACATACAAATTCACACACACATCTTGAACACCACACTCACATCCATGTCAAAATGATATAATCGATCACTTATATATATCTGCAACTGAAGATTTAATTGCTACAAGTCATCTTCAATAAAAAATAAAATATTTTCCATCGGCTCAAATCATAGATGATTTTTAATGCACATCACCCAAAGTCGGTCACAAAATAGTGAGGACCCAAAACAAAATCCTTGAACCCGAAAATACTTCAAATAATTTTGCCTCGAGCATCCGTAACACACTACATTCACTTAGTCTTCCTTCTACCACTGTTAAACATAAAATCAATCGATCAGATCTCCTAAATCGTACACCAATTGATGCGAAAACACAAAACTCAAGAATAAGATATTTAAGATGTCCAACGACCTTCCCTGAGATCCACAACTCGAACTGATAAAATGGTAATGCAAATGGATCAAAAGACTCAACTTCAGTTGGATACCCTATTCTTCACTCTATCTCCTGATATGAACAAATACTGAAGTGCATACCAAATCAATGACTTAGGTTTCCATCAATGAAAACACCAGAAGCCATATGCCAAAAATCTCCCCCTTTGGCATTGATGGAAACACTTAGTGAAAAATGACTAAGTGTTGGAACCAACATACTGCAATCCTTCAAGACTTCAAAAATTTATAACTGACACAACTCCCCCTGAGTTTGATAAGGCATTTTTCACCGCTCTCTCTCCCCCTTTGACATCAATGACAAACCAATTTTTTTTTCTTATAGTAATCCCTTTTGACGTGTAACAAAAATTACTTATTCAAAAACTTGTTCAAAATTTTGAAGAAATACAACCGCCACTGCTGTTAGAAGATTATTTTGTATTTTCCTTCATCTCCAGAAGAAACTTCTTCCATGCTTCTACTGCAATCCCAGTGATTATGATCATGCTATTGTTTTTAGATGTTCAGTTGATAATATTGATGAGGGATTTCAAAATGGTGATGGCTTCTTCTAATATCTCTCCTTTCCTCAGTATCTCAATCATCTATTCCAGTCTGCATTCTGTTATGTCCTCCACTTTCCAAAATGTGTCAACAATCTTATTTTTGGTATTTTGAACATTTGTATGCTCTGTCTGTAATTCTTGAATCCTTTTCTTGATTGCACCATCTTGATCTTGAAACATGTTAAAGTCCTGTCCAATATTGTTTAACTCTGTTTCAATTTCTTCCAACTTTTCTTTGTACTTTCTGATTGCATGAGGCCATCGAAGAAAAGAGTTGTAAATGCTGCTGGTTGTGTTTATGCATTTCCTTAGCTGATTCATGTTCCTTTTTAGCTTGGTGTGTGATAATCTGTACTTCTTCTTCTTCCTTTTTTTGAGACTCAGAGTCCATGATTTCCTTGATGCATTCAATCATCTCTTCTGTCAATGTATTCTATAAGCTCTCTTGATTGATATGGTTATGCATAAGATGAGCACTTAATATGTTTAAAATCATGTCCTACTCATATGAAGGTTTGATAGACCATATGTTTGTGATTTTTTGCATACCATCTTCCTCATGAATAAGCTGCAATAAATTTTCTTTGGTTAAATCACCTTCTTCTTCACTCTCTTTTGTCATTTCCTTTTCTTGTTCCAGTTCAGCTGTTTCCAATTCTTTTCTTTAGGTGTCCTCATTTTCCTTATCAGATTCCTCATTTGGTATATCTACAATCACCTGTTCTTTTCCTTTCCCTTCAACTCTTGGAATCTTGCATGCTAGACGAGTACAGACAAAAATTTCTTTTTCTCTTTTCTTCTTTCTCCCTATCTCACCAGAGGAGGAACTAAATTCAAGTGCCCTTACTGAAAGGGAAATACCCGTTGAGCCAAAATTTCCTAGCAAACCTTTAAAGAAACTTTCATACACTTGATCATAGTTTGCCAAATTGTTAGAGTGTATGTAAATTTGTTTGCAAACTGGTTCACTCTCTTCCCATATTATGTTGTTGTTCAATGGTAAGCATTTTAGAAAGTACATCACAAGACATATAACCAAGGTACCAAACCTGGAAGGGTAATCTATCATCTTTATCAATTATACGTTCTCCAACAGTTGATATTTTAGTAATCCACATAGGTCAAAACCCCAATCTTCCATTATCATCTTGTGTGAAATGTAAATATCACCTTCTGAATTTGCACCTTCTCTATTTCTGAAAATAATTTTGTAGGATATTCCATGCGTAATGTACCTTGTCACTGCATCTCTAATTGTCGAGATTATTAATGCCCTTTGATCTCCAATAACTCCAATAACTCCAATTAGGGTTTCAACTTCTTTATTTAAAATTGACTTCTTTCTCGGTACATCCCCAACTTTGTATAATCCTGTTATAGTTCCAATCACTTCTTTCAAGATATGGTAGGGTTTTTCCAAATTTAGAATACCGTCATTTAGTCTATCCAGAAAACACTTAACAATTTTTGCGTTCTCGAAATAGTGAAATTCACTCCAAATATCTAAACTTTTGTGTTTAGCTTCTTCCAGCCATTTCAATTCACCGAGTGACAACATGTTTCTTATTGTTCTAATCTTTTCATTGCTATACTCATCTAGGTTTATCATTCCCTTGATTTATTCCATTTTTCCTTTTGTGCTCATGTTTTGTTTCTATCAAAGAAGTTCTTCAACCACACACCAAATTAAATGGAAACTTTTCAATACAACTAAAGTACCTGATGAATTAGGGTTTCATTGCTGAATTATCTTCACGCTTTCAAAGTTCTGATGCAGAGGTTTTTCCTTCTTCTTTTCTTTGATATAAAGTGGAAAATGAGGGTTTCAACTTACTCTTTATAACTCACACACCTAACCTTTTGTTGTATTACATGCTTTTTCCCTAGGTGTTTTGAATACCCTATTTTCTTAGTCAGTGAGAGAAAAATTCTTTTGCGGACCTACACTTGCTTGAATTTATTTATGAGTGCTTTCCAATACATTTGTAAATCATTAATACAATTGTTGACAATCTTCCACATTCTGGTACCAACTACGGATAGGGGAAAAAGGATTTTCTTTGAAAAAATCCCCCCTAGGCCAATGACCTGAAATCAATTCCCAGAGGAATTACTAGAAGCAGGTTCTAGTGCAAGCTCATTTCCTATAACAAAGGAACTCTTATTCACCCATTTATTCTTCATCTAATCTCTTATTTCATCCATAGTCACTTTCCCTTTTCCTTTATCATCTTTCTGCGCTTTTCTGTCTTTGTACACCAGACCCCTTCTATCCATATTTTTGTTTTTGTAGAATATTACAATGTGATCGTATTTGTTGCAATTGTAACACACAACATTTTGTTGTCTAGGCCAGTTGTTCCATTGATTTTCTCTTGATCTGCATTGGTTAGCAATATGCCTAAATCTTCCATAGGTATAACATCTAACATTCCTTCTACTGACAGAGTTTTTTGACATATTTCTACATTCAATTGACTTATGACCAAACTTGTTGCATTGGAAACACTGACGAAGAATGATGGATCGCTCGATTTCATTTTACTTCTACATTGAGCAGCCATATGTCCAAATTTATTGCAAGAAAAACAATATCCATTAAAATTTTGAGCATTAGGTTGTCTTGTCAGATGCCTTTTTTCTTTGTTCATATGATTTCCTTGTCTGAAATTCCTTTGTCTAGATCTGGAACTTTCTCCTTTCTCATATCCAAGACGTCACTTGTCATTTCCACTCTTCTGACCTTGAGTTAAATCATCAAGCTTAACTGAGCTAATCTTGAACTTATCCTTCTATTCATTTGTAGTAGCTAGTTTATCCTTGAGAATAACAATCTGCCTTTCAAGCTCTTCTTCATTGTTTTTGGATTGTTGTAGTTCCATCTCCAACTGAATGAATCCTCCATTAATTTTTTTGCATTCATCAAATTTTTATTTTAATGACTGAGCAAGATTCTCCTCATTCTTCTTTCTTTCTTTCTTCAATCTCATTAGTCAACTTCATCACCATAGATTCCATCTCATGCTTTAGGGTAGCATTGTCTTTGATAAGCTTTTCACATTCTTTAGTTATTTCCTTCAAGGTTTGATTCAGGTGAACATCATCCATGCTTTCACTCTCTTTTTGCTTAATTTGATCACAAATATTCTTTCTCTTCTCCTTGGACTTAGTAATCTAATCCTTCAATGTCTGAATGAATTTCTCAACATCCTTAAGATTTTCTTTCAATTCCTAGACTTCTTCTTTGGACTAATCAAGATCATCAAGTGCCACCAAAAGTTGCTATTGAAGACTACCATAGTCCATTACATTCCAAGATCCACCTCAAGCTGTTAAAATTCTTTCAAGGAACTAGGCTCTGATACCAATTGTTGGAATCAAAGAACATTGAGAGGGGGGGTGAATCCGTGTTCAACAATATTTAACTTTATTTATCTGATCTTTAAACCACTTACAACATTGAACCAAAAGAAATATGCAAGCACATAAAGCAATCATCCAAAACACCATAACACAAGGATTTTTATGTGGAAACCCTGTTAGGGGAAAACCACGATGGAGGTCAATCAACAATTTGAGCACTCAAATATATGTTTTACAAAATAGGAATGCTCTTGCATTCAGGCACACTGCCTAGAGCTCACTGCTCAAAAACAAAAAGGATCACTGCCTTACAAAATGTTCAGATTAAATCCATCTAAGGAATTAAACTGAAGGAATAGAATCTACTAATACCTGATTACAACTTCAGTTAAGCACATAAGTCAATTTCTTGAACTTCTATCTGATTTATCTCTTTTGCTCTGCTCTACTACAATTCGCATCACAAATCCTTTTATGCAAAAGTGAAATCACTCTACTATCCTTCTAAATTTCGCATCATACTTCACACATACAAATTCAAACACACATCTCACACACCACACTCACATCCATGTCAAAATGATATAATCGATCACTTATATATCCACAACTAAAGATTTAATCGCTACAAGTCAGCTTCAATAAAACATAAAATATTTTCCAACTGTTGGCTCAAATCACAGATGATTTTTAATGCACATCACCCAAAGTCAGTCACAGCATAGTGAGGACCCAAAACAAAATCCTCAAACCCAAAAATACTTCAAACAATTTCATCTTGAGCATTCGCAACACACTACATTCACTTAGTCGGCCTTCTACCACTGTTAAAGAAAAAATCAATCAACCAGATCTCCTAACTCGTACACCAATTGATGCGATGAAACAAAACTCGAGAATAAGATATTTAAGATGTCCAATTACCTTCCTTGAGATCCACAACTCGATCTGATAAATTGGTAATGCAAATGGATTGACAGACTCAACTTCAGTCAGATACCCTATCCTTCACTCTGTCTCCCGGTATGAACAAATACTGAAGTGTGTACCAAGTCAATGACTTAGGTTTCCATCAATTACAACACCAAAAGCCATATGCCAACATGCCTAACGATTTTTATATTTTTTTATAAGAATATATGAATTTTTACTAATTTTTAAAGTGGGGACATCCTAAAAAAAATTTGAGCATGCTCACCAAATTTTATAGGAAACTAATCAAAAATCCTTTTTTTACTATGTATAAAATAGAGTCTAGTTTCTAAAAATATAATTTATTTGAAATTTTGAGGAACAATTAAAAAATGAAGCCAAAAATACAATACATAGGTTTTTGACAAAAAATGGAGACAATAGTAAAATAAACTAAAGTAAAAACTTTAGCACATTCAAAATGCGAAAAAAATTACATGGTTAGAAAGCTAAACATTACTATGATATTTTTTTGACTTAATAGTGTAATGTGTGCAAAATTGGTGGAGAGAACACTTGAGATCATATTATTTTTTTTACACTTTGAAAAAACATGTATTTGGATGTTAAAATATCAACCCAATCCTTTGGGTTGGATGCATAGGATAAATCCAACCCTAAGGGCTAGAAATTTTGAAGGTGAATAATAACATGAGCATACTATAATGTGATTTCATTATGGTGTGCTCACATTATAACACACTCACATTATTTTCTTCCTTAGGTTCCCATAACATGGGCATGTTATAATGTGCTAACATTATTGTGAAGGAAAAATGTTCTTTCTCCCCCATCCTCTCTCTCTCTTCCCCTCTCTACCCTCTCCCTCATTCCATCCATCCCTCTCTCTCCCTCTTCGAAGAAATACACCTATATTTCTATCTCTCCTTCCCTCTCTCTCTTTATCCCTCTTTATATCTCCATCTCTCTCTAGATCTATCTCTCTACATCTCCCTCTCTCATGCCCTCTACATTGCTCTCTATCTCACCCCTCTCTCTCTCCCTATCTTCTTCTCTGTCTCACATCTATATATCTCTCCCCTTGATACCTCTCACTCTCTCCTTTTATCTCTACCTCTATTTATCTCTCACTCCTTCCTTCACCATCTTTGTCTCATACACTCCTCTCTACCTCTCTCCCTTATTTCAATCTCTCTTCTCTCTCTCTCCCTATATTACCTCTCACCTCTCTCTCTCTCCCCTCAATACCCCTCCCTCCCTCCCTCCCTCCATCTCTACCTCTACCTCTACCTCTCTTCATATATTATCTATCTCCCTCCTCCCTCTTTTCCTCACTCTCTCTCTCTCACCCCTCCCTCTATCACTCCCTCTCTCCTATTGAAAAATGAAGGTAATATTGTAGCTTAAAACTTGTAAAACTATGAGACTATATATCTAATTAAGTGTTCTTTGTCACAATTCTTTATGTATGATTAATCTATCTAGATCAATTTTACCAATTGTAGAAAGAGACTGAAGATTGTAGAAGAATGAGACAAGGAGACAAAAGTGACACAACATATACATGGAGAAACCCTTTCGAGAAAAAACTCCACTAGAATCAATATTTCTTGTATTATTTAACCTTAGAACAAGATTACAATAATACTGTATCAATCCTTGATTGATATACTTCCTCTCCTTCAATAATCCTTCTTCACAACCTACAATAAAATCTCATGGAACTCTCATACACTTGCTGCAATTAATAGACAATAATATGAGCATGTAAACTCATAAGAGTTGTACAATACAAGAGCACAAAGTTCCTCACAAAAATCTATGCCTAGATTGGGAAAGTAGAGTTCCATAATGTAATCTAAATTCAAACCAAAGTCTTCCTCAATTTAGGCACCCCAAACTAAACACTTAACTAGACTTTGGTCAAGAAGATATCATGAAAAATTCACCTCAAAGTTGGCACCCAAGAATGGGCCCACTTGACTGAGCCTTGTAAATATCTTCTCATACAAAAGGTGTTAACTGAAAGATGCCAACTTGGGTGCCCAAGGTGGACCCGAGTCAATTTTAGTTAACTGAAACATATCTCTCCACCAATTCATGCAAACATTATGCATGATTGATCATCCCCACTTAACTTAAAGTATCCACCTGTTATATGTCATGCAATTGAAGTCATTAGTCATGTAACTCAAGTCAACTAGCATTCAACTCAAAATAAGTACATGCAATTGAAGATAACTGAACTGAACTCAACTGAACTAAACTGAACAAAAATGAACTAAATTGAAATGAACTAAATTGAACTGATACTAAATTGATACTGAACTAATAGTGCCACTCCACTCATGTAAATATCAATCCCTAATTTTTAGGATCAAAACATGCATTATTGAAGTGTTATTAATCCTCCAAACAGTTAACTAAAGCAAGGTGGGTTCCACCTTCCATGTGGGTACCCCATGTGCTCCTATCTTGTAGGAGATCTTCTTGGATGTCCCTGCATGTTCCTATCATTTAGGAATAATCATAAATGTCAATTTACATGTTCATTTCATTAGAATTTAATCTCTTTCTAATCCTAGTGTTGAGAAACACTTTCCAAGGACTTAGGAGATACATGAAATATGTTTAGGATTGCAATTAAATAACATCCTATTCCCAACATTCTCCTACTTGACATTATACATTTCAATTATTCTAAACAAGGAATCATTATTATAAATCAAGTACAGGACTCAAGGCCAATGGCCTTCTTGCACCAAGAGAATTTATTTGTAGGAACTGGTTTCGTAAGATAATCTGCAACATTGATCAAAGTGTCAACTTTCTCAACCAATACCTTCCCACTCTCAACATGCTTTGTACGAGCATGATACATAGGATTTTTGGCTAAACAAATAGCACTCTGACTATCACATTCAATTCTAATTTTCTTGCAATTAAAACAAATACCTTTCCCAAGTCTTTATAACAAAACTGCCTCTTTAGAAGCATGCGTAGTAGCCATGTACTCTACTTTTGTGGTGGACAAAGAAACCGTGGGCTGCCTCTTACTCATCCAACTAACTAAAGCTCCAAACAAAGTAAACACATAACCACTTGTCGACCTCTGGCTGTCCAGGTCTCCTACCCAATATTAATCAACAAAACCCTATATGTCAAATGATCTATGTATAATATCAATATCATTAGCACCATGATAAATGAAATAGTAATCAAAAGTACCTCGTAAATATCTAAACACCCTCTTAAAATAACTCCAATGTTCTTTACCAGGGTTAGAGATAAACCTACTAAGAACTCCCACTACTTGGGTTATATTTGGTCTTGTATAGACCATTGCATACATCAAACTATCAACTGCACTAGCATATGGAATTTCAGACATTTCCTCATGATCAAAATCAGATTTAGGACCCATGTCTAAACTTAACTTCATGCCAATTGGTAAATGAATATTAACTAGTTTACTATCATGCATGTTAAACCATTTCAAAATAGTATCAACATAGTTGCTTTGACTTAAGAAAAGCTTTTTGTTACCTCTATCTCTGCTGATCTCCATAGCAAGGATATATTTTGCAGCCCTGAGATCTTTCATCTCAAATGTGCTAGAGAGTTGTGTTTCAATTCTTTGGTCATTACCTTGTTGTTACTAATAAACAACATGCCATCAACATATAAGATAATAATTAAAAGAAAATCATCAATAAATTTTATGTAAACACAATGATCTTCCTCACTCCTAACATAACCAATTTTTAATGCAAAAGCATAAAAATTATGGTACCACATTCTAGGTGACTGTTTCAATCCATATAAAGATATCTTTAACTTGCAAACCAATATTTAATTTACTTTTACAACAAAACCCCCAGGTTGCCTCATATAAATCTCCTCATTAAGATCCCCATGTAAGAAAGTAGTTTTCACATCCATTTTCTCTATCTCAAAATCATAAGCAACAACAATAGATAAAAAGAATCTAATAGAAGTCAATTTAGCAATAGGAGAGAATATTTCATTAAAGTCAACTCCCTCTCTTTGGGAGTATCCCTTGGCTACTAATCTAGCCTTATACCTTTTGAGATTACCATCTACTCCAATTTTCTTTTTAAAGACCCATTTACAAGCAATGGCCTTTCTTCGTTTGGGAAAACTCTCAAGATCCCATGTGTCACACATATCCAAGGAAACCATTTCCTCATGCATAGCTTGTGACCAAATCTTGTTCTCATCTGAAGAAAAAGATTCCCTATAATATCTAGGCTCATCATTATTACTCATCAAAGAAAATATACAATGGAAATCAAGTGTGCTATACCTATCAACAAGATTTTGTTGTCTTGTGGATCTTCTCAAAGAAAGTTCTTCTTGTTCCTCAATATGCTCATCATGAGCATCTATCTCAAATTTATGTGAACTCTCCTCATCCAATCCATCCAATTGTTCTTCAACATGTGAATCTTCATACTTCTAAGTATTTTTCTCAAAATGCACTGTTTGAGAAGTATCCCTCTCCTTTGGATGTTCTTCTCCTGTATAGGTTCTAAATTCCCTGAAAATCACATCTCTAGATAAAGTAATTTTTTGGGTTAGAGGATTCCAAAGCTTGTAACCTTTTACATTTTCACCATAACCTATTAATATGCATTTATGTTCTTTTGGATCCAATTTAGACTACTTTTCTTTAGGCACATGAACAAAAGCCTCACAACCAAATATCCTTAAATGTGCAACACTAGGTTTCCAACCTAACCACATTTCATAAGGGTTTTATCTTCAATAGACGAACAAGGAGATCTATTGATTAAATAACAAGAAGTACTTATATCCTTGGCCCAAAAGCACCGATCTAGCTTAGCACTAATTAACATAATCCTAGCTCTTTCCATTAAGGTTTCATCCTTTCTGCTACTCCATTTTGTTGAGGTGTATATTGGTGTCATTTTTTGTCTCACAATTCCTACATGCTTACAATAATCATCAAATTTTTAGAACAATATTCTCAACTAAAACCTTACATTCTTTAAACTTATTGAACACATCAGTTTTGTTATGTATAAAATAGATCCAAGTGTATCTTGAGACATCATCAATAAATGTGACATAATATCTAGATTTTCCAATAGAGTCAATATCCACAGGATCCATAACATCTGAATGAATAATCTCTAATAATCCTTTAGCTTTATTTGTTCCATTAGGAAATTAAGATTTGCTTGTTTTCCAAACACACAATGCTCACAAAAATCATTTTTTCCAATATTATAATTAGGAATACCATCAACCAATTTCTTATTAAGAATGGTCCTAAGACCTTTTTCACCAATGTGGCCCAATCTATGGTGCCACAAAATATATGTATTTTCAGCTTCATTTACATTGGCTGATTTATTCAAATTGGAGGTATCAATCTTAAACAAAGTTCCAATCCAAGATCCTTTAGCAACCACCATATTCCCTTTCACCAATCTGCAACCACCTTTTTCAAATGTCACATGCATTCCAGAATCATTAAACTTAGATACAAAAAGTGGATTTCTAACAAGTCCTGGAATATGTAAAACATCATTAAGGGTCTTAACCCTACCATCACTGAAACACAACTTCACGTCTCCTTTTCCCACAATATTTGTTTTTCTATTATCTCCAAAGAAGACATTCCCTCCATCATATGCATTATACTTAATGAACCACTCCTTGTTAGGAGTCATATGATAGGAGCAACCTGAATCAATAAGCCAAGAGTCATCACTAACAATATTAGATGTAATGATCAATGCATCATTACCATCATCCAAGGATTTCTCTATAGAAGCATCATAACTATTTTTCTTGTTCTTACAATCCTTCTTTACGTGTCCCGGTTTCCCATAGTTCCAACACTTTACCTTACTCTTACCAAGGTTTTAGACCATCCTTTGGACTTACCCTTTCCTTTCTTGTCTCCCTTAGGTGCCTTTTCCTTAGGCCTACCTCTTACAAACAAGGCATCTTGGGATCCTATTTGACTTCCTCCTCATCTCCTCTGATAGGAGAGTAGGAATTATATTGCCCATCTTAGGATCTGCACTAGTACCATTGATAGAAACAATTAGATTTTCCCAAAACTCTCGTAAATAACAAAGTAACAAAATGCATTTATCTTCATCTTCTATCTTTACATCTACAAATTCTAACTAACTTAGAATCAAATTGAAAGAATTTAAATGATGTGCAATAGAATCACTATCTTTAATCTTTAAAGAATACAACTATATTCTCATATACAACTTAGTAGTAATACTTTTGGTTTGATCGATATCACCTATACTCTTCCACAATTTATATGCGATAGCTTCATCTGAAACATTCAAGACAATAACATCAAAAAGACATAACCTTATGGTCCCTCTTGCCTTCTTATCAAGCTTAGCCCAAACCTCATTTGTCATCGTTGTAGATGGCTTTGTCTCATTACAAACAACTAACCACTGATCTCTCTCTTCAAGGAGATCCTCCATTTTTAGTTTCCAAATCTCATAACTAGATCCATTGAATATTTCAATATCTAGATGAGAAGTAGAACTCATTGTTATACACTTATTTTACAAATTTGAATAATACAATAGTAAAAGCTCCCACTACAACCAAAAAACCTTGAAAATTTTAAGAGGAAGGCGTCCCAAACCCTAAAAAACCATTAGCTCTCATACCAAATGTTGAAAAATGAAGGTAATAGTGTAGCTTAAAACTTGTAAAACTATGAGACTATAGATCTAATTAAGTGTTCTTTGTCATAATTTTTTGTGTATGATTGATCTATTTAGATAAATTTTACCAATTGTAGAAAGAGATAAAAGATTGTAGAATGAGACAAGGAGATAGAAGTGACACAACATATACATGGAGAAACCCTTTCGGAAAAAAACTCCACCAGAATCAATAGTGCTTGTATTATTTAACCTTAGAAGAAGATTACAATTTAATACTATATTAATCCTTGATTAATATGTTTCTTTGCCTTCAATAATCCTTCTTCACAACCTGCAATAAACTCTCATGGAGCTCTAATACACTTGCTACAATTAATAGACAATAATATAAGAATGTAAACTCATAAGAGTTGTACAATACAATATCATAAAGCTCCTCACAAAAATCTATGCCTAGATTGGGCAAGTAGAGTTCCACAATGTAATTTGAAGTAAACCAAAGTCTTCCTCAATTTAGGCACCCCAAACTGAACACTTAACTAAAATTTGGTCAAGAAGATATCATGCAAACTTCACCTCAAAGTTGGTGCCCAAAAATGGGCCCAATTGATTGAGCCTTGTAAATATCTTCTCATGCAAAAGGTGTTAACTGAAAGATGCCAACTTGGGCACCCAAGGTGGACCCAAGTCAATCTTAGTTAACTGAAACATATCTCTCCACCAATTCATGCAAACATTATGCATGGTTGATCATACCAACTTAAATGAAAGTATCCACCTGTTATCTATCATGCAACTGAAGTCATTAGTCATGCAACTGAAGTCAACTAGCATTCAACTCAAAATAACTACATACAATTGAAGATAACTGAACTAAACTGAACTATACCGATACTGAGTTAATAGTGCCACTCCACTTATGTAAATATCAATCCATAATTTGTAGGATCAAAACATGTATTATTGAAGTTTTATCAATCCTCCAAACAATTAATTGAAGAAAGGTGGCTTCCACCTTCCATGTGGGTGCCCCATGTGCTCCTATCTTGTAGGATCTCTTCTTGGATGTCCCCACATGTTCCTATCATTTAGGAATAATCACAAATGTCAATTTACATGTTCATTTCATTCGAATTTAATCTCTTTCTAATCCTAGTGTTGGGGAACACTTTCCAAGGACTTAGGAGATACATTAAATATGTTTAGGATTGCAATTAAATAACATCCTATTCCCAACATCTCCCTCCTCTCCCTATTTAATGTATATTATTTAGAGTTTAGGGCTTAAGGTTTGGGTTTTATGGTTTGGGGCCTAGAGTTTAGGGTTTATGATTGATGATGGAAGGTTGTTGGTGGAACCTACCTCTCTCTCACCCCTCTATCCCTTTTATATCTATCTCTTCCTCCATCCTTCCCTCTCTACCTCTCCCTGCCTCTTTCCCTAACCCTAACCCTCTCTCTCAAACTCTCTCACTCACTCACTCTCTCTTCTTCTCTCTCTCTTTCTCTCCCTATATTATCTCTCTCCCCTCACCACCTCTCCCTCCCTCCCTCCCCCAATATCTATACAACTCCCTCCCTCTATCAATCGAAACTTTCTACCTCTATTCTCTCTCTCTCTCCCTCTTTCCCTCTCTTCATCTCTCCCCCTTCCTCTATCACCTCTTCTCTCCCTATCTCCATCTTTCTCTCTCTCTTTCCCTCTCTCACTTTTAGTATATAGTGTTTGGAATTTATGGCTAAATTTTTAGGGTTTAGCACTTACAATATATGATAAAGGATTGAGGGTACACCTAGCTCTCTCTCACCCCTCTCTCTCCCCCCTCTTTACCTCTCCCACTCTTATTTCCTCTCCATTTCTCCCTCCTTTCCTCCCTACCCCACCATGCAGGCCCTTGACTCCACCATCCATATTCACCTTGAGTGGTGGGGTTTGCCTTGGGGAATGATCTTTTATTCCCATTGCTAAGTGTGTGCAATCCCCTCTCTCTAAGGTGGTTGGGTCTCCTCATTTACCACTCTCTCCCCCCCCCTCTCAATATATTCCTATTAATATCACCTCTCTCTCCATCTCTCTCTAAATTATTCAAGGTTTAGGGTTTCGGGCCCAGGGTTTAGAGTTTACGATGGAGGGTTTAGAGATTAATTTTTTTTTTTAGGTTTTAGGGTTTAACAAATATTGTTTATGGTTTAGGGTTTAAGATTTACAGTTTATAATTAAGGTTTATGATGGAGGTTTCAACATTGAGGGTTTAGGGATCAAATTTAATTTTTAATGTTTTGGTGTTAAAAATGATTAATGTTGGGTTTTAGGTTTTAGGGTTTAGAGCCTAGGGTTTAGGGTATTCGGTTTGGGGTTTATGATAGAGGGTTCAACATTGAGGGTTTAGGGACTAAATTAAAATTTTAAGATTTTATTGTTTAAAATTATTAATGTTAGGTTTTAAGGTTTAGGGTTTAGTGTTTAGGGTTTAGGGCCTAAATTTTAGGTTTTAGAGCCTAGGGATTTAGGTTTATAGTTTAGGGTTTAGAGTATAGTGTTTAGAGTTTAGGTCTTAATTTTTAGGATTTAGGATTCATGATGGAAGGTTGAGGGTTTACCTATCTCTTCCTAACCTCTCTTCCTCTCCCTCCCTCCCTCCCTCCCCCCTTCCCCTGTCTCCTTCTCCTTCTCTTCTTCTCTCTCTCTCTCTCTCTCTCTCTATCTCTCACCTCTCTATCTCCCTCTCCTATATACCTCACCTCTCTACCTCTCTTTCTCTCCCTCTTGAATACTCATATTTTAGATTTTCTGGTTTATGATGAAGGGTTTAGAAATTATATTCATTTTTTAAAGGTTTTAGTGTTAAATTATTAGTGTTAGGTTTTAAAGTTTAGTGAATAGGGTTTAGGGTTTAGGTCTTCAGGTTTAGGTTTTAAGGTTTATATTTAGTTAGAATTCTTCAATATCCTAGGCTTTTAATGTTGGCAAGAGACACTGCAACTTTCACCTAGTGTTGTCATTGATGGAAACCCTATGCGCTGATCAGGTACACATATCCTCATTCGAGCATACCGACAAATAGATTGAAGATTGACAAGGCATAATATAGTATCTGATAACTCAGTACCCGTCGATCTCTGTAAAGATTTCAGGTTATCATTTTGTGTTGCAAATCTCAGGAAATGATTATTGGTGTATTATCTCTATTGAGATTGAAGTGTAGTGGCTCGTAGCAATTCGTGTGGGAATTAGAAGACCCGGTTGGTATATTCTCAGTTTTTCTTGTACTGTAGCCGACTTCATGAAATGTATTATGTAGTGGATGTATAAGGAGAAATTAATTAAATGTGTTTGTGCTAAATTTTGTTTGTTTGGGTCCCCTCTATGTCTTAACCAACTTTGGAGGATGTGCATAAAGATTTCATTATGGATATAGCCGATGGTTGTAATTATTCTTCTGTTCTAGTGGAGCTAACAAAGTGTAAATGAATTCTATGATTGTGGATATATATATAAGTTCATCTATATCATTTTGTATGATGTATGATGTGTGTTGATGTGCGAATTGTGAGTTAGAGTAGAGCAGAGCAACGATAAAGCACAATTTCACTTGTGCATAGAAGATCTATGTTGTGTGTATGAGAAGAATAGAGCAGAAGTACAAAATTAGTCTGTAAGGAAAAAAATCTATTATTGAGCTTAATTGGAACTATAATCAGGCATTTGTAGATGCTAATCATCTTAGTTCAAACTCTCTGATGGTTTTAATCTGAAATCTTGGGCAGTAAGCCCTCTTTCTTTTGAGCAGTGAGCTCTAGGAAATGCGCCTAAATGCATGTGAATTCCCCTCTTGTAATATTCACTTTTGAGTATACTCAAAAACATAATTGTGGATTGGCCATCCACCATGGTTTTTCCCTTAACAAGGTTTCCACTTAAAACTCTTGGTGTTATGGTGTTGTGTTTAGTTTCTTGTTAATGCATTATTATTGAATGTTGTTAATTCTTTGAAGTTAAAGGTTGATAAAGTTAATATTTTCACAAAAATGATTCACCCCCCCTCTCAGTGTAGCTTGTTTCCAACAATTGGTATCAGAGCTCGTTCCTTAGAAGAATAAGTCTAACAGCTTTGGGAGATCTTGGAAGAAGTTTCAATGGATTCAAGCAATCGTGAACAATAGCTTATGGTGGCCCTAGATGACCTTGATCAATCAAAGGATGAAGTCCAGAAACTGCAATCGAATCTCAATGATTTATAAAAATTCATTGAGTCTTTGAAAGAAAAAATAAATAGGTTAAGAGAAAAGAGAAAGGAACTTTGTGATCAAATTAAACATAAAGATAATAAGAGCATTGAAGATGAATAAACCAATCAAGCCCTAAAAGAAAAGATAAAAGAATGTGAAAAGCTTACCCAAGAGAATATAGTTCTAAAGGTTGAAATGGAATCCATCATGATGAGAATGATCTGTTGGCATTTTTTACTACAACCCAAACGTATTTCCCAAGAGCTTCTATGAACTTTCCACGTTCAATAATAAAAGTCTAGGAAACGTTTGGACAACTTGATGAGAACAACGATAATGCTAATTTTCGTACACTTCGAACTCTATAAGATCCACGAGGGTATTCCCTAAAATGTGCTCATAACATACAACATTAAATGATTCATTTGCACATGGATAAACAACAGATAGATTCCCCACTTCTGCTAAAAGGATGAAATCCTTCAAGAAATTGGCTCTTCCTTAACCAGGCTCGAGTCCAGTTAGCAGAGAATCACAAACATGAATAAAGTTGATTGATAGGAGATGTTTGAATAAAAATATCCTGAATCCATAACACAAAACATGAGAGAATAAAAACATGATCAGAATTCCAATGTCATATCCCAAAGCACAGAGTCAAAAGAAAATAATTGAACTACAGGGAAAATTTCATCTTAAGCATTTATGATCTATATGAATCAAATTACAATCCATATATCTATACCTAAGTCTATTACTTCTTTATGAATCCTATTGTTAGCTTGCATGAACTTACTGATTAACTAAAGCATTTAACCGATCCTTTGAACTAGAGCTATCGTTAAACGTAATTACTAGTAAATAACAAATGAATATAAATGCAAATCATCTTGGATCAATATTTCATTAATAATTCATGCAAAGTATCAGAACAAGAGAGAAAATAAACTCAAAACATTCACATGTTTAACACAAACATGCTTATGAACCCAATGATTGACTAAGTTATCTTATCTTAGTCAAAACCTTAAAACCTGGGCTTACATTCATACTCTCTATATCACTAGACTCCTATTTCTCATATCTCAAATATTTCAGCAAACCACTCCTCACAACCCATAATTCCCTTTTATAAAACAAGCGAGAAAAAAAGCCTCAGGCCGGAGAGTACACATGTCCATTTTTCATTGGACCACTAATCCCTAATTCAGTTACATTTTCATCATGTGATTGAAAAGGAATAAGACAAGTATAATAATTAGTTGTTATGGAAGAAAAGAAGCCACACTTCAAAGGGCCACTTGTTCATGTCGAAAGCATCTTTAACCATTGTAATAATTTATTCCACCTCAACACCCAATACTTGAAGTCAAAAGGAGAAAGCACATTTTCAAAGATAACTTCTGAGGATAGACCTATATTATACATGACCAAGTTGCATTTCTCACTGATAGTAATCATATTTCAAATTCATCAGTGAACACCTTTATCCATAACTCAAAATCTTCCTCGGATGGCCACTTAAAAGCCATAACGAGATCAATCTTATCTCGATAGGGTGCATATTTCACCATTACAAACGTGGCCTTCTTATCAAAGTCCTCTAAGAAACTGATGACAAATGACAATTTCTCCAATGTATTCTCCAACATACCAATCTCAACATTTCTGAATATCTCCTGTGTTTGAGCAATCATTATATTATTCATCTGATCTTTCCAAATCTGCAAAGGCTTTAAATTGTCTTGACTATGCAGAATGTGTGGCAATGGAGTTAAATCCATTCCATCATATATAGCCTTTAACCCTTTAATCTTTAACTCCATAGGGGCAACATACCCTTGAAAATTTTGCTCCACAACTCCCTTGACAAATTGGTAAGTTGATATAACCATAAGATACTTATCCCCATGTTGTTTTTCTCCTACTGCCATGAATTTCAATTTCTCAATTCTAGGGCTCCATCTGTCCAGCAATGGGGTGGCCAACTCTCCATCCCTTGGGAACATTCTAAGTGCTTGCAACATTAGAGCATAGTTTGCATGAACACTATTCAATTTCCCCGAGACCCTCTTGTTTAAGTGTTTCAAAACAATATCCACAATCAACAAATTGCTCTTCCTTGCTAATTTCTGGATTTGTTGCACCATCTCTTTACACTCCTCAAATTGCTGAATTAATTTCTCCCTAGAGAGTCCTCCTCCTGGGATATTATCCCTTTCAATTGCAATAGGCACCTATCCCATATTATATGGAACAATAGCTAAGGACTGTCCTTGTGAAGAGGGTTAAGATTGCTCCACTGGTAGGTCAGAGATAGTGCGGCTAGAACTAGCTTGCCCTTGAGACCTTAATGTATCCATTTGTTGCTTTAATAAGGCCAATTCGGTTTCTAACTTTGAAACCCTTTGTTGACTCTTATTATATTCAATAATAATGTCATTGTATTGGCCTCTTAGAGTATCCCGGTCCTTGGTCAAATCCTCAACAGTTTCCCTAGTGAATTTGGCAACATTTACTACCATATCAGTAGCCTCCAATGCTGGGGTATCAACAACTCTTCTTACAACTAAATGACCACTGAAATTAGATGGTTTTGCAAAAATTGGTTTCTTGGATCTAGTGGATAGAGACCACCTTGCCAAAGCATCCCACTCTTCACTAAATGCTGACCCTTTGAGTGCTAGCATAACTTCTTCATTTGTTGCAAGAAGTGGCCTATTGGCCCTTCTTATTGTATCGAACACCACAAAATTGACAATATCCCATTCAGGAAGTAACAATACTCCACTCTTTTGTACCAATGCTCAACCCTGCTCTGGTGTTATTTCTTTGAATCTTTCCTTCATCTTCTCTCTGACCTTAGACTGAACTACCTTCTATGGAAGCTCAAGGTGTAAAATTCTTTCTTGTGCCACCCTCTCTGCATATAATGAGACGTGTGCTCTCCATACAAAATATTTAAAAGCATTGGTCTAGATAAAACAATCATCCATCATGAACTCTCTGCAGGCATCCATTCTTAGATCATCATTATTTGTTATTCCCCTTATTTCATCTTTTCCAAACCTTAAAGCAACTACCCCAGAACTTGATGGAGTGTCCAGTGAGAAAGATAGCATTCCTTGATGCATTTCGTCAGGAGTAACAATAATATTTTCATCCTCATCCTCATCACAATCAACCAACTTTGTTCTTTCAATTTTTTGTCTCTTTGGTGATGAGGGACATGTCTGGTCAACAATCCTAGGAGGGGAATCCAGATCATCAATATTTGGCAATGACTGGCTTGAAGTAGACAGTGCAACATTTTTAGCTACTTCACCAGGCATGTTTCACCTTTTCCTAGAGAAAACCTTTATCTTCTTTGGGGGTTGATGAGTAGGCCTTTCCTCAACCTTACTTCAGGGTACTCCTCAATATTTGTTGACTTTCCCCTCTCTTCCACAACTCGTTCATCCTTCAAAATCTCCACGACACTTTCAAAATTTTCAATAGCATACATAGCCTTGTTGAACTCACCATTAATATCAGGTATAGGATTGAAAGTAGGTATCTTTTCTTGCTTCTTTTATACCATCTTGGTAAAGGTGAGGTATTTTTCCTTTTCTCATCTTGTACATCTAAATAAAAATTGTTCCTGATAATATCTTCAGGAAAGTATAAATTATGGACAAAAGTTCCAATCCGATTCCTGGCCTTCATTTGAGAAATAAAACCCTCAGGATCATGATTCCTAGGGTGTACAGTCTTGAATCCATGAGGTCTAAGCAATGTGTAGAGATCCTTCCATCCTCCCTTTTTCATAAAAAATAGGCAAACGTTGTATACTCAGGAAAGAAAGATCCTTTCTTTTGTTCTATTGGAAGATGTACTTCTTGAGCACACCCCAACTATCTCATGATTTCCAAAAATCCAATTCTCAGAGGCACATCCTTTGGAAAAACATAAGGGTTGGCATTTGTGCCATATACTCTAAAAATTATTGTATTATGATAAGGGATAATATCTCCCCAATTGTGTGTCAAATTTAATTCAGGCCTTCTCTCCATTGGCCTCAAGAAATTGTGAATCTCTTTAGGAATCTTGGGAGGATCATGAACTAGAGCCTTCTTCAACTTGGATCGAAAGACATTTTAGAACGTTATATAATCAAACTTGTGATCATGCATATCAAGGATCCTAGTCCAATATTGGACAAGCATTTCAACATTACCCGCCTTCTTCTTCAATTCCATATCCTTTTGAAAATCAATCTGAACCCTATATAAAAACATGTGGATCAATAGGGAAAACCACCTGAAGCCAACCCAATTCTTTCCTTCCTTTAGAGCCACCAAACACCTGTGCATCTTCTCTGCCAAGTAATCAGAAAAATCATATACCACATTGAAACTTAGATGTTGGATGTTTACAACCATGTACATGATATCAGTGGGCAGAGTAGTCTTCAAGCTAATTCCTAGGACTTGGCATAATGCACAAACTACCCTCTTGAAATAGTTAGTGAAGTAGTCCACAGGAAAAGGTTCTAGCTCATTCTTACCAATCACTACCAGATTCTTATTCTTCCCTCTTCCCAAGGTTGCCAAATAAGGTACCAAAAGAGATGTTCTGAAAAAACCCTTGGTATTTCTGTATTTTTCTCTAAAGGTCTTGAGATTTATGGCAACCATATCCTGACTCCATTCATGTAGACCAAATATTTCTGCAATTTCCTCCCTGGGTATCCTTACCATTTATATGCCAAAATGCATTCTAACAACTCTAGTTATAGGGTCATACCTCGAAGCAACATCCTTTAATAAATCTACATCCAAGTAGACATTAGGAACCACCAGATTTCCCAAATCCAACCTCCATGGGTTACACAAAGGAACACATAAATTCCTATTTCAAAACCAACTTGAGAACAACTGCCATCTAGTATATGGTAATTCAGTGTCTCGAGCCGCACATTGCTTGTCAGTTAATCCTTCCACAAGAAGGGGCCCATAGAACATAGCCTTTCCTTCAAGCATTTTTTTAGTAGAGGGTTTTAATAAATCCATAATATTAGTTTCACTTGCAGAACGTTAATGGCAGTGAGGCTGGAAAATCACAAAGACGGCTTGCTTTGCTCGACACTGTACAATTCTTCTTCAACGTGGAGATATACATGAAAATAGAAATTTGCTGATCTTTTAGCATTTAATGATGAGAGTAGAGTCATACTCGACCATTAATATTCACTCGCACGAGATGAAATGGATATAGTACATTACCAACCTATTTCAAATGCCAGTCGTTGATCAAAAAAATGTAGGCTAGGAGAACGACTCAGATTGAGTCAAAATGGTTTGAAAATGCCATGTCCGTTCACCAGTGTTCAGGCAAATAGGAAATCACCTACCAGACACCACCTTGGCATGGAACAGGCCCCACCTCGATCATCCTTCATTACAACATCGACGTCCATGTGTCAACAATTCACACCCGACAACGTTTTAATTGCACGAGGTCAACGAGGAATGGACATAATGCGTCAGTAAAGAAATAGCTTTCAGCATCAGTATTCATCATCAGTTAGTGAACAAAAACTAGTCCCCTCAATCATATGTGACAAGTGGCATCATCTCGCATGCCTCACACCACTTTAATGATGTCAGTAGGAAACCTTGCAAGGCCTACGAGGAACGGTCCAGATGTAGATCACTCCATCTGACAGCTACGCAATCTGCACATGTGAATAAGTTATTTATAAAAAGGGGACTGACTAGGTCGACTGGGAAATGACCCTTGAGGCCGAAAATATTTTTTAGAGATTAATCTAAAAAATTTTGCTAACCCGACACTAAGGAAAAATAAAATATGGTCAGGACGCAAAAGACCGAGAGGATAGGTAAAGAAGGGCCGGTAATGTCACGACCAAAAGGGGTTAAGGCCACACTCAAACGACCAACCGCTATTAATAATAAGTCAACGTTCAAAAATAACACCTATGACCCAGACTCGTTTGTAAAATCCAAAACCCAACTAATTAGAGCCAAGGATAAAATAAAATAAAATAAACTCACAAGGGGGGAGAATTTAGAAGCTCCACCAATGGCTCCAACTGGGGATGTATGCCCCTTGTGGGCATAGCAAGATTACATAATCTATGGTTACGCATACCAGATACAAAGAGAACCAAAACCAGGGACTTGTCCGGACAAGACAAGTAGACAAAAGAAAAAACAAAAGCAAATAGACCTATATACACTACTTACAGGACTGTACACCATACATGGAAAAAGAGCTATTTCAAGAGAAATAGTATTTCAAGAATTGTCCATGTACTGGCAGTTCAAGAACTTCACCTGCAAGTGACTGTAAGAAATATGAATCTTCTCCATGTCTATCCATAATTATATATGGGCCTAGCCAAAGGGGATCAAACTTTCCATGTTTTCCTTTATCCTCTGATCTTGCATTCTAGACTAACACCATTGCTCCGATATCAAATTTTTTCTCAACTACCTTTTTATCATAGAGGTGCTTCACTTGAAGCTACAATCTTTCATTTCTCTTATGAGCCTCTCTTCTAGTTTCGTCCAGTTGATTCAATTCATCCATTTTGTGCTGCATCTCATCACATACACCATCATCATATTCTTGGAAAAAACCGTACATCTTCAACAGGTTGTTTTGTGGGATACGTGCCTCCATCCCATAAACTAGGTTAAAAGGTGAATGACCAATTTCCTTCTTGACAATTGTCCTTTCAGCCCACAATGCTAATTTTAATTTTGAATCCCAAGCCTTTTTGTTCTTCTCAATCATGCGTTTGATGATCTTGATCAGGCTCTTATTACTGGACTCTGCCTATCCATTTCCTTGGGAGTGATAAGGAGAAGAATACAAAAAAGTTATATCATATTGATTACAAAAATTAACAAATTCCTTTGATCTGAAACACATTGCATTATCTGAAACAATTCTTTTAGGTACCCCGAATCGGCTTAAGATATTATCAATCAAAAAATCAATAACAACTTTACTTGTGGCCCTTTTGGCTGGGATTGTTTCAATCCATTTAGTAAAGTAATCAGTTGCCACCAATATCCATGCATGTCCTCCACTAGATTTTTTAGATATCTCCCCTATGAAGTCAATACCCCATTGCTAGAAAGGAGCTGAAACAGACAAAGGTCTCAACGAAAGATTTCCAGAAAATTTCAACTTACCATCAAACCTCCGACATGTGTCACATCTTTTGACATACCTGTGAGTATCCTTGAATATAGTAGGTCACCAGTATCCTGCTCTTAAAATTTTGTGAGCCGTTGTCTTAGCCATGTCATGGCCGCCACAAGCTCCTTTATGCATTTCTATTAGTAGATCCTCAACTTGATCTCCATCCACACATCTGAGTATAATACCTTCAGGGTTCCTCCACCAGAGCTCACCATCAATAATGACATATCTAATTGCTCATAGTTTAAGGGTTCTTATCTCAGTAAGGGGCATACCTTCAGGACATTGCATCATTTGTAAATACTCAACAATCCTCCTATACCAGCCACAAGTTTGCAGATCACAGGTAGGTGCAATGTTCTTTTGCTCTATCTGGTTTATTTGATTTGCCTCCAAATTTTCTTCAGCCATTAATTTGGCTAAACCCTGACCCCTTACAAGCTTGGTGATTTTTATGTCAATATTAAACTCTTGGATTCTATTTATCCATCTACATCTCCTTCTTGTACTCTCTTGTTGGGTGAAAATATCTTTAATTGCAGCCGTTGGCACATATGCAACAACAACTGCTCCCATTAGGTAGGGCTTGAAATTCTTAACTGCCTTTACCAAAGCATATACCTTCTTTTATGATATATCATATTTTAATTCCGCAGCTTGCAATGATTTTCTAAAGAATGCAATTGGCTACTCAGAACCATCATTGTTTTTCTACAATAACACTCCGGCTATAGTATGAAAAGAGGCAAAAGTAAACAACTGAAAAGGTTTTGAGTAATCAGGTGACTTAAGAACAGGGGCCTGCTTGATTGCATCTTTGATAACTTGGAAGGCTTTGGATGGCTCTCCTGTCCATACTATTTTTTCTCCCCTTTTCAGCATCTTTGATATTGGGCAGACAGTCTCAGCAATTTTTTTGATAAACCTTAGAAAATTTATCTGCCCAAAGAAATATTGGATGCCCTTTACATTTCTTGGCTGTGTAATTCTATCAATAGCATCCACTCTTTCAGGATCAATTCGAACCCCATCTTTTGAAACAATATGCCCTAACAGTTTTCCTTCTTTTACTCTGAATGCACACCTCCTAGGATTCAGAGATATCCCATATTCCAAAGCTCTAATAAGTTTTTTTCTAAATGAGAACAATGGTCCTCCTCACTCTTGCTATGGGCAGTAAGATCATCCTGGTAAATTACAAGGAACATATCAACAAAATCTGCACAGGCTAGATCCATAGTCCTTTGAAAAGTTGCTCCAACATTATTAGTCCAAATGGCATTCTTACATAGACATATGTCCCCCATGGTGTGGTAAAAGCAGTCTTGAATTGCTCAGAATCTTTGACCATTACTTGGTTATAACCAGAAAATCCATCCATCATGGATAGTAGTTCACACCCTATGACCTTTTGTAGCATAGCCTCCATATTAGGAAGTGGGTAATTATCCTTTAAAGAAGCAACCTTTAAGTTTCTAAAATCAACACATAACCTGATGTCCCCATTTTTCTTTCTAATAGGCACCAAGTTAGAGACCCAAGATGAGTGTCTAATTGGTTTGATAATTCATGCCTCCCTTAGTTTAGCAAGCTCTTCCTGCATTTTGGGTTGTAAGGTAGGGTTAATTGGTCTCTGTTTGTGCCTGAATGACTTCATATAAGGTTTCAAAGGAATTTCATGTTGGAACAAATCTTCCCTATATGCTTTAAGGTCTTCATATGACCAAGCAAAAAAATGTCTATATTTTCTAAGTAGGTTAATCAACATGCTCCTAAAATGTGACTTCATTTTCTTTCCAACAAAACCTTCTTAGAAGCACTTTCTGTTCCCAAGTTAATTTCTTCTAGATCCTCCTTATGAGATGGTGCTTGCTTAGTTTTTGACATATTAGGACCATCAAAAACCCTTTCAAGTGCAAACAAGCTTTGAGGGATGGTATTTATTTTGAGCTGAATCACCTCATTCCCAAACAGGGTTTCCTTCCCATCAATTTCAGTTACAAACAAGCCAAAATCAATTTCTTGGCTCTCATATTGATCCACACAATGCAGGAATTTCAAAATATCTGTATCATCATCAAAAACTTACCAGTTGCATATATTATCAGGTATTGTAGGCCTGGTTTGCACTTCTATTTGTGAGATGCCACCAAAAGTGACATCGTCGAGTTTAACAACAATATTTTCTAACAAGTCAGCCTTAGAATTTTGTCCTCTTTCGACCCATTCAATACCAAAAGCACTAAATCCTTCAATGATATCCCACACTGCATTTCTGTATTGCCTAAGTCTTTTATCTTTAGCTGCAAAACAAGATCTAATTTGGGAAACAACTAACTCAGAGCCTCCCAAAACTTTTAACACCTTAATACCATGCTTTGAAGCTATCTTTAGACCAAGTATGAGAGCTTCATACTCAATGACATTGTTAGTACAAGAAAATTGCAACAAGAAAGAATATTTGAATGTTTTACCTTGTGGGGAAGTGAAGAAAATTCCTGCTCCTGAGCCATCTCTAGAACATGCTCCATCAAAATGCATTATCCATAAGTCACCCTCTGATGATATCTTTAGTATTTCTTTATCAATAGGTGCTAGCCGGATCTCTTCTTCTGTTTTATCTTCCTCAACACAAAATTTTTCTAGATCTTTTTCCACAAAGTTGATTCTAATAGGCTCCAGTAGTTCATCCACATTTTCAATCATGTGAAGGGCTTTCTTTTCCCTATCCACTTTAACATCTTTCTATTCAATAGAAAATGTAGCAAAAGACAAATCACACTGTATTCTCCCACCCATTGAAGCACTCCAAGGCCAAGATAACAACATGCCATAAGTAGGTGGGATATCCACCAATGTAACACTCATGTGTAGCTCTTTCTCAGGAAATGATGCCAGTCTACATGGGACATCATTTATAATACCTATGACAGGCACTTCTTGAGAATCCATTACATAAAATTTACCATATGTACTATCTACTATTAGACCCATTGCATTCATTATTTTTACTGGCATCACATTGTTAGAAGCTCCTAAGTCAATCATACAATTTCTCAACATTTTTCCATCAATAATCAGGCTTAAGAAAAAAGGATTAACATGGTTGGGGTTAGCAGTGATAGTAGTTCCTAGGTATATTTGAGGGCTTTCTATGATAATTTCTTGCACAATTTTTTGCTTTTCTTGCTCCTCTTTTGAATCTATCTGATCAGGAACTACCTTACTCTTCCTACTTGTAGGAATACTATTGATAAGTGCAACAGTTTTGTCCTTATGTTCGTCTATTCACATCATTTCTAAGAAAGGAACGGTAACCCTAACTTGAGAAAGTACTTGGAACATATCTATATAAGTGTACTTTGGTAATTCAGGAAAATTTGTGTTCTCAGAAATCACCTTTTCTTTTCCCTTAGGAGTCTCATCATTATGAGAGTCCTGATTACTGTCTTTGATACTTTGGGATACAACTTCACTCTTTGTCTTTGTCTTATCCACTTTCTTTGCCCATATCTTGGGCTCCCTTATTTCCTTAGGCTTTGAGTATATATTCTTAGCCTCTAAACTGGTATTTGTTCTAGTTACATCCTTTTCCTTTATGAACAGGATGCAAGGCTTATCCGAATCACTTGGAATAGTTCTGTTTCTCAATTGTATGTTATTTCTTTCCCTAGCAACTAGAGAAACAATATATTTTTCAATTTCTTCATCAGAAGGTCTTCTCAAAACAATATTATCCACCTCAAGTTCATTCACAAAATAGTCATCATTGTATCCTTCATTTGGAAACACTTGCTAGTGGTGTACATCATTATGTTGTCTCTGAATATCAACATCCCTGCCACGAGGCTCATCATTTGAGGAGTAATCATGATAGGCCAGATCAACTGGTCCTAGTAATACATTAGTCATCGTATCTTGATCGTAGGGAGACTGAGCATCTCTCAGGTCATCCTGAGATTCTACCATTGATTGTGCTACTGCACATTATTGTGGAGAATGTGGCATTCCACACACCTCACACCATGGTAAATTTAATGTGGCATTTAGAGAATTCTTTTGCAAAGGATCAGGTGGAACTTGATTATTTCTTTGATTTCGTTGTAGGGGCTTCCCATTATTCCAATTAGTATTGTAGGGATAATCCTGCAGCCTGGGCGGCCTTTCATTTCTTTGAAAATGAGGCTTGTATTTTTTTGCTTGCTTTTGCAGCAGGGTAAGGACTTGATCTATTTTCTCATCAGCAGCTGTGGGTTTACTAACCTTCTCGGTTTGATTCCTTGTGCCTTTAAGAGCTTTGGGATCCTCTCTTCTCCCCACTTTTCCAAAATCTCTTCTATTATTTTCAATGTTCACTGCCATCTCATATGCCTACCTCAAATTTTAAGGGTCTTTATCTCTCAGTAAATAACAAATTTTAGCATCATAGCCATTACAATACACGACTAAACATGCACTTTCATTAGGCCTTAAGTATGCAGGAAATCTTGTCATAGCCTTCTGGAAATGAGCATTAAAATCAGTAACCAGTTCATTATACCCCTTGGTAATGTTATTGAAATCATTTAATTTAAATCTTGGGTCAGTCTGATCCTTGTATTGTTCTCTAAAAACTCTAAAAAAATCATCCCTAGAATCAATACTAGCATCAGGTAACCCTCTATACCAATCTATGGCATCTTCAACTAATGACTGCATAAAGTATTTCATTGCTACGTCATCATCCCATAGCTCAATGTCTTCAACAAAGCCTTGAAAATCTTTCAAATGGTCTTCCCCACTAAAAGCATTATTACCAGTGAATTTTGGGAGATGCTTTCGTGCATTATTTGGGA
Organism: Sequoiadendron giganteum; assembly: GCA_007115665.2. Lineage (NCBI taxonomy): Eukaryota > Viridiplantae > Streptophyta > Pinopsida > Cupressales > Cupressaceae > Sequoiadendron > Sequoiadendron giganteum. Next base: position 134,204,845 of record CM021104.1, read on the forward strand.
TTGGATTAGGGTACCCACGAATATTACCAAAACACAATTGTCTATATCTATCAATCTGGGGTGCTCCTCCACCACGTCCATTTTTGGGGGTGCTTTGTTGCTCAAGATCTTTCTTATCATCCCCCCCTTTATCCTTCTCACTACTACCCTACTTTATAGCCTTGGCAGTGCTTCCCTCTTTGTTCTCTGAGTAGGAGCTAATGTTTTTATGACCACCTCCACCTCCACCACCTTGGTTACCACTCCCCCCTTTAGGGATTTTCTTTTTCAGAATTCTCGCTCTGCCCTGAACCAGAAGCTTGGGGCTAGGTTTAGATATCTTTAGGAAATATATCTTTCTTTTCATTTCGGAATTAGCAACTTCTATTTTTTCCTTTCTTAGATCATCCTGTAATTGATCATTTATTAGTTGCAATCTTAGGAGCTCGTGGTTTTGGGGGAAATCTAATGGCCTGGGATCAGCTTCATTATTTATTTCATCACTAGTATTAAGATGGCTTTTATAATTTGAAAAACCATGGGAATTTTTCTTAGGTTGATCAACATGAGCTTTCCCATGGTCCATAAAGGTTGTCTTCTTAGATCTAGTGAATGGATTTGAAGTTTTGGTAGGTGATATAGAAGGGGTATATGTGGGAGTGGCAAAGGTTCCCACAGAGATTGTTGCTTTAGGCACCTCATGATCCCTTTCAGCAGTTTCCTTAGCCACCATTTCCTCAAAGGATTTTCTCTTAGCTGCTTCTTCCCTCATCTTTTCAACTTTCTTCTTCTGAGCATTTCTTTTGAACTGCTTAGCCCAAAATGTTTCCAGATTCTCTTTTCTTATCTTGTCCCTGTTGTCTTCCACCTCTTGCAACCTCTTTTCTTCCTCAATTAAGGTTTTCATATCCCTATCTATATCCGTTTCATTTTTGAGGAAATCTCCTACCTCACTTGGAGTAGGAGTATAATAAGGTTGTTCTGCTTGATCTTCATCTTGAGGAAAAGGCACTTCCTCATTCAAAGAGGTCCCTTGTGGTCTAAAATTTTGTCCAGTAAAAATGGACATAGTACTAGGTGTTGTGGCTTCTGGGAACTATTTATCCTATTCCTAGAAACCCCATCGCTCCTCCTCTTTAGACATATCAACTTCAAATTCTTGAGTCATTTCAAAAGGAAAACTACCATGATCCATTTTAGACATAATAACTTCTGAGGAATCTCCACTGATAAAAGAACTATTCATTTTGGCATTTAAAGTAGGAGAAGAAACAATAGGAGATGAAACAGACTTACTTGGGGTATGATTTACTTTTACCCATTTCTTGTCCTGTCCCGGTTCGAGCTCTAGTATTGGCTCCAAATTATTTTTTGCATAGCTTCTAGTCTTCTTCATGGCCTTCAGTGTACGAGGAATTTAATTTGCATGTTTATTTTTGTACTTTGTATGAATATTTGTGTTTGAGATATCAGAGTCACCACCCAAAATGTTGGGAATTATGAAGTGATTACACTTCGCTTTTGCACTCATGAGTTTGGAAAATATTTTGAACATTACCCGACACACTGACAAAGAACATAGGAAAACTAGACACATGTGCTGAACATGACAAATAGAGTCACAATTTTAAAATAATTATATCATGACAAATGACTTTGACTATACCAGATCTGCACTAGAGACTTTTAATTTGATAGTGTTGGGAATTCTGCCTCAACTTTCTATTTGACCCCCTTTGAAGACTCAAGCGAATTCTCTTGTTTTCCTTGGCAAAGTCTTTTGTTCTGGTGGAGGTGGAACCTGGATGGAACTTGGCATTGTTCCATTTGCCTTGTTCCGAGTTTGTTCCCATTCCATCTCCAGCTCCACTCCCCGCTTTCTAGGATCTTCGGGTTTTTGTTCTGGCGGAGGCGGAACCGGATTGGAACTTGGCATTGTTCCTTTTGTCATGTTCCGGGTTTGGCTCCGGCTCCGGCTCCGGTTCCGGCTCCGGTAGTTTGTTTCTCTCCGTTTGGTTCTAGCAGGCGCGAAACCGGTTGGAACATTACGTTGCTCCAAGTGCCCTATTCCTGGTTTGTTCCCGCTCTGGATTCGACTCTGGCCATTTGTGTTCCTGACTTAGCAATTTGTCGGGATGGTTTCCTCCGCCTCTCTTCTGTCCAGTTTTTCTTTTCGTTGTGTTGTCAGGAGCGGAACCAGTTTTGGAACTTAACGATGTCCGTTTGGGATGTTCCTGTTTTTGTTTCCGTCTTGACTCTGACTCCGATTCCTGCCTATGCGGTTTGGTTTTCCATTTTGTTTCGCCTGCATTCGGGATGGCTCCCTCCGCCTAGAACTGTTTTGGACTTGCTATTTTCTTCAGTTGGCGGAGGTGGAACTGGATTAGTTCCTGAACCTGTAATTTCAATGGAGTCATGTTTCAACTCCAGTTCCGTCTCCGACTCCAACAATATGTATTTTTCATAGAGTACTATTTCAACTCCTGTTCTGACTCCGGCTCCGACAGTGTTAGAAATAACTTGAAGTCTTGGTTGCGCCCGATGTCTGTTTGACCGTTTTGGTTGCTCTGTCAGCTGCGATTGCTGATGGGTCTTGGATGTGTGGCACCTGGTTGAATAGTGATTGGATGGATACCAAGATCGTTATTGTGGCAGTTGCATTTGTCAACGAAGGGTGGCGAGCTCAACCATTTTGAGTAATGGCTTTGAATGCAAAGTCGGCTCATTGAAGCAAATCTGTCAGATCTGACCAGTTGCGTGATTTGAGGATGGACTTCATTGCTCTTTTGAGTCGGTTACATATGGATGAGAGATGTGTTATTTCTCAGAGGTTAGACAAGTTAAGTTGGAGTCATGAATTGCAGAGCAAGTGCGAGATGTGCGAGTTGAATGCGCGACCATGAGGCTGTGAGTAGGATGCACAGGCATGTGAATGCATGAGCATGGGGATGCAAGCATAATGCATGATGCATGATGCAAGATTGTAGTTTTTGGACTTGCAGGTTTGAGAGCCGAAGGTGTGAAGAGATTTGTAGAGAGGTGGAGAGGGTGTTTGAGCAGTTTGCTTAGGCATTGTAACTCTGAACACTCTATCTCTCAGATCTGGGCATGGGAATCATTGGAGGCCGAATGACTGGGCTGGCCATGAGGCTGGCTGTGACAGTCATCTGAGGAGCTAAAAGGATTCTTGCGGTTACCTGTTATTTCTCCAGTAGAACAAGATGTAACTCCTGTATTGGCTTTGAGCCTGATATTGTATTGTAACTGGGTTTTTGTTGCTGAATAATACAATGGCTCGAACTTTTGGAGTGTGGGGTTTTTACCTGAAAGGGTTTTCCCCACGTATATCTTTGTGTCTTCTTTTAGTCTTTTATGGTATATGTTTACGTTGAATCTATTTCTTGTTGCATTCACTTCTCTCAGAGGATCAATGGGGGATCAACTATCCTTGTTTCTGCTTTATAGCATAGTTGGTTGTGTCTTTGTTGTGATTTTGAATTGAAATCACTAAGGCACTACTGTCTTAGATGCCTATCTTGAAGACAGTCCGAATCCGTATCCCCGACAAGTGGTATCAGAGCCTTCTCGTGGTTGCTGAAGTTCTGGGTTTTCTCCTGTGGTGATTTCTTAGCCTAGCAAGCTTGAGGAAGTCTGGAGAAATCGGTTGGTGATTGGTCCTTCAGTGAGTGGAAGTGTGTGTTTCATTGATTTGACATACAGTTTGAAAGACGTTGGAAAAGTATGGAGTGGGTCATGTTGTGGCAAGATGATCTGAAACTCCTGATTGGTAACATTGTTCCTGATGCAAAAGATATGAGATGTGTTCATGGTTGTGTTGCAGCAAAGCATGGTGTTCATACTGGGCATCTGTGTGAGAGGCTCCTTGATGGTATGGACTAGCTTGTGTCGTTGTTCAACTATGGAATGTTGTGCTTGTGCTGGGTGTTTTTGACTTAGCACTGAAGGCATTTTCTCTAGTGCTCTGATTGCATGGAGGCTATGAGGTGACCTTGGTGGTCTACAACTTCTAGATAGCCTGGCTCTTCCTTGTGCTTGTGCATGAATGTGGAATTGGAACTAGTCTGAAACGGACCTGTTGTTCTTGTGTGCCTCTTTCTTGAACTTGAATGGTTCAAATTCATGTCTTTGGCTTTGAGGGTTTTTGTGTAGATTTTCCTAAAAAGTCTATGGTGCATTCTCTTATTCTTTCATCATTCTGGTTTACTGTGATGGTTGTGTGCAGAATCCTGAGTTGTCCAGATGAGTAGTGAATATGGAGGTGCGTGGGTGTTTTGGAAACACTGTGGTTTTTTGCAGGTTTAGCACGGTTAAGGAAAAATTGTGTTTTGTGGAACTGTTGTTTGTTATTTTTCTAGATCCTAGTTTCTGGGGTGTGACTGGATGAGATAGCTACAGTTCGACTGGTTTTGAGGAGTGTTGTCTTCTCTACATGGGAGTGTTGGTATGTTTCTCCTTCAACATTCTTGTGGTATGCTTTGATGGTTTTCTAGACTTTGATGCTTGGGTTGTGGACGTGACTAGCAAATTAAATCTATTGCTGATCTGGTGTTTGAGTCATGATTGTCTGCTTTGGCAGTTCTCTTTGATTATCTCAGTTTTGAAATTTCTAGTGCAATGATAGATTTGCAGATTTACTTTTGGTTGCATCCATGGGTTGTGCAATATTGTAGGCTGTCCTTATCTACATGCTTGTTGTGAGACAACTCGAAAGTGGAATGTCTATATCCATGAGGGTGTAACCGTGTTGTGTAGATCTATTAGCTGACCTTGTCTGTGGTCACTTGTGCATTGGCGTGGCTGTTTTGAGATGAGAGGAGGAATGGTGTTTGAGTACTTGAATAGTTAGTGATGGGGAATTGAAGCATGTGGATCATGATGTCATGGAGAGTTGGATACATTGGCATAGTGTAAGATTTTGATAGTGATGGTGTGGTCAGTCATGGTGCTTGGAAAGCTCAGTGTCACATTTTAGTGGGAGCTTTAGCAATGATTGGTGTCTTCTTTGGTATTGCAAAATTCACATCTGCATGTTCACTATTTGAAGATGTGTAGCACTTTGGAGCCATGAAGGACCTTGGTAGTCTTTGGCTCAGTTGCTGGTGGTGCTTGACAGGTGATGTTGGTTTAGAGTTGTTTGCTTTATGTCATGGTATACTCTTGCTTGTGCATTAGAGTTTTGGCATGTTGTTTTGCTCTTGAAGACCATGGACAGTTCACTTGAAGCATGGTATCTCCATTGGAGATGTGTAGATCATGGTCTCATGATAAGTTCCTGTTCTAGGTTATGGAACTTTGACAGTGGTCTGGGGGTTCTCTTTACTTTGAGTTCATTGGTCATATGCTGGAGGACTTCATGGTTATTGCAGTGTTGCAGTTTGGAGTTAGCGTGAGATGGCAGGTGTTGATACTCATGGATGCATGAAGAATAAGGTGAGGCTTGAATTCTTAAGTGAATGTTGCTATTACAGCTGAAAGTATGAGAAGCCTGCATTTTGGTTGAATGTAAATTCAACAGAGACCTTGAAGGAGAATGCTCTTAGGTCAACCATGATGGCTTTTATATCTTGGATGAACATGTTTCTTTTTTCTTCTTGGTCTGCTCGGCAGTGGTGTCATTGTGAAAGGTATTTACCCATTATAATTTTTAGGAGTTTTATGCTTTATCTTTCATGATATGAATCTTGAGCTGGTTTAGATTCTGGAGGATTCATAATGAAAGGTTGGACAACATAGTTTATCTCCTTGTGCTTTTGAGGACTGACAGGAGATGGTTATATGGGTAGTTCTGATCTTCTTTGAGGAGCTTACATCCATGTTTTGTTGGATGTTGTCAAGGCTTTTCCCTTTGGGATGTAAAGAAGATCATTCTTGACACAGCTGGCATTTAGAAGTGTTTGTAGAAGGGCATTTTTCTTGTTGATTTGCAGTTTCTCTCTTATCTGGTCTTGTTCTTCCTGATTGCTCCTGTGACTTTAGATGTGAGTTGCCTTTGTGGTGCCGGGTTGGTCACTGTTTGTGGTCATGTGTTGTCACCTAGGTGATGACACGAAGGTGCCTATGCTTCTTTCTTCAGTCAGTTTTGGAGGTGTTTGGAAGAACTGTGGAAGACAGTTGAGAGAAATTTTTCTTGCACCAGGTGGTTGCAGATGTTGCAGATCAGTGTGGATGTTCCTTGGAACTACATGGTTACATTTCTTTATGCTGGGTTTGGTGGACTTGGTATGCCTGGATCATTTGTGATGGTGCTCAGTTTGCACTCATCTGGAAAGTGCCCTTGCAGTGGGAGTACTTGGACGTGTTTGGTCTATGATTGGTTGACACAGGGTGCTTGTTTGCTGCTGAGATGGGTGGGTTTCTTTTGATGGCATGAGTTCACTTTTAGGTCATACCTTTAAGGTATGGGTGGTTGGATGTTTCAGCATGAGCTGTGGGTGCTGGTTTTCAGTCATGTGGGTTTGATCAGTTGGATGAGGGCAATCAGTTCATGGTTGCCTTTCTAGCTAGTCGGTTTTTTCTTGTTCTGGAGGTGGTTGGAGTGGTGCTTTGCTATTTTTTGCCTTTGCCGGCTGGAGGATCATTTGCTTTCGTTCCTGAGACTGATTTTGTTTCACCTTGGTGTGTTCCTATGTTTGGAGCTGTTGCCTAAGGTGGTGGACATCTTTCTGATGTTGTTGCAGTGGTCTTGTTTGGTGTGTGAGAGCATGTGTTGGTCCTTGTTCGGGCTTGTTTGGAGGATGCCTGAAAGTCTTCGGCAAGTGGGAGATTGTTGGGAATTCTGCCTCAACTTTCTGTTTGACCCCCTTTGAAGACTCGGGCGAATTCTCTTGGCAAAGTCTTTTGTTCTCGGAGGCGAACCAGGATGGAACTTGGCATTGTTCCATTTGCCTTGTTCCGAGTTTGTTCTCGCTTCCATCTCCAGCTCCGCTCCCCGCTTTCTAGGATCTTCGAGTTTTGTTCTGGCGAGGTGGAACCGGATTAGAACTTGGCATTGTTCCTTTTTTCATGTTCTCGGTTTGGCCTGATCCAAAATTCGGCTCGGCAACCGTTTCTCTTCCACTTGGTTCTCCGCAAAAGCGTAATCGGTTGGAACATTACATTGTTTCGAGTGCCCTGTTCCTGGTTTGTTCCCACTCCGGATATGACTCCAGCCATTTGTGTTCCTGACTTAGCAATCTGTCAGGATGGTTTCCTCTGCCTCTCTTCTGTCCGGTTTTTCTCTTCGTTGTGTTGTCGGGGGCAGAACCAGTTTTGGAACTTAATGATGTCCATTTGGGATGTTCCTGTTTCTATTTCCGTCTTGACTCCGACTCTGATTCCTGCCTATGCGGTTTGGTTTTCCATTTTGTTTCGCTTGCATTTGGGATGGCTCCCTCTGCCCAGAACTGTTTTGGACTTGCTATTTTCTTCAGTTGGCGGAGGCGGAACTGGATTGGTTCCTAGACCTGTAATTTCGGTGGAGTCATGTTTCAACTCCAGTTCCATCTACGACTCCGACTCGGGAAGTATGTATTTTTAGTGGAGTCCCGTTTCAATTCCGGCTCTGGCAGTGTTAGAAATGACTTGAAGTCTTGGTCACGCCCGATGTCTGTTTGACCATTTTGGTTGCTCTGTTAACTGCGATTGCTAATGGGTCTTGGACGCATGGCACTTGGTTGAATAGTGATTGGACGGATACAAAGATAGTTATTGTGGTAGTTGCATTTGTCAACGAAGGGTGGTGAGCTCAACCATTTTGAGTAATGGCTTTGAATGCAAAGTCGGCTCGTTGCAGGAAATCTGTCAGATCCGACCAGTTGCATGATTTGAGGATGGACTTCATTGCTCTTTTGAGTTGGTTACATATGGATGAGAGATGTGTTATTTCTTAGAGGTTAGACAAGTTAAGTTGGAGTCGTGAATTGCAGAGCAAGTGCGAGATGTGCGAGCTGAATGCGCGACCATGAGGCTGCAAGCAAGATGCGTAGGCATGTGAATGTGTGAGCATGGGGCTGCAAGCATAATGCATGATGCATGATGCGAGATTGTAGTTTTTGGACTTGCAGGTTGGAGAGCCGAAGGTGTGAAGAGATTTGTAGAGAGATGGAGAGGGTGTTCGAGCAGTTTGCTTAGGCATTGTAACTGTGAACACTCTATCTCTCGGATCTAGGCATGGGAATCATTGGAGGCCAAATGATTGGGCTAGCCATGAGGCTGGCTGTGATAGTCATGTGAGGAGTTGAAAGGATTCTTGCAATTACCTATTATTTCTCCAGTAGAACAAGATGTAACTCCTGTATTGGCTTTGAGCCCGATATTGTATTGTAACTGGTTTTTTGTTGCTAAATAATACAATGGCTCAAACTTTTGGAGTGTGGGGATTTTACCTGAAAGGGTTTTCCCCACGTATATCTTTGTGTCTTCTTTTAGTCTTTTATGGTATCTGTTTATGTTGAATCTATTTCTTGTTGCATTCACTTCTCTCAGAGGATCAATGCGGGATCAACTGTGCTTGTTTCCACTTTATAGCATAGTTGGTTGTGTCTTTGTTGTGATTTTGAATTGAAATCACTAAGGCACTATTGTCTTAGATGCCTATCTTGAAGACAGTCTGAATCCATATCCCCGACAGATAGTTCCATAGCAGATTCACCATTCTGTTGGCATCTTTTACTGCAACCCAAACGTATTTCCCAAGAGCTTCTATGAACTTTCCAAGTTCAATAATAAAAGTCTAGGAAACGTTTGGCCAACTTGACGAGAATAGCGATAATGCTAATTATCCTACACTTTGGACTCTGTAAAATCTAGGAGGGTATTCCCTAAAATATGCTCATAACATAAAACATTAAATGATTCATTTGCACATGGATAAACAACAGATAGATTCCCCACTTATGCTAAAAGGATGAAATCCTTCAAGAAAT